>CM060396.1:164809557-165409557 GCA_030545235.1 Helianthus tuberosus
CTCTTCACGGAGTGCCAGTGTCTATCATCTCTGATAGGGATACGAGATATACATCGCATTTTGGAAAAAGCTTTCAGCAATCCTTGGGCACTCGATTAAACTTCTGCACTGCATATCATCCTCAGACGGATGGTCAGAGTGAGTGTACAATACAAACACTTGAGGATATGCTACGAGCTTGTGTTATTGACTTAGGAGGAAGTTGGGATGATCATCTTCCATTGATAGAATTTCTGTACAATAATAGCTATCATTCGAGTATTCAAGCTACACCTTTTGAAGCTTTGTATGGAAGAAATTGCAGGATGCCCGTTAGTTGGGCAGAAGTTGGAGATGTCCAACTAACAGGACCTGATATAGTCCTGGAGACGACATATAAGATTGTGCAGATACGTGATCATCACAAAGCTGCCAGAGATAGGCAGAAAAGCTACTCAGATAAAAGGCGTAAACCTCTAAAATTTGAGGTAGGTGACAAAGTTCTACTTAAGGTATCACCCTGGAAAGGGGCAATGCGATTTGGCAAGAAAGGCAAGTTAAGACCAAGATACATAGGACCATTCGAGATCATCGAATGTGTCAGAACAGTGGCTTACAAGTTAAACCTGCCTGAAGAGCTCAGTGGAATTCATAATGTGTTTCACATCTGCAATCTGAAGAAATGTCTAGCTGATAAATCACTAGTCATGCCACATACGGATGTGCATATAGATGAGAGCTTGAAATTTGTTGAAAAACCTTTGTCGATTGAGGATCGACAGGTTAAGAAGCTTCGAAAGAAGCACGTACCGATTGTAAAGGTTAAATGGGATGCGCGTAGAGGTCCCGAATATACGTGGGAGGTTGAGTCCACAATGAAACAAAAGTATCCTCATTTATTTCAGTAAATCTCGAGGTCGAGATTTCTTTTAAGGGGGTGAGGATGTAACACCTCGGAAAAATCCCGCCCAATATAATAAAGACACGTGTCATAGACTTTAAACGTGTTATAAATCCGGATCATGTTGAAAGGAAACTGTAACAACTCTCATCAAAAGTCATATTTATTTAAATTGACCAATAGGAAACCCTAATTGAGAAACCCAAGTGATTCTGAACAAACCCTAAAATTTTCAGAACAATCGGAATCAGGATCAGGGCCCCTAAAACTTAGGGGGGGTAAAACCTAGTCGGTATTATCTACACAGTTTTACGTGTAAGTTTCAAATGAACGCAAGACCAACTCAGCAAGGCTACTGAGACATGCGGCCACCCTATTATAGGGGGCGGTCTCTCGCGCCACGCGACACCCCCTCGCGCCTCGCGAGGGGGGAGGTTTTTCATGTATAAATATGGGACTTTGGGACTTGATTCTGGGAGTTGAAACGACGCTCAAATTCACTTTGTGCACTGAGATAAGTTCTGTATACTCCAATTAACACACACATGCACTAAATTGACGCCGCAATCAGGGTATTAGCACGATCGCTGCTACGATTCATTTTCCGATCGATCAATGTATTCAATGGATGTTTAAGTGCTGCCCACATTAGGGTGATGCTTTGTCATTAATCGTTAATTCGATGGATGTTTAAGCATAGCACTTTGTCATTCGTTGTGATGGTTGATCTCGTGAGTTATCATAAATGCTAGATTGATTACTAACCCCGAATTGTGTGTCTGTTATTAAATTTAGGTTAAAAAGGCTAATCAGTAGGCTAAACTCTGCCCGTATAAATCTGCAATGTGAGTCATTCTCTTTTTATAAACTATTTTACAATACCTCAAATTATTTTCAAGGTTATAATTACAGGGACTAAGTCGTGGATATCTTGAATTACTGGTTAGTGGGGTATTGTGCACATTACTAAATTTCTCCCAGTTAGGTTCATTGACCTACTCGGGATAATCACTGTTAGGTTCATTGACCTACAGGGATAATCGTCACTATTTAGGTTCATTGATCTAATAGTGGTATGACCATCGTCACCATTGTGACATGTCACCATTATGACAGAAAGCCAGATAAAAATAAGATAGAAGCCATTGTAATCGCTCTTATGCTGTAATTAATAACTATGCATCATTATGCAAAATAGAATGATTCACTCAGTATTTCCTGCTGACAAAACCTTTTTCAAACATGTTTCAGGTGATCTGTTATGATCTAGGAAAGTGCCATATAGCACTACAAGCTCAAGGAAGTGGCTCAGTATAAAATAAAGAAACATGTTTTGTAAAATAAAAGATTTCTTCGTGAAATCAAACTATTGTAAATTACCGGGTTTTATCCCGAATTGTGAAATAAAATAATCGGGAAATATTTACATTTTAAAAGATCCTGATGAAAACTTCCGCTGTCAAACTCAATTAATTAAATACCGCAGGATTTCTGTCTCGCGGCTCCTGAAACGGGTCAAACCGGGTCGGGGGTCGTGGCAGAAAAAGGTGGTATCAGAGCCACTGATTTAAGCCAATTAAGTATTTAGAAAATACTTAATCTTTTATTAATTGCTATTTTGTGATTATATGTTTTATTATCTGACTAATTTTGAACAGTATGGGTAGATTTTTATATGTTAGCTACTGTAGTAATAAATATAAATCTTTAAATATTCTGACTCAAAGTTTTACACTTTTATTATCTACAGTCTATAAACCTTATTCAGTAAATAAATTTACAAATAAAACCTAGTATGTTTTCATATTCGGTTGTTTCATAGTTACCCAATATGAAATAATATTTAAAAAGTTTTCTATGAAATTTGATATAATTTTAAACTTAGTAATTATGTGTATCTTGCATAAACAGCATGAGTGATCTGTCGGAAGCCCTTCAGAATTTAATTCTCTATCCTGTAAGAATCGAAGTTTCCAGAGATTTCAATAGGTATATTCCAGACATAGAAGAACCTATAGAATTCAACGCTTTACCTCTCGAGAAACCTAAGCCTAAGAAAATGGAAATTGGGGAAAGTTCTAGGCAAATTGAGGGATTACCATCTCAAGAAGAACTAGATTTTATAATGGCAACCGATGATACTATTGAGCCTATTAAAGAAAATGATTATATTCATTTTCTTGAAACACAACTACCAATGAAAGTAGAACCAGCTATTCCAAACCGTTCAATCCAATGGCAAATAGACGAATGGTTGAATAATGAAATACTGTTACAAAACCATCCTTATAAGCTTTTTCCTAAGTTCAATCCAGAACCTTTACTAAATCCACCAATGATTAACGAGAATATGGCTACACTCCATCATTTTGACAAAATGGATGCTGGGAATAGGATCCAAGAGATTTTGGGACAGATCTCCTGGAAATACGATGAGAAGGAACGCCGTTACTAGAATATCACCTGACAAAGGATAGGGGATTATGAAACTATGATTGTGTAATAATAATAGAAAAATCAGTTTGTGTAAAGTAAATAATAAAACGGTTGTATATAGAAGCATGATATAATCTATACAACAAACGAAATATTAGAAAAATTACAATTCTGGTTGTATATTTGTTTACATGATTCTGTGCAAATAATTGTAACATTGGATTATTTCTTTTATACTAATTATTTATCCATAAATTAGATATCAGATGGAAAACGCTAATAATGAACCAGTTAATGAGATTAATCAATCTGAGCAACAACCGGGGGATCAATATGTGACTAGGCAAGATATAGAAAATATTGTTGCTCAAGGGATAGCCAACGCTATTCCAGAAATAGTTGCTCAAGGGATAGCCAATGCTATTCTAGCAATCATTGCTGCTGTTAAAAATCCAATTGAACCTCAACAAATCGTTCCAAGCAAACGTATTTCTGAAGATAATTTCAGTAATAGCGTAAACGGAGGCAATAATCATGTTAATCATGATAATGAACCACGGCAAGCTCCGCTCCCTAAGAAAAGGAAAACTGCAACGCCTGGTTGCACTTACAAAGAATTTCTTGCTTGTAAACCCATTGAGTTTGCAGGCAATGAAGGAGCGACTACGGCACTGCGTTGGTTAGAGAAAACCGAGGCAGTAATTGCCATAAGTAAATGTGCTCAGGATGATCAAGTCATGTACGCGTCAAATCTTTTCAAAGAAGGGGCGCTAGAATGGTGGAACACAGTGTTACAGGCTAAAGGAAGAAATAAGGCTTATGCCATGAAATGGGAAGAATTTAAGAGTCTTGTAGAAAGAAAATTATGTCCTGAATATGAAAAAGATCAAATGGCAAATAAGTTTCTAACCCACCGGATGATGGATGTAGATTGTCGCGGTTATACTTCGACATTCTTCGAGTATGCTCGAGTGGTACCAACCCTGGCTTCGCCAGAGCCGGTACTTATTTCCCGTTATATTTGGGGATTAATTTCCGAAATCCGTAATATCGTCAAGGCTGCGAAACCTCGCACAATTGATGATGCGGTGGATTTAGCCAATACTCTGACTGACGAGCTAGTACGGACAAGAGAAGAAAATAGAAGGAAGGAAGTAGCCCAAAAGATTACCCAAGAATTCCGTTCGGGTAACCATATCAATTTCAAGAAAGGAGGGAATGAGCAATCTTCTATTAGTCCATTTTGCAATTTTTGCAAAAGGAAGCATTTTGGAAAATGCAAAGGATATTGCAATTTTTGCAAAATTCCAGGGCATCAAGAAGAAGACTGCAGGAGGAAGAAATTTTCAGTTTGCTACAACTGTGGAGAAACTGGACATCTTAGGCCAGATTGTCCAAAACTGAATAAATCATTTGACAATCAAGCCAAATCAGCAGAAGGAGCAAAAAGGAATGTAAGAGCCTTCCAGCTGACTACTCAAGAAGTCGAGATGATTTCAGATGTGATAGCCGGTATGTTCTTAGCTTACAAAGTTTACACAATAATATTATTTGACTCTGGTGCAAACCAAAGTTTTATAAATACTTTACTCTGCCAAACTCTTAACTTACCGTTAACCAGCATTAGATAAATTTCTACAGTAGAATTGGCAGATGGGAATTTAGTTAAAGTAAATAAGATTCTGCAAAACATAGAAATAGAACTTTTAAGTCATAAATTTTCTGCAACCCTATTATCTATAAAATTAGTTGAAATCAAGATTGTGCTAAGAATGGATTGATTAGTAAACAACTATGCTCGAATTATCTATGATAAGAATTCCATAGAAATTTGTGCAACTAGAGAAGTAATAATGATTACAGGAGATAAGCCAAGTAAATCCATAAAGTTCATATCTAATGAAAGTTGTTAGTTATGAACAAAAGCAAGGAATAGTATATATGATTTCAGTAATCATTAATACTAAAGATAAAGAAATTAAGGAAATTTCTGTAATTTCAGAATACCCAGATGTATTTCTAAGAAGATTTACCTGGATTACCACCAGATAGGGAGATAGAATTTAGGATTCATCTAATTCCAGGAATTTTACCGATAAGCCAGGGAACCTTATCGGTTAGCACCCATAGAAATATTAAAGCTGAAAAAGCAATTAGATGAATTACTAAGTAAAGGTTTCATACAACCTAGTTTATCCTCGCGGGAGGCACCATTATTGTTTGTTAAGATAAAGGATGATTCGATGAGAATGTGTATTGATTATAGGGAATCGAATAAAGTTACAATTAAGAATCAATACCCATTACATGATGATCTATTTTGATCAATTCCAGGGAAGTAGATAATTTTCTAAGATCAACTTATGTTCCGGATATTATCAATTGAAAATACAAGAGGAAGACATACCTAAGACTGTTTCCAGGACTAGGTATGATCATTACAAGTTTACAGTCATGCCCTTCGAATTAAAGAATGCACCTGCAGCATTCATGGACATGATAAATAGGATCTGTAAACTGTATTGGGATAAATTGGTAATTGTCTTCAACGACGATATACTTATTAAATTCCAAAAGTCAGGAAGAACATTATCAGCACTTGCATGTACTCTTAACTTTGTTAAAGAGAAGCTTTACGCCAAATTTTCGAAGTGTGAATTTTGGTTACAAGAAATGCAATTTTTAGGACATATGATGAATCATGAAGGTATTCACTTAGATCCTGATAAGATAGCAGCAATTACCAAATGGAAGATTCCGCAATCAGCAATGGAAATTAGAAGATTAGTCGGATACTACAGACGGGTTATTAAGGATTTTTTTTCCAAAATAGCTATACCATTAACTAAGCTAACCTGTAAAACAGTTAAGTTTGATTAGAGATCTAAACAAGAAGAAGCTTTTAGGATATTAAAACATAAATCCTAGCTTTACCAGAAGGAATTGAAGATTTTGAAGTATACAAGAATGCTTCAAAGCTAGGAATTTGGATGTGTGTCAATGCAATGCAAAAAGGTAATTGCATATGTATCAAGACAATTGAAAAGGTACGAAGAGAACTATACCACTCATGAGTTAGAATTAGGAACTACAATTTTGCTTTAAGATTGGAGACATTATCTGTATAAAAGCAAGTTTACTATCTATACGGATCATAAGAAATTAAGATATATACTTGGGCAAAAAGAATTAAACATAAGGCAAAAGAGATGGATGAAAATCCTAAGTGACTACGACTGTGATATTCAATATCACGAAGAAAAGGCTAAAGACGACTAGAGATTGCCAGAAAAGTTATACAGATAATAGACAAAAGCCGTTGAAGTTTCAAGTTATAGACAAAATGTTATTGAAAGTATCTCCTTGGAAAGGAGTTGTTAAATTCAGTAAGAAAGAAAAACTAAGACCAAGGAAGGTTAGCTGTAATACATGATGTATTTCATGTATCCAATCTCAAGAAATGTCTATCAGATGAATCTTTGGTAGTACCTTTCCAAGATATAAAGGTAAACAAATAGTGTTAGTTTAAGTAAAGTGGGATTCAAAGATAGGACCCTAATATACTTGGGAACTGGAATCCGAAATGAAGAGAAAGTATCCTCAATTATTCCAGTAAATCTCGAGGACGAGATTTTTATTAAGATGGGGAGAATGTAACAACTCTCATCAAAAGTCATATTTATTTAAATTAACCAATAGGAAACCCTAATTGAAAAACCCAAGTGATTCTGAACAAACCCTAAAATTTTCAGAACAATCGGAATCAGGATCAGGGCCCCTAAAACTCAGGGGGGGGGGGGTAAAACCTAGTCGGTATTATCTACACAGTTTTACGTGTAAGTTTCAAATGAACGCAAGACCAACTCAGCAAGGCTACTGAGACATGCGGCCACCCTATTATAGGGGGCGGTCTCTCGCGCCACGCGACACCCCCTCGCGCCACGCGAGGGGGGTGGTTTTTCATGTATAAATATGGGACTTTGGGACTTGATTCTGGGAGTTGAAACGACGCTCAAATTCACTTTGTGCACTGAGATAAGTTCTGTATACTCCAATTAACACACACAGGCACTAAATTGACGCCGCAATCAGGGTATTAGCACGATCGCTGCTACGATTCATTTTCCGATCGATCAATGTATTCAATGGATGTTTAAGTGCTGCCCACATTAGGGTGATGCTTTGTCATTAATCGTTAATTCGATGGATGTTTAAGCATAGCACTTTGTCATTCGTTGTGATGGTTGATCTCGTGAGTTATCATAAATGCTAGATTGATTACTAACCCCGAATTGTGTGTCTGTTATTAAATTTAGGTTAAAAAGGCTAATCAGTAGGCTAAACTCTGCCCGTATAAATCTGCAATGTGAGTCATTCTCTTTTTATCAACTATTTTACAATACCTCAAATTATTTTCAAGGTTATAATTACAGGGACTAAGTCGTGGATATCTTGAATTACTGGTTAGTGGGGTATTGTGCACATTACTAAATTTCTCCCAGTTAGGTTCATTGACCTACTCGGGATAATCACTGTTAGGTTCATTGACCTACAGGGATAATCGTCACTATTTAGGTTCATTGATCTAATAGTGGTATGACCATCGTCACCATTGTGACATGTCACCATTATGACAGAAAGCCAGATAAAAATAAGATAGAAGCCATTGTAATCGCTCTTATGCTGTAATTAATAACTATGCATCATTATGCAAAATAGAATGATTCACTCAGTATTTCCCGTTGACAAAACCTTTTTCAAACATGTTTCAGGTGATCTGTTATGATCTAGGAAAGTGCCATATAGCACTACAAGCTCAAGGAAGTGGCTCAGTATAAAATAAAGAAACATGTTTTGTAAAATAAAAGATTTCTTCGTGAAATCAAACTATTGTAAATTACCGGGTTTTATCCCGAATTGTGAAATAAAATAATCGGGAAATATTTACATTTTAAAAGATCCTGATGAAAACTTCCGCTGTCAAACTCAATTAATTAAATACCGCAGGATTTCTGTCTCGCGGCTCCTGAAACGGGTCAAACCGGGTCGGGGGCCGTGACAGAAACTAAGAAGATTAAAAATGTCAACATGTTAATTATTACCTCTGAGTGATTTTTATTACGTTACCGAACCTTGGTAAAATAATTATAAACTTTCATGAATATCTGATTGAGGACTTCACAT
This sequence comes from Helianthus tuberosus, assembly GCA_030545235.1. Lineage (NCBI taxonomy): Eukaryota > Viridiplantae > Streptophyta > Magnoliopsida > Asterales > Asteraceae > Helianthus > Helianthus tuberosus. Next base: position 164,818,058 of record CM060396.1, read on the forward strand.
GTATCCGGTTAAATCTCATAGTATCTAAATCAAAATTTCAAGATACGGGATCCTATGTGTTCATACGAAAGTTTCTCCATTCTTTGGTTCTTTCAAAATTCCGAAACAACATATATGCATGGCAACACTTTCAAGATTGATCAGACCTGATCAAGTGGACCCTTTGTGATGATAATGACTAAAGATACGAGTTATAAAAGATTGCATGGTCAAATGCTAAAAGTTCACAAGATTTTATCATCTGACAAGGCTTACGGACCGTAAAGGGTATGTCCTACGGACCGTAAGGTAGCATATCTGGGCGATAAAATTTAAATTACGGATACGGACCGCAAAACCTAAGGCTTACGGTCCGTAAGACCTTTAACTGGGCAGAAACATGGACAGCTGCCTGTTCAGCCAGTTCCACCGCCTTAGAAGGCTGGTTTTCGAATTCAGGGACTGAGCCAATAGATTTACATGCATAGGGGACACCTGGGATGATCAGGAAACACTTGTAGGCTTGTGTGGAATGATCTTGTGAGATTAAATTTCATATATATATAGAGCTCTTGTTGCAACACATGAACTTGCTCATTTCAAAAACATTTCTAAACCTTCTCTGGAGCTCTCTGGACTTCAAGAAAGTTTCCCTAAGCTTCATATTCGTGCTAAGAACCTTTGTAAGCATTCTTAGCCTTCCTAATTCAAGTTTTATTAGTCTAATGACCAAAAGTCAAAGCAGTCGTAATTAAGCTTTGACTTAGTGATTAATCACTAATGGTCCAGTCATTTCTCGAATTGAAAGTGGCTATAAGTTGGTAATTATGTGGGTAATAAACCCTTAAAAGGGCACCCTCTGATTCCCACTCTAACTTTGTCAATTGTCGGGTCAAACTTAATTATAAAAAGTCAACAAAAAGCTAAATTGCAAATAAACTCATAATTAACAATGTAGAAGCTATGAAACCTGTTTTAACACTTATATAACTTGGTAATTAATGTAAGAACATGTCTAAGCATGTTCAACCCGACAATTTTGAGTATAGGCTCAGTTCGGAACCGAAAGTCGCAAAAGTAGACTTTTGCTTTGACTTTCTGTTCTGACCCGATTTAGCTTAGTTTAGATATTCCTTAGGGTTCCGTTAGGACCATTTTACATGTTAGTATAACCCTCTGAGTTTATACAACTTGGTTCCTAATTAATCCGATTCATTTGCATGTTTCCGTTAATTGCTTAAATGTTGACCATTATGCCCTTTTGACCTTAAAACGAGATTTTTGAAAACGTGAGAGGATAGAAACCTTTGTTACTAATTTATAAACATGTGCTAAAAATTTGACATCAGTTTGAGGTCTAAATTAGGAGTTATGCTCAATATCGTAATTTAAAAGCTTTTTATTAATTAAACGACATTATTAGCATAAAGCCTATCTAAACCCAAATTTTGACACCAAAATTTTTACCCATTGATGTAATATAATATTTTGGGATTTTTGAAGATTTTTATTTATTTTTAAACTGAGGGTAACATAGGGTTCTTGCTTTGATTCGGTAATTGCCGGTTATACCCTTTTTGCTAATAAAATGAGTTTTACATAACATATTGAAACCAAATCTTTTGCTACTGATATTCTATGATAAATAAAATATTTTAAGCCTTCTGGGCTGATAAAAATCTCAGCTTTCCTTATATAACCCGAAAATCACCAAAAACCGACTTTTTACGCATTTTTAACGCATAGTATGGGTTAAAACTATTTTTGGCATATAAAACTTAATACATACTGATGTTTTAAGTAAATTTATATACTTTAATAGTAAGCAAATGTTTTGAACTCATATTTCTAAATTTGACCTCTAAAGCTTATGTGAAATTACCAAAATGCCCCTACGGTGCATAGTTTGGTTATAAATGATAAACTTCACATATACGCAATACCCTAATGATATAACTTATTAAATTAAACTTTTACTGATCTTTTTAGACCAGAACCTCAGATTAATATTTAACCTCTTTTATAATCCTTAAAATGACCAAAATACCCCTACGGGGCTTAAATTGATCTTAAATCCGTTTTGGGAATAATAGAAGGTATCTTACTGATATCACAACATATTTAAGACATATTAACTTGGAAACCTGTTCATGACTCTTTTGGTTATCCGTTATGCATTTATCGTGTTCGGTACGGTTTATGTAACTAGTTTGCATAAATTAACCGAAACGGGTCAAACCTTATCATTTTCACTTCAAAATCCAGAATGTATTTAGTTTACCCATATTATACAAGTCTTCATACTTGTCAGGTCTAAACCACATTCTAATCCGGTCTTCGCTTAATCATGCTTTTTGAACCGTATACCTTCCTTTAAAACTAACTGGTCTAAGTTTAAACTTATGTAAGACCCGTTAGGAATCTAATAGGTTATTAAAACCTTCATTCCAGATTTAGGAGCCCAGTAAAAGATATTTGCACTTGCTGATTGTATACGGCTGAGATAAATTTGTATAATTTGCTTAGGTAAATACTTTTAACTTATTTTCCCTTATACGGGCTTGGGGTACGGTATATAAAATACCTCTTAGTCGGGTATTGAATTTTTAATCGTATGAAGGTTAAATTATCGAGATAACCCGTTTAATCTGTTTCGTTTATTCTAAGCCTTTGGGGGGTTAATGACCATGTCCTGGATATCCTTGGCTCATTCATTGAAATGGCCACGACTTAAGCACAGGGTGTAGGCATACACCTGCCAGTGCGTATGTAAAATAATGTACCCACCTGTTCAAGAATAACTCGCCGTGGGATATATTATGTGGTGTGTCTATTAATCTTTAACCCGGTATTCAGCCCGAGCTACTGAACGTATAATAAACATGTAATTCTTTAACAAATTTATTTTTAAATAATTATCCCAAGTTATAAAAGATATTTTGTGCCTTGTGCATTCAAATCAATTTTCTTAAACATTTTCAAAATGAGTCGGTTATTTGTATTTACCACTGTAAACTGACGTATTTTCCAAAAGGTTAAGTGCAGGTACGAGACGGAATAGGCTGGCTACTCCTAGCATCAATAAAGAGTCTTGCAAGCTTAGATGTTTATAAATCTGTTGAACAATGTTCCTTTTAACTTTGATCCGCCTGTGGATCCCCTACAACCGTTTTTGTAATAATTGATATTACTTTCATTCGGTTTGTAATGTTTTTATCTTTCGACTTCCGCTGTGTATTAAACTGTGATAAATTGTCTATGATGATATCAACTACGTCACGATACTCCACACTGGGCCCACCGGTAATACGTGGAAATATCGGGGTGTGACACCAACCGCTCTCAATGCTCACCTTGTGAATGTCAACGAATGGACCCTGTGTAGTAGGTATCACATGAACCCATGTTCATATTCAAGTCAATTATTCTAAGTTCGCTAACTAAAGTTTTTTTATGTCATAACATAGTTTTAGCGCATGACATGACGAACATGGAAGAATCAACGAGTGAGTGACTGCCTCCTTTATTTTCCTCTCTTCTCAAGTCCGGCATTCGGGTTTTCTATTTAGGTGAGGCACCCTTTTTATGTGCCTTCTTAAAATGATTACCTAATTTTGACTACTCACAACTAGATAATTAATAGCGATAACAAAATAAAGATACAAGATATTAACATGATGTGCTAATGCTTGTAGGTTTCCATAAAACAACCTATTTGTTCATGTTATTTTTTTGTAACAGTTATGCCATTAGTAATAACTGTTAATAGATGAAAAGTTGTTGTTGGTTTTAATAAAGTGATGCCACTTTATCTATTTATGTTATTAGTTGCAGGTGACATATTTCATGCAGCACAAAACATTGATCATTCCCAGGATTTTGTAAGAAAAGTTATAAAAGAGTGGCTGAACTAGCTCCAGAACAATATTGGTTATGATGGTTGGCGCCTTGACTTTGTGAGGTGAGTGTTGTCGAATGATGTTGCTGTGTAAATAAACTGAAGGTTGTTACCTATGTGGAAGTAGATAGTGTACAAAGGCTGCTCTCAAGACTATTAAAAACTTTTTATCCTCAAAGCTCTGTAATTAATACCAAGTCTTTTAAAAGATTTGGTCAGAGTAATGAATGTAGTTCATCCTACTTAATGTTTTACATGTTCTAGAAGTTCTCCCAAACCTAGTAATGATGACTGCAGTTCAGTTTGCTATTGAGACTTTCATTATATTTATGGCATGGGCCTTAAATCTTCATAAATGGCCAAATATCAATTGCGAACAGGTATGAAGAAACTGACCGAACTCATGTATCTGTTGCATATTTTTATATTTCTTGAAGTTAGTTTTATTACATTTTGGAAGCTTTTAGAAATCTTTCCACTAGATGTTATGCATACATTAGGTAATCTTACGACCAATATGAGTATTGGATAAGTTTCTGCTTCATTTACTGGTCATAAAGAAGATGATGTGTAACATTAGAGGTTGCAAAATGGGCGAGTTGGATTAGGTTAGTTGTTGGGTCAGAATGGATTTTGGTCATAATGCGTTTGGGTCAGGATAGGCTAGCCTAATAAAAAAAATGGGCCAGGATGGGTATGGGTTAGAATGGGTTTAGGTCAGGATAGGTCACAATATTCTTTACATGTTTGTGATATAGCTTGATGTAATTTTATTTTAGATTATGGGTATGTTTGGCAAAAGTAGCTGGTGGCTGCTAGCTGGAAGCTGTAAGCTGGTAGCTGGTGCCTGGTAGCTGTAGCTGGTAGTTAGTAGCTGTAGCTTTTTAGATATATTTGGTGTTTGGTAGAGTAGCTGGAGCTTTTAATAAAATGTATAAAATGACCAAAATGGACATAACGAAAAATTTAGAAAGTTGATGCATTAAAAAGTTTCCTATTTTTAGAGGTTAAAATAGTCATTTTTTCCCTAAAAGCTTGTAGCTCCTTCTAAACGCTACTAGTAGTAGCGTTCAACCAAAAGCTTAAAGCTCCTAACCTAAAAGCTTAAAGCTCCTTCAACCAAACAAGACTTTTTATTGAGTAGGAGCTTTTTCTTAAAAGCTTAAAGCTAGAAGCTCCTAAAAGCTCCATGCCAAACATACCCTATGTATTTGAAAGGAACCAAGGAACGCCTTTTGAAGGATGGCCTCCCCACACCACTTAATTCGAAAAAAACATTCCATATATACCTTAGAATTTGTGGTCACGGGCCATCTGAACTTTTTGTTGCTCATTTAATATTTTCGGTGAATATTATTGTGGATTGTTTTATACTCATACTATTTCCATCCATTGTTTAAATTATGGGGTTATCAGGTTGTTACTATGATCTAAGACTATTGAGTTTAATTCTTTTACCACCGCGGGAGAACATAAGTTATTATATAATTTATATTGGAATCCTTTGCTTATGTAGCCGTATACAACATTTCACTTCTGATCGCCACTTTATTAGTACATCTATCAAATTATAAGATTGTTATTTTTTATTGCATGTGATTTAGAGCAACTAAGAGAAGTACATTGGGTCAAATGATTGTCCTTTACTTTGCATTAACTCCTCCAAAGGTCGATTAGTTAATCACAAACTGAATCCATGGGATCTGTATGGAAGTGCATTTATAATAATGCAAGTTGTTGTCGTATTTCATTATATTTTTTGTATTCATAACTGATTATGAATAGATTGCATTCTTTGGCAGGGTTTAAATGCTTTACCCGGTCAGCATCTTAGCTATTAACAATGAGGATATAGATGAGTTAGTCTCTTATTATTATTTTTTTTAAACCAGTTTTGTTTAAGGCTTATTGATGTTGGTTAGATGATCTATGTTCAACTTTATTTGTTTAAGGCTTATTTATGTTGGTTAGATGATCTATGTTCAACTTTATATAAGTTGCAACAGTTAGAAGGATTTTGTTCTTCATCTCTCACCCAAAGTTATGATTCCTAGCATGGAGCAAATAATTCGTTTTCTAAATGAGTAGGTCATTTTTATTTCTACTCAAATTAGTTATATTTTAATTTTGAATCCGTACTCATCTTCATTATGTATGCCGTTATAGGTCTCTACAAATATGATAGCAGAGTCATGTAGAGAATTCAATACACAAGCAAAAGGACGAATGATGCTGCATTTTGATAATGAAATTTTTGGTGTGGATATTATGCCACTTTGTAATGAGAACTTCTCATCTGTGTATATTAAATCGAAGGTTAGTTAAACATGTTTGTGGCCATTTTTATTGTAAAACAACAAATGTGGTGTATAAAGAAATATTTAACGACCAGTGATTTTTTTGTATTCATTTTTTCAGATCATTGTAATCTAATCTTTACATAAATAGTGTACCGTTTCTTTCATTTCAAAGTTTATATTTTCAATTATCTATATTTAGGCATGTTTTTAACTCGTGATTAAGTTTATGAAAATTTTATAACTCTTCTTATAGCGAAGACATTAATATGTTATGTTTTTTGTATGATCTTAAGTGTGTATTAATTAATAATAATAATTAATCTAAATAATTTTCTTGAGCCTGGGAAGCAATCCTGGGTAATAATCTAGTAGAAGATATATGACATTCCTATTTAGATTTTGGGGAAGTAGTAATCTGAAATTTCATGGAATATTACACCACCAGTTGGCGAGCCCCATATCAAAATAGTTGTTGATTTAGCTTTGTTCTTTAAAAACCTTTACTAAATGCCAAGATCGGTAGGTCCCGTAGATATGATGTATTTGTTTAAGTTTTAGAGGTGCCGACACTTGTGACAGGTTCACTGATCACCTATTCACCTCTACAACGCGGTTGTAGATACCGACATCAACACAATTCTCGATGATTAAAGAGATTGAAACCTTTTTTAACAAGGGTACCTTGGTTAAGTTCTGAAAACTTAGTGTAAACAAAACTATAAAATACATACAATTCATATTATATGGCGTTTTCACAGTTACTAATCTCTTTCAGTAATCTACTCAATGGTTTATCTTGCTAAATCTCTCTGAGTAACCTTCTTCAAGGTTTAATCAACTCCAGATATTCAAAGATTGTGACATCAACAGGCAACTTTCATTTTCTAATTATGCAAATATAAAAGTAGCTTTATTGAAGTTACCATGCTTTTTTGAAGAAAATAAAGTACTTAACTGTAATATGTTACCAAATTATATGACTGTCTTCAGTTTATACAGTTTTTTTTTTTTGAAAGGTGTGAATTATTCGTGAATGTCGGGAGGTCTAGCATACGTTGTCTTAACCGGGTCCGCGCTAGAGAGCCCCCTCGCACAATAGATCCCCAATTTAAACCCCTCAATGAGAAACCCCTATCACCTAAACTAGAACTTGTGACCTAAAGGGGAAAACTCACATGGACTCACCATAATACCTGTGGCCACCACTAGAGCACTAGTGATATTTAATATGCACATGATGAATTTGAGATTTCCGAATTTCTGCTCTATTTTCTGAAATCCAACAATTTCGTGCAACTGGTAACCAATTGTTCATGTTTAAATGGCTGTAAATGAACCAAACGTTCAACGAACAGTTCGTGAACCGTTCGGCGGGAAGTTCGTTTATGTTCATTCGATAAGCTTAACGAACGAACACGAACAAAGGTCTCGTTCGTTCGACTGCGTTCGTGAACGTTCAGTAATATGTTCGTTTATGTTCGTTCGTGTTCGGTTTTTTATGTTTATTTTTCTAAAAGTTTTTAATGTTTTATTAATTTTTTTTACTTTCCCCATATGTATTATTTCCCTCTCTCTGGCCCTCTCCCTCTTTTGATATCACGCTCCTTCATTCAGCTTATCTCCAATCGATTGAACCCAATATTATCCATCCCTTCAATATTTAAATGGTTATACTTAACTACTTTCGTTGTGTACAATGTTTAAGATTAACGATGCCTTTTTTTAATTTTCAAAATTAAAGTTCATTTGTGTTCGTTTGCGTTCGTGGTTAGTGTTCGTGGTTAGTGTTCACGAAGAGGAGTGGAAGAAGTGGTGTAGTAGTCTTGCTGTTTGGCAGGGCCAGAGCCTAGATTACCAGAGATTAGTTTGGCTTTGCATCAGGGGTGTTCCTGCGATGCTCTGGGATAAGTCAGTGTTCAATACGCTGGCCAGTAGGTTCGGGCGTGTTGTTGCAGAATCTAAAGCTTCACTTGCTGATGGGAATTTGGTTGAAGAAGTAGTGGGTATCCTAGCTAACCGCGGGTCAGTGATTAATGAGTGCTTAGAGGTGGCCGCTGCAGGGTCGAAATTCAGAGTATGGTTTTGTGAAGCACACCGGGATCTTCCTAAAGCACCAGTCCTGGCGGTGGACAGGCCGGAGATCGTGAATCCTCTGGTCGATACAGAGGGACTCGAAAGGACGCCGATGTTGGTGGAAGAGGAAGCAGTGCATGGCCATGAGGGTGGCTCGTCGAGATTTGTGCAAGTAGGGGAAAAGAAAGTTGTGCATGGGGAAAACCAATTCGGCGCAAGTGTTTGGCAGGAAAAGGTTGTCAGGGATGTTAGTGGGGCCGATGGGATTGACTTCCAAGGCAAAGGTTCAGTTAATCCAGAAGATTCTTCTCTCCAATCGTCAGAGCTTGGGCATGGCCTCCTTTCGGGACGTGGGCCTACTAATTGGGCTTTTGACATCCATAGTTGGGCTGGCGCTTCAGACAAAAAAAGGAAGAGGGGGCCCAAGACAGGTGGGAAGCCCATTAGAATTAGGGCTAAATCCAACAGAAAGAAGGTTAATGTTATTGACCTAAACAAGGATCTCAAGGAGACAGACGCAACTGAGAGCTCCTCATCTTCAGGGGTATTAAAAAAGAAAAGAAAAGTGAAAAATCGAAGGTCGTGTTCAATTGTAGAAGATGCGATGGAGGTTCCAGACACCTTTGAAGTCGACACTTCAAGTCTTGATGACGGGTACTCTTCAGCTTGGGAAGAGAATAAAGGTTGCGAAGAGAAGGGAGATGGTGATGACGGCTCTCCGGTTCAGTCTGGGCCGCTGGATGATATTGATATTGCTAAGGAGGTGGGCGATACCGAGAGAGTAGGGGATATTGTGGGTTTACCTCTAAACAATTTTGATAGACTTGTGAGGGATTCTATTGTGGGGGAAATGGAGAAGAGAGCTCAATGAATTTTTTGTCATTCAACGTTAAGGGGGCAGGAGGTGCTAGAAAAGCAGCTCGAGTCAGGAATTTGAAGTCTGAATTTAGGATTTCGTTTATAGTTGTGCAGGAGACTCAATTGAGGGCTATGACGGATACTCAGGTTGACAGGTTTTGGGATGGGACGGTGCACGAGAAGGTAGTTGTTAACGCGATTGGAAGGTCTGGTGGCTTGTTTTCAGTCTGGAACTCCGCTGTATTCTCTTCTACCAGAATTGTTTCGGGTCAACATTTCATTCTGGTTAGTGGTCTTCTAGTTGGCGATTCGGAACCGCTAAATGTTTTGAACGTCTACGCTCCTACCGACGCCGGTAGGAGGAAACAATTATGGGAAGATCTTCTAGTGGTCAAAGAAGGGGTGCCAGGCAAGTGGATTCTTTTAGGTGATTTTAACGAGGTCAGATCGGAGGAGGAGAGGTTAAATTCTGAGTTCCACGCGGGATATGCGCTAGCTTTCAATAACTTTGTCGCAGCAGCAGGTTTGGCAGAGTATAGCATGGGAGGGAGGAAATACACTTTTATGTCTTCCGACGGGGCACGTCTCAGCAAAATTGACAGAATGTTTGTGTGTGAACGTTTTATGAGTACATGGCCCAATGCGAGTCTTTTGGCTTTAGATAGGGACGTCTCCGATCATTCCCCCTTGTGTTGTCTATTTGCAATGAAGGGTACGGTCCGATTCCGTTCCGTTTTTTCAACAGTTGGCTTGGAAATGGGGAGCTGGACGATTTAGTTAACCGAGGTTTAGGCTCTGATGTGGGTTCTGGTCCGCGAAATGTTATTCTGGGTAAGAGACTTAAGGTTCTGAAGACTTTAATTCGAGATTGGAGGAATAAAAAAAGATGTGTAGAAGATAGAGAATTGGCTGAGACGGTTGCCAGAGTCCGTTTGCTAGAGAATACAGCTGAAGGGCGGGGATTAGGTGTCGACGAAAGAAAGGAGTGGAAAGAGTTAAAGTGGAAAATGTGGGACTTCGAAATGAAAAAACTTAAAGATGCTCTCCAAAAGGCGAAACTTAAATGGATAGCTGACGGGGACGAGAACTCTAAGTTCTTCCACGGAGTTGCCAACAGCAAAAGGGTAAACAATAAGGTTGACGGGCTTTACGTGAATGGCGCTTGGGAAACAAGGCCGGAGGTTATTAAGAAGGTTGTGGTTGACTTCTTTGCAAATAAATTTAGTGAACCGGCTATAAATAGACCAAAGATGACGGGAACCGGTTTTAGAAAAATATCGGAGTCGAATGCTACACTTCTGGTGGAACCGTTTTCAAATAAAGAGATTCGTGACGCGGTCTGGGAATGTGGCGCAGATAAGTCCCCGGGGCCAGATGGCTTCTCTTTCGCTTTTATTAAACACTATTGGGTTTCTCTAGAGCCTCATATTCGGAGCATTATGGATGAATTCTACACTCACGGTACCATTTGTAAGTCGGTAAATTCCTCCTTTGTGGCCTTAATTCCCAAAGTGGTGGACTTTTTGACATTATCCGACTATAGACCAATCTCACTTATCGGCTCGATTAGTAAAATTGTGACCAAAGTGTTGGCAAATAGGTTAAAGGCTGTGTTGAATTCGATTATTTCGCCGGAGCAATCGGCGTTTGTCAAAGGGAGGAATATTTTGGATGGGCCATTAATCATAAATGAGGTAGTTAACTGGGCGAAGAAAAGTAAGAAAAGAATTTTGGTCTTTAAGGTAGATTTTGAAAAGGCGTACGACTGCGTTTCTTGGAAGTTCTTAGTCAATACAATGCATCACATGGGGTTTCCGTCGAGATGGAAAAACTGGATCATGGGTATTCTCTTTACGGGCCGAGCCTCGGTTCTCATTAACGGGTCACCAACGGAGGAGTTCGAGTTGAAAAGGGGTCTTCGTCAAGGAGACCCTCTCTCCCCCTTTTTGTTTACTTTGGTTATGGAAGCCCTCCACGTCATGGTAGCTAAAGCGGTAGAGGCGGGAACTTTTGTAGGTGTAAACCTGCCACATGAGGGACCTTGCCTCTCTCACCTATTCTATGCCGATGATGCCCTCTTTGTGGGAGAGTGGTCGGAGACAAATCTAAGAAACCTTAATAGGATTCTTAGATGCTTCCAAATGGCATCGGGCCTCAACGTGAATCTTAGCAAGAGTAAAGTGTACGGGGTCGGGGTCGAAGACATGGAGGCGAGCAATCTTGCATATATCTTGGGCTGCCAAAAAGGGTCTTTTCCCTTTGTGTATCTAGGTCTCTCGGTTGGTGCAAACATGAACCGTGTGGCGAGTTGGAAACCAATTGTGGATAGATTTAATGCCAAGCTCTCTCTTTGGAAGGCCCGGTTGCTTTCGTTCGCTGTGTAACGCCCGGCTCTTTTGTACTTTCCATTTATAGAAAGTTTTGTTCGTATTTCTATTTTTGGAAACTTTGCATTCTTGTAGTCATTCCTTCGTTGTAATCGTTATAAAACCGAGACTTGGATCATTAATGAAACTCGTATTTGTTACAAATATGTTATACACACCTTATATATGCTCGTATGGTCAAATGGGTGAATCAATTGACGCTTAATCGTTACTCTTGGAAACTATGCGCTAAACTTGTAAATACATGAAACTTATGTCTAAAGCGTGTTTTGAACGTAAACGAAACTTGATTATGATACTTATACACTCAATTATACTTTGGTTTTGATCACCATGCTTGAACGTACCTTGAACTATGTTTATATGCTCAAACTAGTCCCTAAACTATCAAGAAAACACCTAAAAACCCTAAATATGAAACTTCAGGGGCTAAATGGTAATTTTTGAAACTTATATGGACATCAGAAGTGGCGGGCGGCCCGCTTTAACTTACCAGAAACCTAATGCGGGCCGCATTAGCCTTGTATTCGTAGAAAACACAACCAGCTTCGATCAGACGCGTTTTTTTCACGAAATCCAACTTCTAAACACTCCCCAATCACCTTATTTCCACCTCAAAACTCCTCCAATCAACACCAAACTCAACCACTATAAATATAACCCCTCTCCACACCATTTGACACTTTCACAACACTTAAAACTCTCCAAAATACTCTCTAGTTCCTGCAAGAAGCTGAAATTCGGGTAAACACATACCCTTGCACTAAAAGGAGCATATCTTGCCCATTTCTTAACGAAATTGCTTGATTCTTCTTCCTACTTGTTTAGATAATCATAGGGTATGATTCCTTGACTTCTCCTTGGAGAAATCAGACCTGGAAATCCCCTGAAATGATCCAAAAACTTTCTGTTTTGATTTATGTTCTTACAAACTTATTTAAACTTCATCCAACTTGTGTCTAACACATCTCACACCAATGTCCTAATGCTTACAACCCCTCTTATGGTTGGTTAAGCTTAAAAACATGGTTGAGACACTATAAATCAGAGGTTAAAACCTCAAATACTTTCTGTTTTGTTTAGGGTATTTCACCCACAAGTCATGTTCAAGCTAGTTCTTGATGTAGAGTGATTATGGAACAACTTGGGTTGTTCCAACATAAAATCCTCACATGATTTGATGATTTCTCTTAGTATAGCTTGTTATATTATTGTACCTACCTTAGTTCTTGACCCTCCTTGGTTGTTTTTACATCAAGTGTAGTGGTGAACATACAAGGGGTTCCTAAACGGAAGCTTGTTCTTCCTACCCCATACATGACATTCATGATACTAGAGGTGCCTAAATGGAGATTTAATCTCCTACCTCCTACTTGAATCATTGGACCTAATAATATACTAATCTTATTATTATGTAAATACACTTATTTGAACCTTTAATAATAAACTTGTGTTTATATATTAAAGTAGTAGAATACCATCTAAGACCTAGGACTTTAAGTATGATTCTAATGGGCATACCACCCATGAAAACATTATAACCTACTTGGTTACATAGTGTCATACGCGGGTTACTAAGTCAAATATGATTACTTTCATATTATGATACTTTATGATACATTTACAATCCGAATCTTTAATCTACCGTGTACGCCAAACTCACACACCTATGTTTCCTCGTGTAGAAGGACTAGGTGCTCCAACGTAATCCATCACCAACTCACTCGTGGAATTTCAAGTAGGAAAGCTTGCAACCACCGTGAGTATACTCGATTCCCTTTTCTCCCCTTTACACTTTGGGATGCAACATGTATAACTATGCAAACAACTTTTGAACTAAACATACTCGATCCTTTGAACGAATGCATGAAACTATTGTGAAATTACTTGTTACTCTTGTATGCTCTATGAACGATTTGGAACGTTATATGCTCATTAACTTTGCTCGCCCACCTTAACAATTATAGCGCTATAGGATTAACGCACCGCCCCTTTTATACTCGAGGGTATTGTTAAGTTACCACCCCGCTGAACGATTGGGATTAGGCTATTTTATGCGTTGTACTCTAGGGTTTGATCATATTGTACGCCAAAATTGCATACTAGTGTTTCACCTATTGTTTATCATGTTGGATTTGAGTCTTTTATTCTATTATGCTATGTAAACAAACTTGTATACTCGCTCATTGCCTTGCATTGAAACTCTATTTTAATACATGTTGCAGGTTGATTATTGAAGTATGGATGAATGATGAAACAAGTTTAGGGTGGACTAGATACACACCTTTAATCTATTTATCTTTTAATGTTATGTTATTTGTTGAAACAATGTTGTATTTTGTTTTGAATATTGTATGACAATTTAGCACTTGAAATGAAATTTGAGATTAATTAAATATTGTCACATAGTGTTATGAAGTCTCTAGCAATCTTTACACACTTCGTCTCATCCCGATGTTTCCGCCATCGGTTGGGGTGTGACACGCTGGTATCAGAGCCATAACTATAGGGAATTAGGAAAATTGCCATGCTTTTGCCCTAATCTATAGTTTTAGGAATTTTGCCTCTTATGTGTCGTTTAAAACTTTGTACTCTACCATGCATACTTCCTAGCTACACTTCTTGATGACTAAATTTATATGCCTTTCCTAAGGTTAACATGAATACACTTTTGTTTATTTGTATACTCTTGTAACACAAACGGGACAACTTTACCAAAATAGGCGTGAAACCCACAATTTGGTAAACAACTCTCATTCTACCTTAAACTATTTTGCACGAAATTTCACCATTAAGCTAGGAGTGAAATCCACAACTTAATGGTAATTTCCATTTCAACTCTAGTGGACCCTTGTCAAAGTGTCGAAATTTTATTTTGACCCGACAAGTACCAACCACATTTAGGGTACGAAATCGTCAAGCTAGGGGTGAAACCCGCATCTCGTCGATTAAGTCCCATTCCTCGATTTTCAATCTCGCCGAAGTCCCGATTGTTTCAATCAATTAGAGATGTGTAGTAACCGGAAGGGTAAGATACCGTTAATCGCTCCTCGACGAGAGTATCTTACTTATAGGCCAAAGCACGTTTTCTCTAATTCGAAAGAACTTTCGACCCACTTTGGAATAGTCGACGTTTCTGTACCCGAAACAATCCGATGTTTTATTGAGCCTCTCTTTTATGTATCTCAATTTATATGTGATTCTATGCTTGAACGTTCGTTCATTTCAAGATTTCGTTTTAATCATTTCGCACGTTATCGCAATCACAAACAATAATAATCTCTCGTGAACAAACTAAATTTACAATGCTTTCACTTATTCACGTTATGCTATATGAAATTCATGATTATGCTATATGAGACGTTTAAACCTTTGTATGCTATGTGAATCAAGTTGAACCCTTTATGCTATGTGACACGTTATGCTATATGAATCATTTCATGAAAACAATTTTCTTAAACAAACATTATGATCAAGTCTCACCTATTCGTTCTTTTGAATCTTAGATGTCTTCCCGTCACTCCAAAATGTCTAAGAAGTCAAAGTCTCGCTCCAAGAAGAAGATGATGGTCTTCATGGCAAACCAAATTGCGCGTATTGTCCCAAAGGTCGTTACTGAAATTCGAGCTTCTGAAACTCCAAACTCCTCCGTCGACTCTAAGGTCGAAAATCGCAAGCCCGTTTCGTTCAACTTCAAGCACTTTTCATCGTGCAATCCCAAGCCATTCACCGGCAATGATGGGGTGACCGCCATGCTCGAATGGTTCGATAGCATGGAGGTCACGTTCATCAATAGTGATTGCCCCAAAGAGCTCAGAACGCGTAGTGCGACTGGGGTATTCCAAGCCCGAGCTCTCGAATGGTGGACGAACGAAAGGAACATTCGTTCGAACGAACTGGCATATGCGTTGGAGTGGGAAGAAGTCAAGGCCCTGATGATGGACGAGTTTTGTCCTCCGCATGAGCAACAAAGGTTGGAGGAAGAATTTTGGGCGCTAAAGCAAGTGGGAGACGAAAACCTAGCCTACACCACCCGTTTCAAACAACTTAGCTTCATAGTTCCTCACCTTGTTATGACCACCGATCGCAAGATACGGAAGTATATCAATGGGTTACCCTCAGCTATGCGCGACACGATCGAAGCCGCCAAGCTCGATAACATCGAAGCTGTCTATCGTTTGGCCGCTTCCCTAAACAACAATCGTGTCCGCGATAAACAAGCCACAAACCCCATTCCGTCCAAGCCAGCTCACCAAGTCACCCAACAGTCGAGTAGCAATAGGGGGAAGAAGCGAAAACAATCTAACCCTGTTTGTAATGCGATTGTGCCACCCGTTGACCCGAACCCTGCTGCTCCCGAAAACACCCAAAAGGGGTATACTGGGATTCACCCCAAGTGTGCCACTTGCAATCGCCATCATCCCACCTCTGTCAGGTGCCGTCGTTGCAACACTTGCAATCGTTATGGGCATGACACTGCCTTCTGTCGTCTCAATCAACAACAGCAAGCACCACCAGCCCAACAAGCTCAGCAAGCTCAACAAGCCCTACCTGCTCCTCAAAATGCAAGACCCGTTAGAGCTTGTTTCAAGTGTGGGGACGTTAATCATCTTCGTCCTCAATGCCCACAATGGAATCAAGAACAATTACAACCTCCTCGTGGACGCTGTTTCAATCTGAACGCGAATCAAGCGCGCAACGACAATGATGTCGTTAACGGTACGTTTCTTGTTAATCATCTTTATGCTTCGATACTATTTGATACTGGTGCGGACAAAAGCTTTGTGTCCCTAGAATTCGAATCATTGTTAAATTGCACACGCTCTAAACTACCTAAGTCGTTCTCTGTCGAGGTCGCCAATGGCAAGTCCATCCTAGTCGATTCCGTTCTTCGTGATTGTCGTCTTACTCTCAATGAGCACGTTTTCCCTATCGATCTCATACCCATGCAATTGGGTAGTTTCGATGTCATCATAGGCATGGATTGGCTTCAAAAGAACCATGCCGAAATCGCTTGTCACGAGAAGTACGTTCGTTTACCCCTTCCATCTGGTGATGTTTTGCACGTCTATGGAGACCGACCCTCAAAGGGACTGAAGTTGATGTCTTGCACACAAGCGAACAAGTACTTACACAAAAAGTACCTTGCCTTTTTAGCCCACGTTGTGGAAGAAAAGGGCAAGGGAAGGAGTTTAAGTGATGTTCCAGTGGTGCGTGACTTCCCTGACGTCTTTCCTGAGGATTTACCTGGTCCTCCTCCACCTCGATCTGTCGACTTTCGTATTGATCTCATACCTGGTGCAACTCCTGTTGCCAAGGCTCCTTACCGTCTTGCACCTTCCGAGATGCAAGAGTTATCTACGCAACTTCAAGAACTCCTCGATAAAGGTTTTATTCGTCCAAGTACCTCGCCTTGGGGTGCTCCTGTGCTTTTCGTTAAAAAGAAAGATGGATCATTCCGCATGTGCATCGATTATCGTGAACTCAATAAACTCACCGTCAAAAATCGTTACCCTCTTCCGCGTATCGACGACCTCTTTGATCAACTTCAAGGTGCTACTTGTTTCTCCAAAATCGATCTTCGTTCTGGTTATCACCAACTTCGTGTTCTCGAAGAGGACGTGCCCAAAACCGCCTTTCGCACTCGCTATGGACACTACGAGTTCGTAGTCATGCCTTTTGGTTTGACCAACGCACCCGCTGTGTTCATGGATCTCATGAACCGTGTTTGTAAGCCCTATTTGGATCGTTTCGTGATCGTCTTTATTGATGATATTCTCATTTATTCTAAATCTCAAGCCGATCATGAACGTCATCTTCGTCTTATACTCGAGCTCTTGCGTATGGAACGATTATACGCTAAATTCTCTAAATGCGAGTTTTGGATTAAAGAAGTCCAATTCCTTGGACACGTTGTTAGTGAAAAAGGAATCCACGTTGACCCTGCGAAGATCGAAGCCGTAAAGAATTGGACCGCGCCCAAATCTCCTTCCGAAATCCGCTCTTTCTTAGGATTGGCGGGCTACTACCGTCGATTCATCTCGAATTTTTCAAAAATCGCCGTTCCTCTCACTTCGTTGACTCAAAAAGAGAACCCTTTTGTTTGGGGTCCTGAACAAGAGAAATCCTTTCAAACTCTCAAGGACATGCTTTGCAACGCTCCTATTCTTACTCTTCCTGATGGGAATGATGATTTCGTGGTGTATTGTGACGCCTCAAACCGTGGTCTTGGTTGCGTCCTCATGCAACGAGGCAAGGTCATCGCTTACGCCTCTCGTCAACTCAAAATACATGAGAAAAACTATACTACCCATGACCTTGAACTTGGCGCAGTTGTTTTTGCGTTGAAGATTTGGCGACACTACCTTTATGGTACTAAGTGTGTGGTTTTCACTGACCACAAGAGCCTTCAACATGTCTTCGACCAAAAGGAACTGAACATGCGTCAACGTCGTTGGGTGGAACTGTTAAACGACTACGACTGTGAAATAAAATACCATCCAGGGAAAGCAAATGTCGTGGCCGATGCGCTTAGTCGTAAAACTCATGTAGATTATATGCGTTGTTTTCATATCTCAAGCGACCTTCCTCAGCGCATTCGTGACGCTCAGTACGCCTCTATTAACGAAGGTAACTTCCATGTCGAGATACGAGGCGCCAAAGAACCCGATCTCGTCTCCAAGGCCGATGGTATCCTATACCTCAACAATCGTGCCTGGATCCCTGATCGCGAAGCACTTCGAGATTTCATTATGAACGAGGCACACAAATCCAAGTACTCAATTCATCCTGGTGCCGACAAGATGTATCATAATCTACGTACATCCTATTGGTGGCCTGGGATGAAGAAAGATATTGCCACTTACGTCTCGAAGTGTCTTACGTGTTCAAAGGTCAAAGCCGAGCATCAACGACCTTCTGGTCTACTCGAACAACCTGAAATCCCCGTTTGGAAATGGGATAGTATTGCAATGGACTTCATAACTAAACTCCCTCGTACATCTTCTGGTCACGATAGCATTTGGGTGATCATCGATCGTCTGACCAAGTCCGCTCAATTCATTCCTATTCGTGAAGATTTCAAGGTTGAACGACTTGCTCGCATCTATACCAATGAAGTCATACGACATCATGGTATTCCTCTCGACATCATTTCGGATCGCGATGGTCGATTTACTTCCCGTCTCTGGCAAACCTTTCAGTCCGCTATGGGTACTCATTTGAATCTCAGTACGGCTTTTCATCCTCAAACGGATGGACAGACTGAACGTACTATCCAAACCCTAGAGGACATGCTCCGTGCTTGTGTCATCGACTTTGGTGGTAGTTGGGATGTGCATTTACCTTTGGTCGAGTTCTCGTATAACAATAGCTACCACTCCTGTATTAAAATGGCTCCATTCGAGGCATTGTATGGTCGCAAATGCCGATCTCCTTTAAACTGGCACGAGATTGGTGATAAACACTTTACTGGTCCTGAAATCATACAAGAAGCAACGGATAAGATTCACCAAATCCGTGACAATCTACTCAAGGCTCGAGAACGTCAAAAGGTCTATGCTGATAAGGGACGCAAACATATGGAACTCAATGTTGGGGATCACGTTTTACTCAAAGTGTCTCCTTGGAAAGGAGTGGTTCGTTTTGGTAAAAAGGGAAAGCTTGCCCCTCGCTATGTTGGTCCTTTCAAGGTACTCGAAAGGGTTGGCGCGGTGGCTTATCGACTCGATTTACCTCCAGAACTCAACAACGTGCATCCAACGTTCCATGGTTCTAATCTAAAGAAGTGTCACGCTGAAGAAAGACTTCAAGTTCCTCTCGAAGATCTCCAAATAAACGACACTTTGCATTTTGTGGAAAAACCCGTCGAAATCATGGACCAAAAAGTCAAGTTATTGAGGCGCAGTAAGATTCCCATCGTCAAGGTTCGATGGGAAGGTAAACGTGGCGCCGAATTTACTTGGGAACTCAAGAGCGAGATGAAAAAGAAGTATCCTCATCTTTTCCCTACATCTTCCTAAATTTCGGGACGAAATTTCCTAAAGGAGGGGAGACTGTAACGCCCGGCTCTTTTGTACTTTCCATTTATAGAAAGTTTTGTTCGTATTTCTATTTTTGGAAACTTTGCATTCTTGTAGTCATTCCTTCGTTGTAATCGTTATAAAACCGAGACTTGGATCATTAATGAAACTCGTATTTGTTACAAATATGTTATACACACCTTATATATGCTCGTATGGTCAAATGGGTGAATCAATTGACGCTTAATCGTTACTCTTGGAAACTATGCGCTAAACTTGTAAATACATGAAACTTATGTCTAAAGCGTGTTTTGAACGTAAACGAAACTTGATTATGATACTTATACACTCAATTATACTTTGGTTTTGATCACCATGCTTGAACGTACCTTGAACTATGTTTATATGCTCAAACTAGTCCCTAAACTATCAAGAAAACACCTAAAAACCCTAAATATGAAACTTCAGGGGCTAAATGGTAATTTTTGAAACTTATATGGACATCAGAAGTGGCGGGCGGCCCGCTTTAACTTACTAGAAACCTAATGCGGGCCGCATTAGCCTTGTATTCGTAGAAAACACAACCAGCTTCGATCAGACGCGTTTTTTGCACGAAATCCAACTTCTAAACACTCCCCAATCACCTTATTTCCACCTCAAAACTCCTCCAATCAACACCAAACTCAACCACTATAAATATAACCCCTCTCCACACCATTTGACACTTTCACAACACTTAAAACTCTCCAAAATACTCTCTAGTTCCTGCAAGAAGCTGAAATTCGGGTAAACACATACCCTTGCACTAAAAGGAGCATATCTTGCCCATTTCTTAACGAAATTGCTTGATTCTTCTTCCTACTTGTTTAGATAATCATAGGGTATGATTCCTTGACTTCTCCTTGGAGAAATCAGACCTGGAAATCCCCTGAAATGATCCAAAAACTTTCTGTTTTGATTTATGTTCTTACAAACTTATTTAAACTTCATCCAACTTGTGTCTAACACATCTCACACCAATGTCCTAATGATTACAACCCCTCTTATGGTTGGTTAAGCTTAAAAACATGGTTGAGACACTATAAATCAGAGGTTAAAACCTCAAATACTTTCTGTTTTGTTTAGGGTATTTCACCCACAAGTCATGTTCAAGCTAGTTCTTGATGTAGAGTGATTATGGAACAACTTGGGTTGTTCCAACATAAAATCCTCACATGATTTGATGATTTCTCTTAGTATAGCTTGTTATATTATTGTACCTACCTTAGTTCTTGACCCTCCTTGGTTGTTTTTACATCAAGTGTAGTGGTGAACATACAAGGGGTTCCTAAACGGAAGCTTGTTCTTCCTACCCCATACATGACATTCATGATACTAGAGGTGCCTAAATGGAGATTTAATCTCCTACCTCCTACTTGAATCATTGGACCTAATAATATACTAATCTTATTATTATGTAAATACACTTATTTGAACCTTTAATAATAAACTTGTGTTTATATATTAAAGTAGTAGAATACCATCTAAGACCTAGGACTTTAAGTATGATTCTAATGGGCATACCACCCATGAAAACATTATAACCTACTTGGTTACATAGTGTCATACGTGGGTTACTAAGTCAAAGATGATTACTTTCATATTATGATACTTTATGATACATTTACAATCCGAATCTTTAATCTACCGTGTACGCCAAACTCACACACCTATGTTTCCTCGTGTAGAAGGACTAGGTGCTCCAAAGTAATCCATCACCAACTCACTCGTGGAATTTCAAGTAGGAAAGCTTGCAACCACCGTGAGTATACTCGATTCCCTTTTCTCCCCTTTACACTTTGGGATGCAACATGTATAACTATGCAAACAACTTTTGAACTAAACATACTCGATCCTTTGAACGAATGCATGAAACTATTGTGAAATTACTTGTTACTCTTGTATGCTCTATGAACGATTTGGAACGTTATATGCTCATTAACTTTGCTCGCCCACCTTAACAATTATAGCGCTATAGGATTAACGCACCGCCCCTTTTATACTCGAGGGTATTGTTAAGTTACCACCCCGCTGAACGATTGGGATTAGGCTATTTTATGCGTTGTACTCTAGGGTTTGATCATATTGTACGCCAAAATTGCATACTAGTGTTTCACCTATTGTTTATCATGTTGGATTTGAGTCTTTTATTCTATTATGCTATGTAAACAAACTTGTATACTCGCTCATTGCCTTGCATTGAAACTCTATTTTAATACATGTTGCAGGTTGATTATTGAAGTATGGATGAATGATGAAACAAGTTTAGGGTGGACTAGATACACACCTTTAATCTATTTATCTTTTAATGTTATGTTATTTGTTGAAACAATGTTGTATTTTGTTTTGAATATTGTATGACAATTTAGCACTTGAAATGAAATTTGAGATTAATTAAATATTGTCACATAGTGTTATGAAGTCTCTAGCAATCTTTACACACTTCGTCTCATCCCGATGTTTCCGCCATCGGTTGGGGTGTGACACGCTGGTAGGGTAACCCTCATCAAAACGGTGTTGGGTACACTGGCAAACTATTATTTGTCTTTGTTTAAGGCGCCCAATGGAGTCATCAAAACCCTCGAGGGGATTCGGCGTAGGTTTCTCTGGGGAGGCTCAAGCCTAGGCCACAAGATCCGTTGGGTGGCGTGGAATAGGATTTTAAGATCAAAAAAACATGGGGGGTTAGGTGTCGGAGGGATCAAAGATTTGAATTTGGGTTTAATGTCCAAATGGTGGTGGCGGTTTAGAACCTGCAATGATCAATTGTGGAGCAATGTTATTAAAGCTATTCATGAAAACGGGAGGGGCGTCGACTTAATCCCTCATAAGAACTCTTTGGGTGGAACCTGGAAGGGCATAGCAGCGATAAATAAGGAATTTCAGAAGATGCAAATGGACCTTAATGCAAAATTTTTCGGTGGAGTGGGAGACGGGAAGAGGCTAAGGTTTTGGGTCGACCAGTGGGTCCAAGGGGGCAGCCTAAAAAATCAGTTCCCCTCCCTTTATAATCTGGCTCATTTTAAACAAGCACTCATCAAAGAATGTTACATAACAGAAAGTGGATCCGTAGGCTGGAATGTAAAGTGGAAGAGGAGCCTAAATTCGCCCCAAGAATTGGACGAGGAACAAAGACTGTTAGCTGTTCTGAGGCTAGTGTCGTTGTCCAACACCCCAGATAATTGGCAGTGGTACTCGGAGAATAAAAAGGTTGAATACTCGGTCAAACAGGTCAGATTGGACATCGCAAAAACTTCTCAGCCAACAAGCCTTGAGGAGCATTTTAAATGGTGCAAGATTGCTGTCCCAAAAGTAAATCACTTTGCCTGGAGAGCGGTTGATGGTCGGATACCGACTACCTCAGCCCTTGCGGCCAGAAATGTGGCGGTCGGTGATGGCCGGTGTCCGCTGTGTGGTTTCGCTGATGAGGACGCTGACCATCTTCTTGTCGCTTGTTCATACGCCAAGTCGGTGTGGCGGCGTATTTGTGAGTGGGTCAAACTTCCGGTCCCGTCTTCGTTCGACTTGGTTAAACAGATCCTCGACTACGTGCAGAGAAGTAATCTGGCGACCAAGAGAAAAAAAGTGGTGTACTCAATTTTCCTTCTCACGCTGTGGCAGATTTGGTTACAACGAAACAACAAGATTTTTAAAGGGTGCCGGGTCAATGCGACGACTACTGTGGAAGACATAAAACACAACAGCTTATGGTGGATGGTGAAAAGGGCTAAGTTATCAGGGGTGAATGAAGATAGCTGGAGTAATTTTGAAGAGTTGGACTTTGGTTAGCTCCTCTATGTTTTGTCTTTGTTTTGTTTTGTTCTTTGGTGTAATTGCCTCTTAGCTTCTTGCTAAAGGCTTTTGTTTGATGGAATGATATCTTCTCTTTGGCTGGCCAAAAAAAAAAAAAAAATATCAAGACCCTATTTAATATAACCAGTAGGCCCCATATCAAAAGACTTAGACCTGTTACCTATTTAATATAACCAGTAGGCCCCCCCTCCTCTCACATACTTACAGGTGGGGCCTGCGTGGGACCGACAGTGTATGTGAGAGGAGGGGGGTGTAGAAAGTAATAGGGGGGTGTGTGTATAGAATGCCCCTATTTAATATAACCAGTAGGCCCCATACCTGTTCCTTAAAAACCATTACTAAATGCAAATCCCTGCTCATTCAATAGTAGCTTCCAATAATTCAAAATGGTTGTGCTTGCTGAACTTTTTTCAGGATCCCCATCTTCTTCATCAACTCTTGATCATAATCATAATCAGGATTATAGATATGATGTATTTTTAAGTTTTAGAGGTGCTGACACACGTAATAGGTTCACTAATCACCTCTACAATGCCCTTGTGGATGCTGATATCAACACGTTTCTGGATGATGATGAGATCGAAACTGGAGAACCACTGAAACCGGAATTGGAGAGTGCGATTAAATCATCTAGGACTTCTATAATCGTGTTGTCCAAGAATTATGCTTTTTCCACTTGGTGCCTTGATGAACTGGTATCAATCCTTGAGCAAAAGCGGAACTTTAACCAAGTTGTTATCCCTGTTTTCTATGACGTCGAACCAACCAATGTCAGGAAGCAACAAAGCAGCTTCGGGGAAGCAATGGCGAAGCATAAACAAAGGATGGAGGCTGAAACAAATGCTGAGAAAAGATGTCAATGGGGTCAAAAGATGGAGTTATGGAAAAGAGCACTCACACAAGTTGCTGATCTAAAAGGGAAAGATGCAAAGGACAGGTAATCACTTATCTGCATTTCCAGTGGTATAACAAGGCTTATGTATCATAATATGTTATTTTTATAATCTTTTAAAAATTCATTAAAGAGCTAGTCATATTTTGCAAATGAAGCATCAATTAGAATTTATACATCAAATAGACATAAGCCTAATGAAATATACAATCAACAAACATTTATGGAATTTGAAAAGAGTCAAAACAGTCCTCTAATTTTTTTAGAACCTCATGAATTGAGATCTCTTGGTACTGTGGGTCGGGTGAGTTCAGAAATTGACGCCTGTTGGCGTTCCAATCTTCCTTGCCCTTTCATTGCCACATATCTTTTTGGCTAGGGAAGAAGAATGCCGCTGTTCCATATATTAAATATTATAAAAACTAGCATAGTTATGTATATGGTTTGGATCTATGACTTTTCACATATTTAGATTAGGTTGTTTAGTATATTTTATATCTGTTCATGTAATCAATTATCAGGAAAGAGTCCGAGTTGATTGAAGAAATCGTAACCGACATCCACCGTAGATTAGGTGTACCGTTAAGTAACACCCTGCAACACCTAATTGGGATGGACCATTACATTAAGTTCATTAGTTCATGGTTGACCGATGGAACTTCTCATACTACCAACATTCTCACAATTGTAGGCATGGGAGGGATTGGTAAGACATCTTTGGCCAAATATGTTTTCCATTTACACTCTATGCATTTCCAAACAAGCAGCTTTATTGAAGGTATCAACATAAGATGTAATGAACAGTTTAATGGATTACTTGATTTACAAAGGCAACTATATAGAGACATTTCAAAAAAAAATTCGTTACAAGTTAATGATGTCTCTATGTACACCTTTAAGATTAAGGATGTGCTAGCCCGTAAAATGGTGTTCATAGTGCTTGATGATATAGATAGTCTCGATCAGTTGGATGCTTTACTTGGAAACAAAGGTTTACATCCAGAAAGCAAAGTCATAATTACAACCAAGGATGCATCTTTAACAGAAAGGTGTGCATTATTTGACTTACGAGTTCAACCGAAACATACCAAGGTCATACTTAATGGCCTACGTGAGTCTGAATCGCTAGAGCTTTTATGCCTTCATGCATTCAAAAGCCAAAAGCCCAAAGAAGGCTACAAAGAGGTTTCAGAAAAGCTAGTGAAGTATTGTGAAGGACATCCATTGGCTCTTGAAGTTTTGGGCAAGTCTCTTCGTAAACGTGACAATGTAGATGAATGGCAGTATTACATAGAAGGGCTTAAAAAAGAACCTCATTCCCGTATAAAAAAGGCATTGCAGATGAGCATTGACTCTTTGCCATTTAAAAATGATAAGGAGCTGTTTAAGCATATTGCTTGTTTTTTTGTGGGAGCAGATAGAGATTTGGCTGAAACCATATTAAATGCATGTGATATGAACGCAAGATCCGGGATTACAAACCTTATTGACAAATGCCTTCTTAGTATCAAACCAAATAATATGTTGATGATGCATCAATTGGTTCAAGAGATGGGAAGAGATTTAGTACGTGAAGAATCACCTCACAAGCCATGGAAGCGAAGTCGATTATGGCGTGATGAGGAGTCATATAAAGTGTTGAAACAAAAAAAGGTAAGTGACCATGCAATTTTAGTAGTTATGCAGGTTCTAATATATTTTTGTTCTACACACATGTATGCAACCTTTCTATTTTTGTTTGTGTTATCTTTCATCTTAGGGTAAGGGAAATATTTTAGGTCTGAGCCTTGACATGAGAAGGCTTAACAAAAAGAAGTTACCTGAGCTGAAAACAGACTCATTGAGAAAGATGGATAATCTAATGCTACTACAACTCAATTATGTGAAATTAAATGGGAGCTTCCAAAAATTTCCAGAAGATTTAAGATGGCTTTGTATGCATGGGTTCTCTTTAAAGTTTATACCTTCAAACTTGCCGATGGAGAATCTGGTTGTTCTCAACTTGTCATACAGCAATATTGAATCATTTGGCATGCATCACAGTAACCCACAACAACTTGAAAGTACCAAAAAGGTAACACATTAGATATTTGTGTATGGTCAATAATCAACTTAAATAACTTTATATTGTGTTGAGTGCACTTTTGAAGGTTTACACTCAGGTTTAGGCATACGACCAAACATACACAATTTTTTAGTATTCTTTTAGTCCTTTAAAACCTAAATGTCCATTGTATAAAGTGCAAACAAAGTTGATTAGAGGGAATAAACCATTGATTTTGGAGGTTAATTTGGTTGGTGGTGGGAACACTGTTGGCAACTGACTACAATGCATATTCTTTAGGTTTCAAAGTGTCGACTCGGACTCCACAAGGGGGCTGCGGCCTCCTTGGCCCTCGGCATTTGTCATGTCCATATCAAATCAGCTATCTCCTAAGTCGTATTAAATATTAGGTTGAAATTTTAGTCTTGTGTAGATCTCAATCACATAAGATGATTGTAACACTAGTTAAATCATCAACATACAAATACTTTTATTATTCTTTCACATTAGTAAATGCAATTTCTTACCTTTTTAATTTATCTCCATTTCAGCATTTGGTGGAATCATGCTCAAACAACACACCATTGCTTGGATCGTTGAAGATTCTTGACCTAAGTTTCTGTAAACAACTTCTTGGTTTGGGTGGTTTTTTCGATCTCCCTGCACTTGAGAAGTTAATAGTTAGAAACTGTACCAGTTTGATTGAGGTGTGCGAATCAGTTGACGAATGTATTGAACTTGTCTACATTGATCTTAGTTACTGCTACAATCTTAAAAAGCTTCCCATATCCCTAGGCAAGTTAAAGAAGGTTAAAACACTATTGTTAGATGGTTGTAATTCCAACGAATCTCGAATCAAGATGTGGGATATGAAATCATCAGATATTAGCATAATCTCAGAAACCCCTTTGTCTACAGTTATGGAGTCCATACCAAGTGATTTGAAGTTCTTTGCAACTTCTTTGCCGAGTTCCTTAATAATCTTGTCACTTGCCGGTACTAATCTGTCTGACGAATCCTTTCCCATGGACTTCAGTTGCCTATCCATGCTAAAGGAATTACGTCTAGATAATAATCCAATTGTTTCAATGCCCCATTTTGTGAGAAGCCTTCCTAGGCTCGAGAAACTTAGTATGGAAAACTGTGAACGGCTGATATCAATTGCGCATCCTCCATGTACACTAAGAGTATTATCAATCAAATCATATAGCAGTTCCTTAACAGATTATAAGAATTCATTAAGGAAAATTATATTTGACCCAGAAATGTCCCCACTCAGCTTATTAGGAGCTTCAAAATTATTATCACCGACGTCATTTGAAATTGATGGCATGATCAAAATCCAACCTATGGCAGGTGTTGAGAAAAAACTATTACATAGATTGGGCTGGAAAAATTTAGAGTTCACTAGAGAAAGGCGTTTGGGGACATACACCACTAGAGGATCAGAAGGATCTCAAACCCAGGTTTCTTCTAATTTATTTTCTCGAGTGAATGTGTTATTTATTCTGATTAATCTTATATTTCGCAGATGTATTATGAATTTGGAATATTCAGCACATTTTTTGAGGGGAAAGAAATGCCAAATTGGATTAGGCGTAGAAGCAAGGGCCCATCAATATCCTTTACCATCCCATCGTCTCCTAAGAAGGTCCAAGGTTTGAATTTTTGTTCTGTGCTGACGCTTCTATCTTTGTATAGAACTCGGTTTGCACATTCCTTTTTTGTGTTGCCAAAAATCAAAATCAGTAATATTACAAAAAACAGCACCTGGATTTATGATCATTATATTGAAAGAGTCAGAGTCAAGTTAGATGGAAAGTGTTTAACTTTGTTAAGCCATTGGATGTTTGGGCCGGATGAGATGAAAGGTGGTGACCAGATTGCTATTACTGTAATACGTCAATCTGATTATCAACTTATAAAGAGTTGTGGGGTGAGGCTTGTGTATGATGATGAAAACATTGAGGAAGAAGATGTCTTGGGTTATTACAAGTCATGGAATCACATCATTGGTGGAGATCTCTCTAGTTTTCAATTAACCACAGGAGAATACATCCTAGATAACTTGCAATACATGCAGGATACCAATAAATCATATTCATGCTATCCTCCTTTTACAAATGATGATCCCAGTTACAAAGGTACATGTTTTTATTAATAAAATATAGTGAAGTGTTACATTTTGTAATAATATAGCTAAGAGAGACACAATTGTGAGATTTTGTAATAACATAGTAACTTAATATATACAACTCTTTTTTTTCTTATTTTGTTTTCACAGAAGACAGAGTCTGGTTTAAAGCTTTCTCCCAAAAGAGGTTTGAATAAAAGTGGCTGCAACAAAATTTCAATCACTTACATGATCACAAGTGGATACGCCTCGTTTGAAATATTTCAATAATGCCATCAAAGGTTTTGAGAATTTGTTATTGAACGTTGCTTTTATAATAAGGATTGTTTTCTAGACAACCCAAATGATTGTTCAAGACCGGAAGTAATTACAGCTGTCTTTATTTTCACACCATGAAATTAGACACAGGCTATTATCATTTAGGGCATACCATGCACATCTGTAGAAAAAATAAATATACTCCATGCTTAAACATTTCCAAGCCACCTCATGAATAAATCTAACAAATGGAATATCCTACTATGAACCAATAGTGTTTGTTTTGCCAAGATACAGCTCACGCCTTTGTTTGTTGTCTAGTGTAGGGTTTTCACGAGGTCACCCATCCTAAAACTTCTCCGAGCCAAAGATGCTTAATAGTGAATCTTTTTTTGTAGATGACGATGTGTGACTAGCCTAAGATGTCACGCCATCCCGAGTAATTTCTCTTAATATATAGATAGATCTCTTAATGTGTTTTGTTAGTTAATAATGTATTGATTGAATGACTTAATAAGATACGTGGTACATATTATATAGACAAAGAACTTACACTTAGATACCCTAAAGTATACGAACATAAACAAAATATATATTATCTAACATCCCCCGCAAGCTGAACAGTGGAGGACCAATACGAAGCATTTGGCGGAAACGTTGAATTGAGAAATTGGAAGACTTTTTGTAAAAATGACAGCCACCTGAATCTTGGTTGGAATAAATTTAGTAGCCAATTTTCCTGCAGCCACCAGTTCTTGTAAAAAGTGATAATCAAGGTCGATGTGTTTGGCCCGTTTATGAGAGACAGGGTTCTAAGTAAGAAAAATGGCAATTTGATTGTCACACAGAATAGTTGGTCTGTCCGGAGGTAAGGCATGAAGTTCCTGAAGAAGATGAGTTAACCAAATGATTTCAACATCAGTGTTGGCCATGGCTCTGTACTCAGACTCACAACTAGATCTGGCAACCATTGGTTGCTTCTTAGCACTCCAAGAAATGAGATCCCCCCCACCCCCAAAATAGAATATCCATAAGTAGAACGTCGAGTTTCCAAGCAGCGAGCCAAATCAGTATCAGAGTAGCCTTGCAAGGATGTGTGAGAGGGACGACTGTAGTGTAATCCAAACGCAAGTGTCCCCTTGAGGTAGCGAAGAATTCTTTTTTACTTCATGAAAATGAGCAATAGTTGGAGCATGAAGAAATTGACTGACTTGATTTACTGTGTAGGCGACGTTAGGTCTCGTGATCATCAAGTATTCGAGAGCACCTACTATGGAACGATAATGAGTAGCATATGGAAACAAATCACCAGAAGAAACAAAAGAGACATTGCTGCTTAAGGGTGTTGGTGCAGGTTGTGCATCCAACATCTTAGCACGAGTTAAAATATCCAAAGTATACTTAGATGGATTTAAAAAAAAAAGAAAATTTTGATTGTAGGTAACCTCCAATCCCAAAAAGTAGTTGAGTTTCCCAAGATCCTTAATGGAAAATTCCTTAAGTAGGCGGGTGACGAACGAGGATATGGTAGATAGTTGATTACCAGTTAAGATGAGATCATCAACATACACGAGAAGGTACATGATACAAGAATCTTGTTTGTAAATAAATAACGATGGATCCGCTCTACTGCACAGAAAGCCAAAATTTGTGAGAAACAAGCTTAGGCAATGAAACCATGCCCTGGGAGCTTGTTTTATGCCATATATAGCTTTATGCAATTCGCAAACATGAGAGGGATATTGAGGATAAACAAAGCCCAAAGGTTGATCCATATAGACATTTTGAGTTAGTTGTCCATGTAAGAAAGAGTTGCTGACATCTAATTGATGAAGATTCCACCCGTTTATAATCGCAAGACTAAGAACCGTGCGCACCGTGGCATCTTTTACAACTGGACTGAAGGTATGAGAATAGTCAAGTCCCGGAACTAGCGTGAAGCCTTGAGCAACAAATCTTGCCTTATAACGCTCGATAGACCCATCCGAACGAAATTCCATTCTAAAAAGCCACTTTGAACCGACAACATTTGCATGAGATGGTCGTGGAACAAGGGTCCAAGTTTAATTTTTATGAAGAGCATGAAACTCAGTTTCCATGGCATGAATCCATTTTTTATCTTTAGATACAACATGATAAGTGTTAGTGTCGAATGTGGCGAATAAAGAATGATAAAGAGGGGTCGTCTTTGTGTGAGCTAAGTCCACATGATGACGCGGTTTAAAAATCCCAACTTTTGTGCGAGTAATCATGGGGTGGGAAGGGAGAGGTGGGCGTATTGGTATGTTGGGCGTATCGGGCTATACAGAGTTGGGTGATGATAGGGATTGGGTTGATAAACTTGGTGATGATGGTATAGAATCGGTCGATGTTCTACTGGAGTATAATGGGCCGTGGGATGGGGTAGCCGATGGGCTTTGATTTGTGTTAGTGGCTGGGTTTTGGTGTGTGAGTGTGTGAGGGTCAATAGGAACAATAGGTGGGAAATGAGATTGGGCCGTAGGTGGTATGGGACTGGTGGGGTCGGGTAAAAATGGGATATTAGTGCTTGTAGTTTCTATTGACTTTGGTGTGTGTAAGTTAGGAACAATGGTAGATGAGTATAAATTAGATGAAATATTATTCACTAAAGAGTCCGAAGCAGTGTCTAAAAATGTGGACACCTCAAGTGTATTAATTGGTGATGCATTGTTTGTGTTATCTAGTGGATAATGATGCTCGTCAAAGCGTGCATGTTGAGTGATATAAACACGGGAGGTGCACGAATCGAGACATCGATACCCTTTGTACTTGGAACAATACGCAATACAGATGCATGGGATGCTCCTTGGAGACAATTGGTTCAGAGCATAATCACGGAGAAATGGGAAAACCCGACAACCAAAGGTCGAAAAGACGAATAATTTGGTTTTTTTATATAACATTTCAAAGGGTGACCTCCCATTGAGTAATGGTGTTGGTAAACGATTTGTTATAAACACGACAGATGAGAAGGCATCAACCCAATATTGCACGGGTAACTTGGCATGAAATAACATTGCCAAACTGGTTTCAACAACATGCCTATGTTTCCGTTCAACCCGACCGATTGTTGTGGTGTGTAGGGACACAACATACGGTGAAACGTGTCATTTTGTTCAAACATTTTCCGAACTTGATTACTAGTAAACTCCATGCCGCCATCGCTTTGGAAATTTTTTTATCTTAGTGGAAAATTGATTTTGAACAAATGGTATAAAGATAGATAAGGCCTCAAACGGCCCGCAATGGATATAACCAGGTAAAATGGAAATAATCATCAATAAAGGCAACATAGTATGAAAAATTATCAACCAATTTTATTGGATACGACCCCCATAAGTCATAGTGTATTAGATCCAACGGTGATGAACCCGTTTATTATTAATAACGAAAGATTATCTTTTAGATTTGGAAAGTTCACACGGGGAACATGTTGGTGCACTTGTGTCTGTACTTTGTCTGTATTTCGTCATGATACAAAACGATGTCTTTAATGTAAGGTTGATGTAAGTTTGACAAAGTCAACCATCCTCCTGGTTTGACTTGGTCAAACAGTTAGAGAAATGATGAAAGATGTTTGAGTCGAAGGTTGGTCATCGAAGGATTACTTATATCCTTCGATGATGATGAGCTCGAAAGATAGCTTTCGATGATGAGCTCGAAAGATAGACCTCGAAGGATATCATCCTTCGAGGTGAATGTGATCTTTCGATGGGCTTTCTGGTCGACAGATGATCTGTCGATCAATCTGTCTGATCCTTCGACCAGACCTGCTGTGTCGGGTATAAATTCCCATGTAGTGTGTTGTGTTCAAAAAAGGCAAGGAGAGACAAGTTAGACAAAGAACACTTGAAAAGATAGCACACACACGAGAGAACTTTGAGAGTTTATAGAACATATCTGTAAACATTGAGCTTGTAACCGGACCCTTCATTCGTATTAATACATGTGGTGTTAATCGGTGAATCTTGTGTGTTGTGTTTGTGCTTGTTCTCGTATACATTCTCGGTTGCATGCTAGCTTGGATTCCGCACTCGCTAGTGTGTTTGATATAACAAGGAAAAGGTTTTATCTCATCCTCGAGAGGGACCTACAAGTGGTATCAGAGCTTTGGCTCTTCTCCTTGTTAAAACCGAGTGTATTCGGGTGTTTTTCGGGTTTTGAAAAGTTGTATTTTTCTGAAAAACTTTATTTATCCGGTTTAAATCTTGTTCGGAAGTTTGTAGTTTTACCGGAAAACCCTTTGTGTTCATAATATCTTCAAGTGTTCTTCAAAGTTTACATCTTTTGATCTTGTTTAGTTATTTTCGAAAGTTGTTGGTGTATTGGATAGGGGGAACTGATTAAAATAATCATACAAAATCTGTTTTTGCAGAAAAGCATGGTCTGACCATACTTTCTGCCGAAAGATTTACCAACCCATCACCTTTTTCACCAACCTGTCACCCTTTGTCAACCGTGTCAGAGCTGTTCGAAAGATATCCTTCGAAGTCGAAAGATCATCTTTCGACCAAAGGAGGTTCGACAGATAGTCATCCTTCGAGCATCCTTCGAAGTGTGAGACTTATCTTTCGGTCCAAGGAATATTTTCGAAACATACATCTTTCGGTCTTCTGCTCATTTTCGAAAGACTAGGATCCTTCGATTGGAGAGTCTTTCGAAGTCATCTTTCGTGTTCATCCTTCGGTCTACAGGTCTTATTCGAAAGACAAGGATCCTTCGATTGGAGAGTCTTTCGAAGTCATCTTTCGTGTTCATCCTTCGGTCTACAGGTCTTATTCGAAAGACAAGGATCCTTCGATTGGAGAGTCTTTCGAAGTCAATGCTCGAAACTCAACAGTGATCTTTCGAACACTGTTGATCCTTCGAACAAAGTTTGATCTTTCGATCCTTGTTTGTTTTAGTTTAACAGTTTGTGTTTTCAGGTCTTTCGATCAAGGATCTTTCGGCTGGTGTTATCATTTGAAATTAACATAGTTTGTGAAAATTTCTTTTTAAATAGAAAACTTGTTTTCATTTTTAAATCAATTTTCACTTAATATATTAATTTTCATAAAATGGGAACAAACGGTCAGTGGGACCCATCCGCGTGGACTCTAACTCCACAATCATCAGCTACGCAATCATCCGCTACGCAATCTGCGTCAGATTTTAGCAAAGCATGGATGCAGGCTATTGTCCCACCTCAAGCTGCAATGATAACTGCAAATCAATGGGCATTGGTCACAAATCAAAGCAACAGCATTCAATCAATGATGCAGAACGATAGTGAGACTGGTACAAGCACAAAGCCGCCAAAACTAAATCATATTAATGATTGGGGATGGTGGAAAGAAAGGCTGAGAACTTATGTTCAGGGGCAAGGTCAAGATCTATGGATGTGCTTCTTCACCGCATTTGATAGTGATTTGGAAGTTGCAGGATCTAATCCAGAAACTTACAGCACTATGTCTGATGATGATAAGAAGAAATTTGAGTTAGAAAAGAAGGCATTCATGATTCTCACACAAGCTCTTCACAAAGACATTTACCACCAGTTTGTTTACTGCACGACTACTAAAAGCTTGTGGGATATGCTCACGTTACGGTGTGAAGGAAATGCTCAATCTAGAAAGATCAAGCAAGAATTACTAAAGAAAGAGTTTGAAGGTTTCACGTGTATGGAGAATGAGACTTTGGCAGAGTTATCTACAAGGTTTCATCACTTGTTGAGCGAGATGTTTGGTTTTAGAGTCACTGCCACTCCACAAGAAATGGTGAAGAGATTCGCTGATAGCTTACCAGCAAAGTGGAGCAGTTATCTTGAAATTCTCAAAGAAAATGGTGTTCTAGACACAATCAACGTTTATGAGTTGATTCAAAAATTGGAGAATAAGGATGTAGAAGAAAAGCTGAAGGCAAAAAGAACACAAACTCCTCAAAATCCAGAAATGTACTTTGGGATTGCAGGAGGTATCAGTGGAGAAAGACCAGCCTCTCAACACGCGAAGCTTCAAACAGCTTTCGTTTCTAACACCGGACCTTCAACAACAGATCAGTTTGATCCTTCAGCCTACACGATGTTTTCAAGACCGAATGTGCAACCGAAAGCTCAGCAGCAACAGCCGCAACAGCAAGGGTTTTATGGAAGCTCTTCAAACTTTCAAGCCACTTCCAATCCTAACACAGTCAGATTAGACACTTCCAACTTTTCCAAAGTCAGTGTTGAAGTAGCCAAGGAGCATATGGAGATGTTGAATACCTTGGTTAGTGCTTATAGTGGATTGATCGCAGGTCAGATTGGGAATGTCAATCTAACCAATGAAGATTATCAGCAAGTGGATAAGGAAGAGTTTGAAATGATGGATATCAAATGGGCTCTTGCTAGTGCAATTCGAAGAGCAAAGGAGTTTATGGAAAGGACGGGGAGAACCAACTTGGAAAGCAAGAAAGATACCAAGTATGGGTTCGACAAGCAAGCTGTAACGTGCTTTAACTGTGGTGAACGGGGTCATTTCAAAAGGGAATGCACAAGACCAGCTCAGCATGGAAACCAAAATCCCTTCAGAAATCAAGGCAACCAGCAGAACCAGAACAGGAACAATGTTCGTACGATGATTCCTGTCAACAACCAAAGTCAAGCAGGACCATCAAATGCCAACCGGGGGCTGGTGGTTCAAATAGATGAGGGTTGTGATTGGTCGCTTCAGCTTGGAGAAGGAGGAAATGGTGGAACAGCATGTTTTGCTGAAGTCGTAAAGGATTTAAAGCACGCCAGTGGTGGAGAATCTTCCACCAATGGTGTTGCATCTTCTGGAGATGAAGACAGTTCTGGTTATAGTGGAAGCTCAGATGAAGAATCCTCCACTTCAGGAAATGATCATGTGGATGTGACATCAAGTGCGTCAGTCGATGCAGATATTGATGAGCTTTTGAAAGAAGCTGCAGCAGGAACTGAAAGAAGATCTAAATTGATGGATCAAGCTGCTTACTCTTCGTCTTCTCTCCATTCAGCCTTTATGGCTAATGTCGACAGTTCATCAGGTCAGGTATGTGTCGATGAACCCACTGTAGTTAGCTGTGAAAATTGTGATAGTTTAAATGTTAAATATGCTGAACAGGAAGGTCAGATTGAAATCCTATCCAAACACAATCAAGAATTGATTGTAAACCTTTCTAAAGCAGCTGAAGCTAACGTGTTTTTAACCAGAAATGAAAAGGAATTTAAAACCACAATTGCGTCATTAAGACATGATGTTACAGAATTACAAAAAGCTGTTTTGCGAAAACAACATGCTAACAATGATCTTATAGACACAATTGAAAAGCAGATGGTAGAATTGGCCACCGCTCGATGTGAATGTGAAACAATCAAGCAGAAATTGGAAAGTTATTCCAATTCCCGCTATGTATTGGATCACATTATTGATGTTCAAAAGAAAAAGGGGGATAAGAAGTGTATGGGATTCAAATCATGTCCTCCCCCAATGAATCACAATTACTCCAAATTGCCTGATGACGAGGATATGCCCCGTTTTGAACCTACTGTGCCACTCGGTCTAGATGACTTTGCAGCAGGCCTCGGGTTCACAACTGGTACATCATCCTCAGGTCAATCTGAATCTGAATCTGAGAATGTGACAGATTCATCATGTGTTAAGGAACAGAGTCCTCCCACTGTTGAGGATGCTGATTCTTCGGATGATGAATCTGATGTAATTGTGAACCAACAGTCTAACTCGGTTACAACAGATATTCCAATTGAGAATCACATCCTGTGTGATCCACCAGTGAAACCGAGTGAGACTGAAATGTCAAAAGAAATGGAGTCGAGTGTATCAAGTTTTGAAGGGAGTAACTTATTGTACACGCTCAAAGGAGATGACAAAATTTACTCTAACAAAGATTTTCCAATTAAAAATGTAAATCAAGATTTAATTGAGCAAATTTTTGAAGGATGCACTGATAAGTTTTTGGGGAACAAAAGTGGCAAAGCTACTGTCACTCAATGTGATCCAATTCCGTGTGAACAAATTAGAAAACAGTACGGAAATCAAAAACTACAAGCTGAGCGAAAACAACAAGTCAACTCCGGAAAGGGTAAGGGACAGGGAAAGAAGGCTCAGAACAAGAATGTTCAAGCACCTAAGGTTCAACAACAATGGGTGCAAAACAAAAGAGCTCCTGTTAAGAAAAGAGAACCGAAAGTGAACTTTGTTGGATCCACGGGTTCAGACAAACTTGAAACATTTCAGGATAAATCTAACCTTGATTTTATAAAACAAGTTAGAATTTTAAAACGAAATGATCAGAATAATTACACCCAACACACAAACGGATGTGATTTAGGTCCAAGCACGTCTAGATCACAAAGTTCATGGTCTGGTTCTTCGTCTGGTCATCAACATGTTTCTCCGAGGTTTGTAGAGCGGAGAATGTGCTTTGAGTGTGGCACAATTGGGCATATTGTAAGATACTGCCCATATCTGCAAAAGTTGAAGCCAAAAACGAGTGCTCCCCAAGAAACCAATTACCAAAAACGATCATTTTCCCCGAAACAAGACCCACGTGTCTTGAAAGAAAGGGAAAAGAAGTTAAAACAAAAGAATCAAAAGGTAATTGAGAAGGCCTTAAAATCAGAGGTCAAAGAAGAAAAACCTGTTCAAGCAAAACCTAAAACTGTAAAACCAGTAAATGCTAAAACAATTAATGCAAATACTGGTAAAGAACAAACAGCTTGGAAACAAAAACAGGTAATTCAGTCAGGGGGAGCACCGCAGGTTCTATTTCCTAATCATCAAGTGATTGAAATCACTTTTCTTGATGATCAAGGACGACCCAAGTCCACGAAGGCTTGGGTCCCTCTCTCCAACTAATTTTTGAGTGAGTGTGTAGGATATTCCAGGAGGAACTTTCGATAGTCGTAAGATTGTTGATAGTGGAGCATCCTTGCACAAGATAGGCGACAGAAGAAATTGTTGCCTTTGATGGAGAGGAAGAGAAAAAGGAAAAAGAAATGGCTGATGAAAGAAATTGAAAAGCTTCGACAAAATGAAAATCATTTCAAAATGTGAATGTTCAAGGCTTTGATCGGGTCTCCGGGATAGATTCAAATGAAATGTATGCACCTGCAGCACGTCTGAAGTTCACAATTGACAAAATGAACGTGCAGTGTATTTTGCTTCGCGGTGTGATTGAAGAAAATGTGTTTGTTGGACAAACCAACCGGGTGTGCGGATGCCTTGGAGTGGATTAAACAACCGCACACTACTTCTGAAAGAGAAAGACAAAGACCTTCGCTGGCGCAATGTGGACGACCAGTCGGACCCAAAGGTTTCTGATCTTGTTGCTGTCAAGAGATTTCTAAGTAGCTGCAAAGAATCGACTTTGAAATCCACACCGGGTGGATATCCAGTTTGGGAGAGCACTCAAATTCCTGGCAATGCACGATGCAGTTGCAGGATACGGTTTTAAATTTCTAATCTCTCCTATACTTGTCGATTATTAAGCTGCTTTGTGAATTACTATCTCGCACAGCACTCTTTGGCCAGACAATGTTGTCATGGTCCGCACCGCTTACCGACATGCCAACTGATTTTTCCAAAATTCGCTAAATCATTTCTGATTAAAACTTAATTTTGGTAAACGGCATTGAGGTAAAACATGAGTTAACCAACATCGGCAAATCATTTTTGTAAATACCTTTGTGTTTTAAATTTATTTTAGTTTATTGATTTTAGGGGGAGTAATCCAAAATCTGAAAATCCAAAAACATCGAAAAATTTCAAAAACACAAAAACAATAGAAAAGCAAAAATGAGTTTCCTGGCGAGAAAAAGAGAAAATGATAGTACATCAGTGGTCTGTCTAAACCTCTTTAAACCCAAAATGAAAAACGATAAGCAGCTCTATATAAGATGTATCGGTAGGCTCACAATCATTTTAAAGTGTGCAGGGTGATATAAACTTAAATTTATTTCTGATTAAAACTTTTAAAACTTAATTTTTCCAAAATTCGCTAAATCATTTCTGATTAAAACTTAATTTTGGTAAACGGCATTGAGGTAAAACATGAGTTAACCAACATCGGCAAATCATTTTTGTAAATACCTTTGTGTTTTAAATTTATTTTAGTTTATTGATTTTAGGGGGAGTAATCCAAAATCTGAAAATCCAAAAACATCGAAAAATTTCAAAAACACAAAAACAATAGAAAAGCAAAAATGAGTTTCCTGGCGAGAAAAAGAGAAAATGATAGTACATCAGTGGTCTGTCTAAACCTCTTTAAACCCAAAATGAAAAACGATAAGCAGCTCTATATAAGATGTATCGGTAGGCTCACAATCATTTTAAAGTGTGCAGGGTGATATAAACTTAAATCGACTGAAGACTGGGTGGGAACCATTCATTGGCATATGGTCTTAGTACCGAAATTTCGTTTGAGAGATTGCCGAGGTTCTGAGATATTCGGTCTTTATGCTGCTTATCATCTGGGTATCATGGTTGTATCTTTTACCGAAAAATAACGGGGACGCAAGTCTAGATCTTCCATGATACTATACATACGTGTACATATTGCATACGACCTCAATAAGTGATCAACAATCACATGTCCAAACAAATAAGTGATAATATATCACAAATTCTTTCCGGGAGTCAAGTTCGTCTCTCTGCTGTACGAAAGTACTGACCTGTTCACGGACTTGCTCCTGTGCCCTCATGCATCGAAAATCAAGTTCCTCATCAATAAGTGATTATATCACACAGGGCTTGTTTTCAATCAAAATAAGTGAGAATCTCACATCATATACGGTCAAACAGATGATAATCGGTATACTCACCGGTAAGATGAATCCTCGTGCATACCTTGATACGGGAATGTGTCGTGATGTGGATGAACACCGGTCGGTAAGTATAAATTATACCTTAACGTATCCCCTCGCCATGATTACAAATGATAAGCTGAGCTTAAGTGGACAACAATACCGATAATTGTTATAGGATGCTTATCTTAATGTTAACTAATTGAACAACAAGAGCGTTTTGGACATGACCGTACACTGATATGATTCTCTTACCCTCGAAACTCGCAAAAAGAATGTCTGTAAATAGTTATTTAGTGTTTCCTGTTTATGTATCTTTGTACATATTTATTTATTGTTTTCCGTCTTTACATTGAAAAATGAAAATTTCAAAAAGATTTTAGGTGTGTTTTAATATAAACTTTATAAAATCCAAAAAGATTTTTCTTCTAGTTTATTTTTTGATTGACTGATGTTGGAACTCGAGTCTATCCTACCCAAATTCCTGATCGTAAGCTGGAAAAACAATTGCATCTTCATAAACAGTCGAAGTTAACGAGTTTTGAAAGTTAAAGAATTAAAATGAATATTTTTCTAAAACTTTCAAACTGCTGTCGGTTGGTGTTTGATTGAGATTTGATCTCATATGTGTCATTAGTTTAAATGTTAACTATATTCCAAGCGGTTGTTCTCATTATGCGTTTAGCTTTCTTGCATGTGCAGATGCTAAAGGCGAGGAGAACATGTTCGATGAAAAGCTTTGGAATGAAGACACGAAGTGGAGGCACTCAAAGGATAAAATGATCGAGTTGCCGCTGTCCCTTCATCAACACCACAAGGATCTGAAGAATTGACAAGTCAAAAGATTCACGAGCATGACTCAATGGAGAGTTCAATCTAAGGGGGAGTTTATTGACACACTACCTAAGTTAAATGGGGAGTTTGTTGATACACTTTCTACTTACGACGCGTGAAGACTTTGAAGATCCTCCGACATGAATGTGACAGAAGACGAACCATCACGAGTAGCGTCCAAGGGGGAGTTTGTTGATGCACTTTGTGTGGACGCGACTCGGCTCGGTTCGACTCGGCCTTGAAGACTTGAAGACACGAAGATCGAGACAAAGCTACAGCCAAGGGGGAGTTTGTTGGTGCACTTGTGTCTGTACTTTGTCTGTATTTCGTCATGATACAAAACGATGTCTTTAATGTAAGGTTGATGTAAGTTTGACAAAGTCAACCATCCTCCTGGTTTGACTTGGTCAAACAGTTAGAGAAATGATGAAAGATGTTTGAGTCGAAGGTTGGTCATCGAAGGATTACTTATATCCTTCGATGATGATGAGCTCGAAAGATAGCTTTCGATGATGAGCTCGAAAGATAGACCTCGAAGGATATCATCCTTCGAGGTGAATGTGATCTTTCGATGGGCTTTCTGGTCGACAGATGATCTGTCGATCAATCTGTCTGATCCTTCGACCAGACCTGCTGTGTCGGGTATAAATTCCCATGTAGTGTGTTGTGTTCAAAAAAGGCAAGGAGAGACAAGTTAGACAAAGAACACTTGAAAAGATAGCACACACACGAGAGAACTTTGAGAGTTTATAGAACATATCTGTAAACATTGAGCTTGTAACCGGACCCTTCATTCGTATTAATACATGTGGTGTTAATCGGTGAATCTTGTGTGTTGTGTTTGTGCTTGTTCTCGTATACATTCTCGGTTGCATGCTAGCTTGGATTCCGCACTCGCTAGTGTGTTTGATATAACAAGGAAAAGGTTTTATCTCATCCTCGAGAGGGACCTACAGAACAAAGACCCGGTTTAGGTAAAACAGAAGTAAATGATAAACAACCATTATTTTTAAGTAAGGTAATGAAATCAAAATTGACATGCCCAAGTCGGGAATGCGATAGTTCAAACAAAGCTTTTGGACATGAATGAGTTGTCATGAGAGCTTCATGAGTGTTGTGAAGAACGTAAAGGCCGTCTTCACGGCAGCCCCGGGCCTGAATTTGCTTGGTTCGACAATCCTGAATGTAAAAATATGGGTGAGAAAAAATGACATCAACAAGGTTATCTTCAGTTAACTTACCAATGGAAAGAAGATTTTTCGTGAGATTTGGTACCACCAAAACATTGTTAAGATTAAGAGAGCCGAAAAGTTTAGTGTGACCAATATATGTTTGTGACAACCGGTAATCTACGCCCTTAATTACGCGATTAACAGATGTTTAAAACGATAATAAATAGTGTTTACGACGCAAATTAACTTAATTAGGCCTTTGGTATGCCTAGGAACGTCTATCCGACTTTATAGTGCGCGTATGATGATCTGCGGAAAAATCCGCGAAACGTAAACAATAACGAACTGAAACCGTACGAAATACTGACAACTCCGACATATATGAATTTATTGTGCTTCCGTACGTCACAAAGTGAAAACGTAAACAAACACGTGACTGCAGAAAACACACCGGCAACGAAACGGAAGCATCGGAGACGCGTGTTACCTCCAAAACTTAAATTTTATGCTACATTTAGCTCCGTACTAAAATTTTAATACCCTTAGTCGAAACAAGATCGAAAGACGGATTGAAACGGCGAACGAGGGAATTTGTCGTGATTATTAACGCAACCGACGAACGAGCGCGTCCAACATCGAATACCGACACTTGTTACATGTTACGATCCTAAAATTTTATTTTATGACACTACACAACGTTCGGGTGCAAAAACGCGCTTTAAAAACGAGATCGGGTTGTTCAAAATGCTAGAAACGGGCTTGTGGGCTTTGGGCCCAAGCCAACAAAACCCTCACTATTTAAAGAATTTTAACCCTAAATTCCTCATTTGTCACCTACACTTTCTCTCTCTAACTTTCAAGTTCTCTCAACTCTCTCTCTCTCTAGAATAGTCCAGCAGCAGGTCCGACAGGAAATCCGGCAACGATGCCGGCGACCTGCGACTCCGGCGACGACGGTACGCAGGCGGCGGCGGCGGCGAATTCCGGCGAGACTTTCAACATTCCGACACCCTACCCCTACTAAAACGAACCTTCCCGACGTGATAGTGATCTCCGTTTTCAAAGAATCCAAGCCGTTTGGGCTGTGGAGCTACTCCAGCGAAGTTCCGGCCGTTTTCCGGCGAAGCCGTTTTGGGTTTTTCTTTTTGTGCATGTTTAGATCGGGCTATTCGGAACCATTCTACAAGTTTTCAAGACTTTTTATTTTCCGACAACTTTTCGGTGAGTTTTTCCGACCTATTCCTACTGTTTCCTTTTAGGTGGGTTGTTTAACTTTTCGAGTGATTCAACTCGTTTAACATCAAATAACGTTTAGGTGGGCTGTTTAATGGTGATTAAATGTAACAACTCTCATCAAAAAGTCCTAATTATTATTTTAATTTGGCCAATAGGAAACCCTAATTGAGAAACCCAAGTGATTCTTAACAAACCCTAAAATTTTCAGAACAATCAGAATCAGGATCAGGGCCCTAAAACTCAAGGGGGATATACCCTAGTTAACGATTATCTAAAATTACTCGCTGTCAAAATTCGGAATTTAGAATCTGTCAAGTCAGCAAAGCTAGTCCCAACCGTGGCTACCCTATAACCTATTTTTAACCCTTACGGACCGTAACATTTTGAGTCTTACGGACCGTAAGCACCCTTACGGACCGTAACATTGTGAGGCTTACGGTCCGTAAGCAATGCAAAATTTTGAATATAAATATCAGACATTGGCACTTGAAATTCTGCGTATGTTCGACGAAGAAATTCGTTCTATGCTCCGAGATATCTTCTGTTTATCACAATTAACACACACGGATCACTAATTGACGCCGCAATCAGGGTATTAACTCGATCGCTGATACGATTCAATGTCCGATCGATTAAACTATCCAATGAATGTTTAAGTGCTGCCCACATTAGGGTTTATGCTTTGTCATTCGTCGTTAATTCGATGGATGTTTAAGTATCGCACTTTGTCATTCGTTGTGAGGGTTTGATCTCGCGAGTTATCGTAAATGCTGTATTAAGTTACTGACTGAATTGTGTGCCTGTTATAAATTTAGGTTAAAAAGGCTAATCAGTAGGCTAAACTCTGCTCAAATTAAATCTGCAATGTGAGTCATTCTCTTTTTATCAACTGTTTTACAATACCTCAAATTATTTTCAAGGTTATAATTACAGGGACTAAGTCGTGGATATCTT
Organism: Helianthus tuberosus; assembly: GCA_030545235.1. Classification (NCBI taxonomy): domain Eukaryota; kingdom Viridiplantae; phylum Streptophyta; class Magnoliopsida; order Asterales; family Asteraceae; genus Helianthus; species Helianthus tuberosus. Next base: position 164,861,772 of record CM060396.1, read on the forward strand.
GAATTACTGGTTAATGGGGTATTGTGCACATTATTAATTTTCTCCCAGTTAGGTTCATTGACCTACTCGGGATAATCACTGTTAGGTTCATTGACCTACAGGGATAATCATCACTATTTAGGTTCATTGATCTAATAGTGGTATGACCATTGTCACCATTGTGACAGGATGCCAGATAAAAATAAGAAAGAAGCCATTGTAATCGCTCTTATGTTGTAATTAATAACTATGCATCATTATGCAAAATAGAATGATTCACTCAGTATTTCCCGCTGACAAAACCTTTTTCAAACATGTTTCAGGTAATCTGTTATGATCCAGGAAAAGTGCCATATAGCACTACAAGCTCAAAGAAGTGGCTCAGTATATAATAAAGAAACATGTTTTGTAAAATAAAAGATTTCTTCGTGAAATCTCAAGATTGTAAATTACCGGGTTTTATCCCATGTTGTGAAATAAAATAATCGGGAAATATTTCATTCTTAAAAAGATCCTGATGAAAACTTCCGCTGTTACACTCAATTAATTAAATACCACAAGATTTCTGTCCCGCGGCTCCTGAAACGGGTCAAACCGGGTCGGGGGCCGTGACAGAAAAAGATGGTATCAGAGCCACTGATCGAGCCACTGATTTAAGCCAATTAAGTATTTAGAAAATACTTAATTTTTATTAATTGCTATTTTGTGATTATATGTTTTATTATCTAGCTAATTGTATACAGTATGGGCAGATCTTTATATGTTAACCAATGTAGCAATTAATACAAATTCTTAAATAATTTGACCCAAGTTTAGCACCTTTATTATCTACAGTCTAGAAACCTTATAAATAAATTTACAAATAAAACCTAGTGTGTTTTAATTTTCAGTGGTAGTTACCCAGTATGAAATACTATTTAAAAAGTTTTTCTATAAAATTTTGTTATGATTTCTAATTTAGTAATTGTGTGTATTTTGCTAAATAGCATGAGTGACTTGTCTGATGCCCTTCAGAATTTAAATCTCTATCCAGTAAGAATAGAAGTTTCCAGAGATTTCAATAGATATATACCAGACATAGAAGAACCTATAGAATTCAACGCTTCACCTCTCGAGAAACCCAAGCCTAAGAAAATGGAAATTGGGGAAAGCTCTAGGCAAATTGAGGGGTTACCATCTCAAGAAGAACTAGATTTTATAATGGCAACCGATGATACTATTGAGCCTATTAATGAAAATGATTTTATTCATTCTCTTGAAACACAACTACCAATGAATTTAGAACCAGCTATTCCAAACCCTTCAATCCACTCGCAAATAGACGAATGGTTGAATAATGAAATACTGTTACAAAACCATCCCTATAAGCTTTTTCCTAAGTTCAATCCAGAACCTTTACCAAATCCACCAATGAGTAACAAGCATATGGCTAAACTCCATTATTTTAACAAAGAACTAATGGATGCTGGGAATAGGATCCAAGAGATTTTGGGACAGATCTCCTGGAAATACGATGAGAAAGAACGCCGTTACTAGAATATCACCTGACAAAGGATAGGGGATTATGAAACTGTGGTTGTGTAATAGTAATAGTAAAATCAGTATGTGTAAAATAAATAATAAAACAGTTGTATATAGAAGCATGATATAATCTATAAAACAAATTAAATATTAGAAAATTTACAATTTTGTTGTATATTCGTTTACGTGATTATGTGCAATTAATTGTGACATTGGATTATTTCTTTTATACTAATTATTTATCTATAAATTAGTTATCAGATGGAAAACGCTAATAATGAACCAGTAAATGAGGTTAATCAATCTGAGCAACAACCGGGGGATCAATTTATGACTAGGCAGGATATAGAAAATATAGTTGCTCAAGGGATAGCCAACGCTATTCCAGAAATAGTTGCTCAAGGGATAGCCAATGCTATTCCTGCAATCGTTGCTGCTGTTAAAAATCCACTCGAACCGCAACAAATCGTTCCTAGTAAACGTATTTCTGAAGATAACTTCAGTAATAGTATAAACGGAGGCAGTAATCATGTTAATCATGATAATGAACCACGGCAAGCTCCGCTTCCTAAGAAAAGGAAAACTGCAACGCCTGGTTGCACTTACAAAGAATTTCTTGCTTGTAAACCCACTGAGTTTGCAGGCAATGAAGGAGCGACTGCGGCACTGCATTGGTTAGAGAAAACCGAGGCAGTAATTGCCAAAAGTAAATGTGCTCAGGATGATCAGGTCATGTACGCGTCAAATCTTTTCAAAGAAGTGGCGCTAGAATGGTGGAATACGGTGTTACAAGCAAAAGGAAGAAGGATGGCATATGCTATGAACTGGGAAGAATTTTAGAGGTTTGTAGAAAGAAAATTCTGTCCAGAGTATGAAAAGGAACAAATGACAAATAAGTTTCTAACCCATCGGATGGTGGATGTAGATTGTCGAGGGTATACTACGACATTCTTCGAATATGCTCGAGTAGTACCAACCCTGGCTTCGCCAGAGCCGGTACTTATTTCTCGTTATATTTGGGGATTGATTGGCGAAATCTGTAATATCGTCAAGGCTGCAAAACCTTGCACAATTGATGATGCGGTGGATTTAGCCAATACTCTGACTGATGAGCTAGTCCGGACAAGAGAAGAAAATAGAAGGAAGGAAGTAGCCCAAAAGATTACCCAAGAATTCCATCCGGGTAACCATAACAATTTCAAGAGAAAAGGAAATGGGCAATCTACCACTAGTCCATTTTGCATTTTTTGCAAAAGGAAGCATTTTGGAAGATGCAAAGGATATTGCAATTTTTGTAAAATTCCGGGGCATCAAGAAGAAGACTGCAGGAGGAAGAAATTTTCAGTCTGCTACAACTGTGGAGAAGCTGGACATCTTAGGCCAGATTGTCCAAAACTGAACAAACCATCTGACAATAAAGCTAAACCTGCAGAAGGAGCAAAAAGGAATGTAAGAGCCTTCCAACTAAATGCTAAGGAAGCAGAACTCATTCCAGATGTGATAGCCGGTACGTTCTTAGTTCACAACGTTTACATAAAAGTATTATTTGACTCTGGTGCAAACCAAAGTTTTATAAATACTTCATTCTGCCAAACTTTTAACCTACCTTTAACCAGCATTAGGCAAATTTCTACAATAGAAACGGCAGATGGGAATTCAGTTAAAATAAATAAGGTTCTGCAAAACGTAGAAATAGAACTTTTAAGTCATAAATTTTCTGCAACCCTATTATCTATGAAATTAGTTGAAATCAAGGTTGTGCTAAGAATGGATTGATTAGTAAAACAAATTATGCTCGAATTATCTATGATAAGAATTCCATAGAAATTTGTGCACCACTGGAGAAGTAATAATGATTACAGGAGATAAGCTATGTAAAACCCTAAAGTTCATATCAGTAATGAAAGTTGCTAATTATGAACGAAAGCAAGGAATAGTATAAATGATTTCAGTAATCATCAATACTAAAGATAAAGAATTCAAGGAAATTTCTGTAGTTTCAGAATACCCAGATGTATTTCCAGAAGATTTACCTGGATTACCATCAGATAGGGAGATAGAATTTAGGATTCATCTAATTCCAGGAATTTTACCGATAAGCCAAGGAACCTTATCGGTTAGCACCTACAGAAATATAAAAACTGAAAAAGCAATTAGATGAATTATTAAGTAAAGGTTTCATACAACCTAATTTATCCCCGTGTGGGGGGCACTAGTGTTGTTTATTAAGAAAAAGATGGTTCGATGAGAATGTGTATTGATTATAAGGAATTGAATAAGGTTACAATTAAGAATCGATACCCATTATCTAGAATTAATGATCTATTCGATCAATTCCAGGGAGATAGATATTTTTCTAAGATCGACTTACGTTCCGGATATCATCAATTGAAAGTACAAGAGGAAGACATACCTAAAACTGCTTTCAGAACTAGGTATGGTCATTATGAGTTTACAGTCATGCCATTCGGATTAACGAATGCACCTGCAGCATTCATGGACATGATGAATAGGATCTGTAAACCATATTTGGATAAATTTGTAATTGTCTTCATCGACGCTATACTTATTTATTCCAAAAGTCAGGAAGAACATTGTCAGCACTTGCATGCACTCTTAACTTTGTTAAGAAAAGAGAAGCTTTACGCCAAATTCTCGAAGTGTGAATTTTGGTTGCCAGAAGTGCAATTTCTAGGTCATATGGTGAATCATGAAGGTATTCACATAGATCCTGCTAAGATAGCAGCAATTACCAAATGAAAGGTTCTGCAATCCACAATGGAAATTAAGAGTTTTGTAGATTTAGCTGGCTGCTATAGACGGTTTATCAAGGATTTTCCAAGATAGTTATACCGTTAACTAAGCTAACCTATAAAACAGTTAAAGGATCTAAACAAGAAGAAGCCTTTAGGATATTAAAACATAAATTAACAAAATCCTAGCCTTACCAGAAGGAACTGAAGATTTTGAAGTATATTATGATGCTTCAAAACTAGGATTAGGATGTGTGCTTATGCAACGCAAGAAGGTAATTGCGTATGCTTCAAGACAATTGAAAAAGCATGAAGAGAACTATACAACACATGATTTAGAATTAGGATCCATAAATTTTGCCCTTAAGATTTGGAGACATTATCTGTATGGAAGTAAGTTTACTGTCTATACGGATCATAAGAATTTAAGATATATATTTGGGCAAAAAGAATTAAACATGAGGCAAAGGAGATGGATGACAATCCTAAAGTGACTACGACTGTGATATTCAATATCACGAAGGAAAGGCTGAAGACGGATAAAGATCGCCAAAAGAGTTATACAGATAATAGACGAAATCCGTTGGAATTTCAAGATTTGAAGACAAAATGCTATTGAAAGTATCTCCTTGGAAAGGAGTAGTTAGATTTGGTAAGAAAGGAAAGTTAAATCCAAGATTTGTAGGACCCTTTCCAGTGATTTAACGTATAGGACCAATTGCTTATCATTTACAACTACCAGGAGAGTTAGCTGGAGTACATGATGTATTTCATGTATCCAATCTCAAGAAATGTCTATCAGACGAATCTTTGGTAGTACCTCTCCAAAATATAAAGGTAAACGAAAAATTAGAATTAGTAGAGAAGCCTCTTCAGATAGAAGATAGAAAGATCAAATTTCTCAAAACACAACCGATTAATGTTAGTTCAAGTAAAGTGGGATTCAAAGATAGGACCCTAATACACTTGGGAGCTGGAATCAGAAATGAAGCGAAAGTATCCTCATTTATTCCAGTAAATCTCGAGGACGAGATTTTTATTAAGGTAGGGAGAATGTAACAACTCTCATCAAAAAGTCCTAATTATTATTTTAATTTGGCCAATAGGAAACCCTAATTGAGAAACCCAAGTGATTCTGAACAAACCCTAAAATTTTCAGAACAATCAGAATCAGGATCAGGGCCCTAAAACTCAAGGGGGGTATACCCTAGTTAACGATTATCTAAAATTACTCGCTGTCAAAATTCGGAATTTAGAATCTGTCAAGTCAGCAAAGCTAGTCCCAACCGTGGCTACCCTATAACCTATTTTTAACCCTTACGGACCGTAACATTTTGAGTCTTACGGACCGTAAGCACCCTTACGGACCGTAACATTGTGAGGCTTACGGTCCGTAAGCAATGCAAAATTTTGAATATAAATAGCAGACATTGGCACTTGAAATTCTGCGTATGTTCGACGAAGAAATTCGTTCTATGCTCCGAGATATCTTCTGTTTATCACAATTAACACACACGGATCACTAATTGACGCCGCAATCATGGCATTAACTCGATCGCTGATACGATTCAATGTCCGATCGATTAAACTATCCAATGGATGTTTAAGTGCTACCCACATTAGGGTTTATGCTTTGTCATTCGTCGTTAATTCGATGGATGTTTAAGTATCGCACTTTGTCATTTGTTGTGAGGGTTTGATCTCGTGAGTTATCGTAAATGCTGTATTAAGTTACTGACTGAATTGTGTGCCTGTTATAAATTTAGGTTAAAAAGGCTAATTAGTAGGCTAAACTCTACTCAAATTAAATCTGCAATGTGAGTCATTCTCTTTTTATCAACTGTTTTACAATACCTCAAATTATTTTCAAGGTTATAATTACAGGGACTAAGTCGTGGATATCTTGAATTACTGGTTAATGGGGTATTGTGCACATTACTAATTTTCTCCCAGTTAGGTTCATTGACCTACTCGGGATAATCACTGTTAGGTTCATTGACCTACAGGGATAATCATCACTATTTAGGTTCATTGATCTAATAGTGGTATGACCATTGTCACCATTGTGACTTGTCACCATTGTGACAGGATGCCAGATAAAAATAAGATAGAAGCCATTGTAATCGCTCTTATGCTGTAATTAATAACTATGCATCATTATGCAAAATAGAATGATTCACTCAGTATTTCCCGCTGACAAAACCTTTTTCAAACATGTTTCAGGTAATCTGTTATGATCCAGGAAAAGTGCCATATAGCACTACAAGCTCAAAGAAGTGGCTCAGTATAAAATAAAGAAACATGTTTTGTAAAATAAAAGATTTCTTCGTGAAATCTCAAGATTGTAAATTACCGGGTTTTATCCCACGTTGTGAAATAAAATAATCAGGAAATATTTCAGTCTTAAAAAGATCCTGATGAAAACTTCCGCTGTTACACTCAATTAATTAAATACCACGGGATTTCTGTCCCGCGGCTCCTAAAACGGGTCAAACCGGGTCGGGGGCCGTGACATTAAACGGGTCAGTTTGGTGGCGGAACAGAAGCCACTGCCGGCGGCGGTGGAGCCGGCCGGCGACAAAGGCGATGGTGGTGATATGGTGACACTCGGTTCAAGTTTTAGTTAGTTCATGCTCCGGTTTAGTTAGGGTCAAATTTCGGGTTTTTGGTTCGAGTTTACTCGGGTCAGACTTGGTTGAGGAGTTCGGGTATGATTCGGTCAACGGTTCAAGCCGGCCGCGGTCAACAGGTCAAAGTGGTCAACCCGGGTCAAACCCAGTTAACCCAGTTAACTCAGTTAACTCGGTTGACTCGGTCAACTCAGCGAGTCAACTCGGTCAACTCAGTCAGCCTACTCGAAAGGTCGACGCGAGAGCTTTGGTAAAAATTTTAACGGCGTGAATAATATCGTTATTTATATCGCTTTAAATACTTACGTGACAAACGAGCTCGAACCGAATAAATTGACGAAAATATTATTTAAAGCTACTTGGTTTTATTTACCATATTGTTATTATAGATTGATTATACATAATCACTGTTTGAATCTTGATTGAATTTTGATAAAATAACGACAACTCGTGTTGTCAGGGGCGTCTATAAACAGAGGAAACTCTGCACGTTTTTTGAGAAAATTCGTAAAATAATTACGTTTTATTATAAAACAAAGTATCGGAATTCAAGTAATATTTTTTTTATAAAAACAAATACAAGCATAACATTACTTTCGACAACACTTTACAACATACGAAAACGACGATTCGAATATTATTTCCGACGATAAAGATAGTTGTTATATTTATTCTAGACTTTGAAAATTCGACAATTATTTTATAAAAAAATAAATATAGACTATACATTTATTTCAAACATCAAAAAGCTTGGATTTCTTTTATAAAAATAAATATAGTTATGTATTTATTTCAATTACCAACCAACACGAATTCGATTTATAAAAATAAATATAATTTATATATTTATTTTAAATATCGTACAAAACGAATTTTGTTATAAAAACAAATATAGTTATATATTTATTTTTTCAAACACGACAACTTGACGATTCTTTCTTTAGAAAGAAATACAACTAATATATTTATTTTAAACAACATCAACACGAAAAATCTATTAAATAAATATAACTTTTCATATTTATTTTATACCCCTAAACGGCATATACGAATATTTTGACAAAGATCATACGAGACGCGACACATTACGGGTTTGTTATGTATTACTTTCAAATTAATATTCTTGACATAAACGTACGATTTCTCGAGACAACTAACACGATTATAATAATATATTTATATATTTTTATATAAATATCTATTTATTTTAAAATCTTTGGAGAACTAAGCATTCCAAGACTTAGTAATCTCACCGACATTAAATGAAACTTAACAAATATAATATTATCGTTTTCTTTGAGTTAACTACAAACCGTCGAATCGTTCGGACATCGATTCGGTAGAGCTCGGTGACACGTAGTTTAACTACGTCACTTTATTAGGAACTTATAGTTATTCCGTTTTAGGAATGTTTATAGAATGCCGCTAGCTAGTCGCGTCTTGGCAACAACATCACGGAGTCGTATTAAGCTAGCTTTGCACAAGAAAATCCAGGTGAGTTCATAACCCCCACTTTTTACGGTTCTACGTTTTTATAAATGTTTTCGAGGGTGGAAAGACATGCAAGTTTTGCAAAAGTAAACAATTTCTCGATAAACGAAAACTCATTTCTAAACCGTGTTACGAATGGACTTCAAGGAACTCAGATGGTTTACAAACGATTTATACTGAATATACCGGTTTTACAAAACAAATGCGTATTTTTGAAACGTGCATGATTTTCATGACTAGAGACGGGAACAACAACAGGACTGGGTTGGTCTACGTACGAAAAACGAGACAACCCAGTGAGTTCATGTCACCCTTTTCTTTTAACTGTTTTCGGATTTATAAATATCAGGGGTGAGATACATGTTTCAAATGTTCAAATGTTTCAATGGTATGGTTTAGCAAAGGAATGAACTGTTAGATCATGTGGATGATGTAGTATCTCTCCTAAGTTCCATTAATCTAGTATAGACCGAGGGGCATGAGTGGTAGATCTATCTGGGTGTAGCGAGCCCCTCTCATGGTCTCTGTGTCGCCGCATGTGGTGACTATGTCGTTCCCGCCGGATGGACCGGAGGAAATTCGCTAGGTTTTAGCACCTCCTACGCACCACACATATTAATGTCTTAGCTACACATTAATGATCTGTTCATAGATGCTTTCATACCGGTTATCAAAAGAATACTCTCAAATGTTTACAAGTTTATTTGGAGCTCACAGTTTTCATATAACATGCCGAGAAAAATGATTTTATTATGTTTTCTCAACAACTTTTAAACCGGTGAACAAAAAGATTTGTTTAAAATCTTTTCCAAAACAAACTATGAACTCGCTCAACTTTATGTTGATTTTTCGCATGTTTCTTTCTCAGGTTACTTTCAAAACTATGGCACGGTTGGAATAGGAGAACCATTGGAGATTCGAGTACTTAGAGGGCGTTCTTTTCTAGAAGTCTTAGCTTATTTGTTTCCGCTGTGCAATGAAGATACCAGTCCAGTCACGCCAGCTCTGATATTTTTGGGGTGTGATAATGTTATTGGTAAAGATTGGCCATTGCCAAAATATACTTTCCAATTACCTTGAATCGAGGTAGAATTTTGAAGAGTGTTGTTGTTAGGAAGCATATGTGTAGTGGCTCCCGTATCGGAGGTCCAATCGGGAATAGTAAAGTTCAAATGACACTGGCATGAAAGGCTTGTTCTAACTGGTCATCGGTAGGATTTCTCGCGGCAGCAAAGGTATAATTAACATATGGGTGGTTGACCACATGTGTTTCAGGAGCTAATGTTTGATGATGTTCGTGACACACTTAGGCAGACTCGGGCCTTAGTGACTTAAAAGAAGCAAGAACAGTTTAACTTATGTTATGTTTTCCTTAATTTCCAAGACAATGTAAACAGTTTATAAATAAAACCAAACTTTAATTACCATGTGTTGTGAAACAATAATTATATCGCTCTACTCCCCGACGTTTCCGCCATGGTTTGTTGTTTTACGCGGTCGGGGTGTGACAGAAGAGTTGGTATCAGAGCTCATGGTTATAGGGAATTAGGTTATTAGTAATGCTTTGACCTAGACTATAACCTTTCTAGGACCCCAACACAAGTTATCTTGTGTTTAGATCTTAAAATATAAACGTCACCTATCTTTAGGTGATTACCAAAACAAGAACACAAATTTCCAAAACGATTTTGAAAATCAATCATCCCTTCTTGAATGATTCTTTTGGCCTTGTGCCATCCAAGTTTTCAAAATCTCGTCAATGTTTGGGTCTAAATAATGTGAACACGTGCAATCTGGAAGGGTGGGTTCATGTACCTCGAGTTTTCTATCTAGGCTAGAGTGTTCGTACAAATTCACATAATCGGACCAGTCACTTTTACCTGGGAACTCTTGGGGTGAGTTTCCACTTATAGGCTAAAGCATGTCTTCGTGATACATTATTATGACCCATTTACTTTGATTAGTCACTGTGTGTCGTTTGTTTGTTTTGAGGCAATGAACGAATGACCACCATCCTTACTTCTGTCGATATTTGTAACATCTCATTTTATCCAATGACAACTCATTTTTTCATCATATCATCTCACTCGTTTTCTCTCATGTTTTCCTCTTTTAGAATGCCTCCTCGACGAGATGCACAACAACCTAACGTCTAACTGGCGGCTATCATAGCACAGCAAATGGCTGTTGTATTAACAAATCTCATCACTCAAATTAACCAAGCCAACAACAACAATGTTAATGCACCTGCTCTGTGCAACTTTAAACAATTTAATTCGGCTAAACCACTCAAGTTTAGTGGTTCTGAAGGAGCAACTGGGCTCCTACAGTGGTTTGAGAGTATTTTCGCCATGTTCAGTGTCCTGATAATCGTAAAGTCGAGTTTGCTTCTAGTGTATTTCAAAAGAGGGCTCTTACGTGGTGGAATGGAGTAATGAGAGATCGTGGTGCTGATGTTGCTTTGGGTCAGACCTGGGAGGAGCTTAGGGCTCTAATGATGAGAGAATTCTGTCCTCGTCATGAACTCAGGGCTTTGGAAAGAGAATTCGGTGATCTTAAATAAGATAGTGGTGAACACCGTGCTTATACAGACAGATATGACGAGTTGAGTTTACTATGTCCCACAATGGTTACCCCGCTGGATAAAGCCATTGAAAGGTATGTCGATGGTCTTCCCGACCCTGTGCAAGATATCGTTAATGGTAGCAACCCTACCACTGTTCATCAGGCCATCGAGTTGGCTGCAACCTTGACTGAGTCTCAGATCAGGAAAGGTAAACTTCACAAAAAGGGTGACAAGAAACCGTCTGACAAGTGCGAGAAACAGAAGGGTAAGAAAGCAAAGTCTTCAAGGAAGTCTAGGAAGCATAAGGCTTCCAAGAATTTCATTGTTACAGCACAACCTAATCAGACAGCTCCTAATCAACTCGCACAACCACCTGCTAAGAAACAATATGCTGGCAATGCACCTTTGTGCAACAGATGTAACAGTCACCATCAACCGCATGTTCAGTGCCGTATTTGTACCAGCTGTGGGAAATCTGGTCATCTCGCCAACATATGTCGTTTTGCTCCTACACAGAACCAAGCAACTCAAAACCCTGCACAACAGCTTGCTCAACAACCAGCACAAGCTTCACGACCTCACTACCCACCTGGTTCTTGCTACAATTGTGGGGATCTGACCCACTACAGAAACCAATGTCCAAGGTTGGCCAATGCAAATCAGGCGCAGGCTCGTGGACGAGTCTTCAACATGAATGCTAACGAGGCGTGCAGACAACGAGGTGGTGAACGGTACATTCTTTGTTAACAACCAACCTGCTTCTATTCTTTTTTATTCGGGTGCCTATAAGAGTTTTGTATCCTTAGTTTTTGAGCCTTTGCTTTCCATTACTAGAACAAAACTAGGAAAGCCCTTGACAGTAGAAGTAGCTAGTGGTGAACCCATTGTACTTGATTCTGTTCTTCAAAATTGCTAGTTGAACCTTAACAACCATCTTTTTCCTATCGACCTCATGCCAATGCAACTTGGAAGCTTTGATGTTATAGTAGGAATGGATTGGTTAGCCAAATACCATGCAGAGGTGGTTTGTTTTGAAAAGATTGTCCATATACCGCTTTCGACTGGTGAGATCTTAGAGGTTCGTGGTGAGAAACCTGCTATTAGTTTTAAACTCATGACGTCTACTCAAGCTCAAAAATACTTACGAAAGAAGTATGTGACCTTCTTGGCACATGTCGTAGAGGAAAAAGGCAAAGGTAAGACTATTCAAGATATCCCTGTTGTTCGGGATTATCCCGAGGTATTTCCTGAAGAATTACCTGGTTTACCCCCTGCACGCCAAGTTGAGTTCCGTATTGATCTTGTACCTGGTGCAAATCCTATTGCTAAATCACCTTATCATCTTGCACCGTCTGAGATGCAAGAATTGTCTAAACAACTTCAGGAGCTTTCTGACAAAGGATTCATCCGTTCGAGCTTTTCAACATGGGGTGCTCCCGTTCTATTCGTTAAAAAGAAAGATGGATCTTTTAGGATGTGTATCGATTATCGTGAGCTCAACAAACTCACAATCAAGAATCGATATCCCCTACCTCGCATTGATGATCTCTTTGATCAGTTACTGGGTGCTACTTCCTTTTCAAAGATTAATCTACGTTCTGGGTATCATCAGCTTCGTGTACTTGAGGAAGATATTCCCAAGACAGCTTTTCGCACAAGATATGGTCACTATGAGTTTACTGTTATGCCCTTCGGTTTAACTAATGCTCCTGCTGTTTTCATGGACTTGATGATTAGGGTTTGTAAGCCTTATTTGGACAAGTTCATCATCGTTTTCATTGATGACATTTTGATCTATTCTAAGACACGAGCTGACCATGAACAACATCTCCGTCTTACAATGGAACTCCTAAAGAAAGAACAACTTTTCGCTCAGTTCTCCAATTGTGAATTTTGGCTTAAGAAAGTTCAGTTTTTGGGACACATTGTTAACGAATAAGGTATTCATGTAGATCCCACCAAAATCAGTGCGATTAAGGATTGGGATACACCTACTACTCCTACCGAGGTTCGTTCATTTCTTGGTCTCGCTGGTTATTATCGCCGTTTTGTTGCAAACTTCTCCAAAATTGCGGTTTCTCTCACTGCATTAACTCAGAAGAATAAACCTTTTGAGTGGGGATCCAAGCAGGAAGAAGCCTTTCAGACCTTGAAACAGAAACTCTGTGATGCACCTATCTTATCTTTACCTGAAGGCAACGATGATTTTGTCATATATTGTGATGCATCCAATTTAGGCAGTGGCTGTGTTCTAATGCAAAGAAACAAAGGCATATGCATCAAGACATCTGAAGGTACACAACTCATGATCTTGAGTTGGGTGCCGTAGTTTTTGCTCTCAAAATCTGGAGACACTACCTTTACGGTACAAAATGTGTAGTGTTCACTGACCACAAAAGTCTCCAGCATATTTTCAATCAGAAAGAACTAAACATGAGGCAAAGATGTTGGGTTGAACTTCTAAATGACTACGATTGTGAAATTCGCTACCATCCTGGTAAGGCGAATGTCATGGCTGATGCATTGAGTCGTAAAGAACGTGTCAAGCTTCACTGTGTTCAGGTTCAATCTGATATTCAAACCCGCATTTCTCAGGCTCAACATACTTGTGTTAGACAAGACTTGATGGGTAAGGAATTACCGTATCATATTAAGCCTGAGCTTGAACTGAAAGACAATTGATTATATTATTTCATGGACCGTTTGTGGGTCCCAAGTCAAGACAATCTTCACACTTTGTTAATGGATGAAGCTAACAAGTCTCGTTATTCTATCCATCCAGCTGGTTCAGACAAAATGTATAAGGATCTTCGAACCCAGTATTGGTGGCCGGGTATGAAGAAAGACATTGCCTTATACATATCCGAATGCCTTACTTGTCTCAAAGTTAAGGCTGAACATCAACATCCCTCTGGATTATTGGAGCAACCAGAGATACCCGTTTGGAAATGGGAAAACATTGGTATGGATCTCATTACCAAATTACCACGCACTAAAAGAGGTCATGACGCCATTTAGGTAGTTGTTGATCGTCTTATAAAGTCAGCACATTTCTTGTTGATCCATGAGGATCTATCTGCTGACAAACTTGCTAAAATATATGTGGATGAGATTGTATCCCGACATGGTGTTCCTTTGAACATTATATCTGACAGAAATGCTCGATTCTCGTCTCACTTTTGGAAAACCATGCAATTTGCAATGGGAACCCAACTTAATTTGAGCACAGCTTATCATTCGCAAACGAATGGTCAATCTGAAAGAACAATCCAGACACTGGAGGATATGCTTAGAGCTTGTGTGATCGATTTTGGTGGTAGTTGGGATTCGTATCTACCGTTGATTGAATTCTCCTACAACAATAGTTTTCACTCCAGCATCAACATGGCTCATTTCGAAGCTTTATACGGTCGAAAATCTCGTTCACCGGTGTGCTAGAATGAGATAGGTGAAGCTCAGCTTAATGGACCTGAACTCATTCTAGAAACCACAGATAAAGTCAAGAAAATTCGCGATAACCTTCAGACAGCTAGAAGCCGTCAAAAGAGTTACAAGGATAGACGACGCAAGCCCTTGGAATTTCAAGTCGGTGATCACGTCCTACTCAAGGTATCACCTAGGAAAGGTGTAATCAGATTTGGAAAGAAAGGAAAACTTGCACCAAGATATGTTGGACCATTCAAGATCGTCGAAAGAATCGGAAAAGTGGCCTACAGACTAGAATTACCTCATGAACTTGGGAATGCTCATCCAACCTTCCACGTGTCCAATCTTAAAAAGTGTTTAGCTGATGAAAACCTCCACATACCACTTGATGAAATTCGTGTTGATAACACGATGCACTTTGTTGAGAAGCCTGTGGAAATAATGGACCGTGAAGTCAAAAGGCTCAAACGCAAGCGCATACCAATTGTCAGAGTTCGTTGGGAATCTAAACGTGGTCTCAAATTTACTTGGGAACCTGAAGATCAAATGAAGGCGAAATATCCACATCTATTCTCACAAGTTTCCTCTAAATAAATTTCGGGACGAAATTCCTAAAGTATGGGAGACTGTGACATCTGTGCTTGTGTAATCATTGTATAACTCTGAAAAGTTCAATTATCAATAAAACAATGTGTTTTGATCCCAATATTTGTTTATTTATGTTTGACATTTTGCACGTTTTGATTTTGTTCGATTGTAAACTCTAAATCGCTTTCTGGAAAGTTATACACAAACTGATGCGTAAACGTAATCAGTTTAACGTGACATACACTCCAGAGTAGCAAAATAAGCTTAACATACCTTAAATGATCTTTACATAACTTAGAAATAAGTTTTGAACGGTTTGGTATGGCAAAAACAAGTTTATTCGACTACAGGGACTATTCACGACAAACTGCAAAAGTCTGCCGATTCGTATAGCAACACACATTCCGGAAAAATATCATGAGCTAAACATACCTCAAATACCCTTAACATAGATTAGAAATAAGCTTTGAGGGGTTTGGTGTGAGAAAATACGCTTATTTCATCAATAGGGACTAAAAGCGTCAAAAACTACATAAGTTTGCATTTACGCACATATCTTACATTCTGACCACATCCGGACATCCAAAAAATTTTGTAATCATTAAAATATTTTATTTTAGTGATGGGAATGCAAAAATACCATTCGTCGCGTAATTTGGATCGTTTTTCGCGCCCGTTCGAGTTTCATCATAATTAACCGAAAAACGCGATCGTACGACCAAACGAACCGACATCCATGATATTTTCAAGCATATTTCAAGTCTCCTATACTTAAACATCCTTATAGAGCCTTGATGATGGGTTAACACGGCTTAAACGTCTCGACAATCAAGTTTCAGAGCTGCAGGGGCCTGTTTTGACAAAAAAATGAAACTTCTAGTCAGACTAGTTGGCTGGGCGTGAAGACTGGTCTTATTTCCTTCACGGCCCGCGAGGCCTGGAGCTGGGCAGATTCTCAGAATCTTCAAAACAGCCTGCTGTCATTGTTTTTAATCCTAGTTTTTCAATACCTTGAGCTGGTTTAAGTGTTCCCCAAGCCCCCAAATCAGTTTGTAACATGTGTAGGGCTAGGATCATGCTTTGATTAACTCACAAACACTTGGAATGATCTAGTGGAGCTGATTTCCTATAAATACCGAAGCATTTTCTCATTCCAACTTGCTCATTCTTCATTTCTTTCACCTTGGCTCTGATTGAAGCTATCCCACTTGGTTGAAGGCTTCATACTTGAGTTTTCTTAGCTCTTTTTCCAAGCTTGGACTCTTGTAAGTGATTCTTTCATGCTTGTTTAGTTATTTCAAGGAAGAAAGTCAAATAGTGTTTAACTTTCTGCTTTGACCATGATTTGGTCAAGACAAAATTCGTTTGAACTTTGCAACGTGAACGTAATCACGATGGTTATAGTCCCTTGTGACTATACCTACTGATTACCCCGTTGACTAGTCAAAGTGAGGAGTCACAGTTTCGGTCAAAATGCCGATTATGAGCATTTTGTGACGAAACTATTTTCGGGTATCAAAACAATTTGTTTTGATATCAAATCAGTTTTTTAACTTAGTTAAACATGTTTTAACATGTTTAACTCGTCACTTTTAGTATAGTGCTTAATTAGGGTCGTGAGTTAAGTGGTGTAAACAACCGCTTAGACTTTCAAACCCGACCCGTTTGGTCAATCTTTAGGATCCGACCAAACTTATTTTGTGACCATAGTTGTATAGGGAATAACCTTCCGAGGTTATACCTTATGGTCACTTAGTTTAATTAGTTGTATGATAGGTAGTTTATATGCCTTAGGAGAATGACCAAAATGCCCTTTTCATGCATAAGTTGAATTTAAGCATATGTAACCTAATTTTTAACATTTAAACTGATTATGCAATGTTATTAAACATGTTAAGGAATATGATACTTGACATAGGGCTAGTTAGACTATCCGAATGCGCTTTTGCGTGAACGACACGTTAAAGTAGCATAAACTACCTTAACGAGTCGTAACGGGTCATAAGCACTTAGGATAGGTTTCAAATCAGAATGTAGGCTTTGTTAAACCATAACATATGAGTTCCAACACTCATTTGGTTTATAAGACCTCATTCTATCCTATCTCCCGATTTAGGTTCGATTATTAACATAGTTACCTATATTAGGTGCCGATTGATTCCGTGATCCTACGAGCTTTATTTGGTCTTAATTCCAAGACTATTAAGCAAGCTCAAGTGAGTACATAGTCCACTCTTTTACCGCTTTCAAATATTTTGGGGTGATACACATGTGCCTACTTGTTACTTTTGTGCTTTTCATGACATATACTTGCTATGTTCATGTAGTACACATATAGTACATGATTTCCATTATGCTTTGCTATGTATATTGACTGAGCATGCTAGCACATTGATTTCATAAACACTTTTTTTGCATATGTTTACTCAGCATATGGACACATTGATTTACATTGCATTTCTGTTGCATATGTTTACTCAACATATGGGCACAATTGATTTCATTAACATTTCTACTATGTATGTTTACTTAGCATACTTAGTACATGGTTTTTACATGACATACTTACATTTGGTATGACATTTGGTATGTTTACCGGGACAAAAATACATTCATTAACATTGATCACGCCGCTCGGTAGTATGTAGTGGTACCATAGGACTTGACAAATCTCGTTCCCGGCTTCCTAGGTCTGTTTGGAAGTAGGGAACGACATAATCCGAAAACATAATTGATAAACCTTTAACTTGTTAAGGGTTTGTCCGATAGTCACAAGGCTTGAATGTATGCGATAAACATTACTGCATAAATGTTCGTAACAATAAAGCATTGATTTTGCAAAGCATAACTTTTGTTTTAAACTATGGTTTATTTAAAGACATTGTTTTGTACATGACATTATACCTATGGTTTGAGTAAATACTTTTTATTCACCATACAAGACATTGTTGTTACTTGACATTTGCTATACAAGACATGATTTAAACAAGACATTGAGACATTAAACATCGTTATACATGAACATTTGACATTAGTTTAAACAAGACATTTTTGATGGTTATCGGTAAGTGATTTAAATAACGAGGCATGTGTAATATGATAAAAGCATGGTGGATACGCCGCTGGTACTTCCTATATATAAGTGCTTTTATGATATTACATATGGTAGCTTTATCTAAACCACTTCGACAAAGACAAGGACATGAAACATTTTATACAAAGACATGACAAGACATTGTTTTACAAATGACATATTTTATACAAATTCATTTTTCACTTGGTTATTTATTTAACCATACATCTTTCTTTTATATCATCTGATTTTTATAATTGATTTTCATATGATTCTATAAAAGAAAACGTCTTTATAAGATTCATGACTACTTTTTGTTAAACACTTCTTTTAATTACAAGTCATGAATCTTTTATCAACAACACCTATGTATCTCACAGGCATTTTTATGCTGACGTACCTATTTTCACATGTGTTTCAGGAGCTAATGTTTGATGATGTTCGTGACACACTTAGGCGGACTCGGGCCTTAGTGACTTAAAAGAAGCAAGAACAGTTTAACTTATGTTATGTTTTCCTTAATTTCCAAGACAATGTAAACAGTTTAATAAAAAAAACCAAACTTTAATTACCATGTGTTATGAAATAATAATTCTGTCTCTCGACTCCCCGATGTTTCCGCCGCGGTTTGTTGTTTTACGCGGTCGGGGTGTGACACTGATGTCGCCAATGCTACCCATGATGCTATTCAGACTCAGTCTCTAGCCTTCCATCAAGAACTCAATCAAGTCATTGGCACGTATACCAAGGTTGCAAGGTTTCTGTACAGAGACGACTACAATGAGTGGAAGTTTAGGTTTGAGCAATACTGTAAGGCGAAGGAACCTCATGTTTGGAGGAGCATTAAGAATGGGCCACGCACTATCATGTACGCTACTGAACGTAGGCAGCATACATCATGTATCAACATTTGCTGCATGGCCTGACTTCCCGCACCTCTGGCAGTGGTTTGGGTGACACTACCCATGGTGTTGTCGGTTGCACCTAACACATAGAGGTTGATTTCCCTTATATGAGCTTTGATTTTGATTGTTTGACACATATTGATTAGAGGTCCTGTTGTTATCAAACTTTCTCTGCTGCTGAGGGGGCTAGTTAGAACTAGTACCCTTGTTTTGATTCCTGTCCCATTTGCGCTTATTGTTAGTCGAGGTTTTAGAAACAGTTGCATTGCGCTTTGGTAGCTTGCCTTGGTCTACAAACTGATCGGTAAGTTTGTGTGCAAGCTTGATAATCTTTTGAATAGTAAGCAAATTAGCAGAAGTTACCATGCTTTGGATCTGTGGGACCAATCCATTGAGATACAACTCAATACGCTTGTAGGGTGGGTTTGACATGTTTGGACATATAACAGCTAGCTCGTTGGTTTGTTTAGTGAAGGCTTCAATTTCTGATCTAGTCATCTTGAGGGTATAGTATTCCATTTATAGCTTTTGAATATCATCCCGATGATAGTATTCCTCCTTCATAATGTCCTTGAAGGTATTCCAGGAAGTATCATTAGCGACCTCCAACCCAAGTATCTACACTTGCACGTTCCACCAGAAAGCGCGATATCCTCTAAAACTCTAGCAGCAAACTTGACCCGACTTTCCATGGGGCAGTTACACATTGCGAAAACAGACTCTACCTTCTCGAACCAGTGCAGAAGGCGGATGGCTCCTTCAGTGCTAGAAGAGTGTTGAGGTTTGCAATTTATGAATGACTTGAAGGTGCAAAAAGGTGGTTGAGTTGGTTATGTTGGTTGACCTAATAAGAATTTAGAGCGAGTAAGGATATGAGAGTTATAAGCGAATTAGAATAGATAACTTAAAACCATAGATTACCTCCAGGGTGTGCTGCTTGATAAGTCGCCAAAGCCTCGGCGACACGGTCGTTAATTAGGGCGGTAAGCTCGACCTGAGTCATGCAAATACCTACTCGTCTACCACGACCACCGTTTTGTCCGCTCATGCTTTCCTATATTCACCACATACCAACATAAGAAAAATATACACCGTATATAATTTTCATACTCGGTACAAGCAAACAAGGAAAAGAATAGTGTAGTTATAAACCAAAGCATTCGATATTTCAATAATCAACACAAATATATTTCGTCAACACAATAGTATTCCCAATCAAATATTAAAATTCAGAATCATCAGTCAGATGGGAAACAAGCCTACCGATCTAAGTTTAAAGAAATAAAATGTGTAAACAAAAGGAATAAATGGGTCGTCAATCCTCATCGTCGGCAAGAGACATAACAGGTCTTACAACAATCTATCATCAATATCAAGTTAAAAACGAAATCCTAGCATTCATGCATCTATACGAAACAAGAAACCAACTAACAACATCATGGATCAAGAACATGTAAATTACGAAAACCCTAACATTCAAGAAACATGTTTTCATGCATTCATATAAACAAACGCAGCCAAGAATTATATATATGCAACAAGGGTTATAATCGAGATCTAGTTAGGTTACCTAGAGGAAGGTAGAGATTTGTGAGTCCTGATGTTAAATCGTTGTGCAGAGGGAAGAGAATAAGGTTCGTAGCAACGTATACTATTAGGGATTGCATGCTCAGAACATATATAACATGTGACACTCGGCAAAATACCAGTAATTTCGTACAACTTGAACAACTATTACGTTAATTATTTTTGCGTATTTGACTTGATTTTTAATTGATTAAGTCTTAAAAGTCTAGGATTTATAAAAATCATAGCTTATTATGATAAAAAAATCCGTTACGGTTAAAAACTATATCCTAGACTGGCGGAAGAAATGCGAACATACAATACCTGTCAGTACTAGTCGCGGTACAGTCTGACACGACAAGAACGAGACATAAAGATATGTCTGCACATATAGTCCATAAAACCTTCGTCTAAAAATAACATGTGCCTTATATTATTTAGAAAGTTCCATTTAAAAACCAAATTGTCCAAGTCCGTAGAAAAATACAGTAATCCTGCGGAAGTGTACAACATTCCGCAGAACGAAACAGTAAATGTCCGAAAACCCAAAACTAAATATTATTTATCATAAATAATATAAAGGGTATTAAAAACGACACAAAATCCGCACTTAAATCTTATTTTGTTAAGCTGCACAGCTAGTTCAGTAAACTGTCTGACAACAAAGCCGGTAAAGGAACTGTATCAAAAATAATAAAATTTTTAGTCCAGAAAGTTAGATTAATAATTTGTATGATAAAACGTGTGCAAAAACAATTTTGACATGGATTTATATAAGTAAAACGCAATGTCAGTATTTAACCCGGTACAAGATCTGAACCAAAATTTTCAACCGAACAACGAACTAATAATTTTACTGGGTTAGTTTTACCTAGTGTCACATTTCTTTAAGATGTTGGACCTTGAAACTTTATAGAAAATTTTATATGAATTATCAAAGTTCATGAAGTTTATATATATTAGAAGTCTAAAAAAATAAATAATAAAAACTCCAAACCCCCTTCCTTGCTCACGGTTTTGGGTGGACTCCCATGCCACTCATCTCTAAGTTTTGATGTGTTGGGTAATGTAAATGATGGTTAGTGTGCTAGGTGGAAGAACTAGATTAAGTTAAAATTTCTAAACACTCCACCACATCTCATATTTCAAACACATTCATCAAACTCTTCAACTCCATCCTTCTCTCTCTAAAATTTCAGCTAGAACACCACCATCACCATCTTCACTTTCAAAAATTCAAAACACATTATTTTCAAGATTGCATGGATGATTCAAAACTTTGGTGAAGCTTGGAAATACATTTAAAGCATTTTAGCAATTCTTGGAGTTCTTGGATCATCACCATATTCATATCTTCATCGTTTCATCATCTTTTCTACTTGTTCATCCCTAGCCAAGTGCTAGTAGTAAGCTTCAAATCTTGTACTTATATTTTTGTGATTTATGTTTAAACACAAATGTACAAGTATTTATCTTGAAGATTATTTAAAGAACACAAGAATCACTAACAAAAACTAAACAAACTAATATGATCATATGTTATTTTTTATTATTCTTGATAATCTTAAAGTTGTGTTTATGTAGAAAACTTGATTTTGTATCTTCATGTTTAAAAGTATGATCTAAACACATGCATGTTTAGATCTAGCAAGATTCACCAACAAAATGTTATGAACATAAATTTTGGAATTTAAAACGGTCACATGCATCATACAAAATATGGATTATTATTTAAAACTCATAAAATAGAAATTTTATTGAAATGGGTAATTAAAGTTTCCATTTTTGGAAAGATCATGAATATGAACTTGTTTTTAGAATTATTGTGAACACATATTTCCACTTGAAATGGCTTCATTAATCACTTAAAATATGTTCATATAAAATAATAATCTAAAAATTTTTGGTAAAAATCATAAATAAAGTTTCCTTTTTAGGAAAGTTTAAAGCTACAACAAGTTCATGACACTTTTGTTGGCAAGATAAGATGATTTTTAATACTTGATGATGTTTTAAGTGGAAAATTTTTTAAAAACAAGTTTGTTTAAACTTGGGAAAAGTCCATAATTTAAAGGAAACTATGGCAAAATTTTTTTTTATAAAGTTGGTTATGAGCAAAAGGCGTTAAACGAAGGATTTGATGACTAGAAAACAACTTGGGATCTTTACACTTGATTAAACGAATTTTCGTACAAGAAGTTATAAGTTCACATTCCACCAAATAAGAAATCTGAGTTGTCGGAACAGTTTATTTGTTTTTGAGACACGCTATCTGTAATGACTGTTATTACTTTATATGTTAGTAGTATGGGATATTAACGTTAAATATATTGTCATTAATAGTTGTTATGGATTCTCTTGAACAATCTGTTTCGCTCAGTGCCACGCCCCGATGATTTCGCCATCGGTTGGGGTGTGACAGATTGGTATCAGAGCAATAACTATAGGGAATTAGGTCGTGTCTTAGGATTGACCTAGTCTATAGTCTAAGTACCAACAGACCAGCTGTGTGCGAACCTAGTAAGGGTTTTGCATGAGCCTACTTTGATATTCTCGCTCGAACTCGCTAAAACTGCATCTTTGTGCGAACACCGCATACTACAGCTTCGCATGAAGGAACCTTTCCTAAGGTTCAGAACTATTTTTGCCTTTCCTAAGGCTAACACAATACACACGTCTTAAAAAACATTCGCATAACACAAACGAGTGATTAGGTCGAGATTAGGTGTGAAAACCAAGAACTCTTGAAAAAGTCACTCACTCTACGCGTATTTTTACTCTCAGCACGAGAATCTTTTTTGAGTTAGGAGTGACATCCATATCTCGACAAAATTCTCCATCTCTATCTCGTGGTTTTGCCACACTCTCAGGAACAAAGTTGTTAAGTTATGGGTGAAACCCGCATCTTAACGACCCGTTCTACTCTCTACTTTGATTTTACAAAACTCTCACCAAAGTCTCGATGGATTCCAATGACTCAATTCACGTGTTAACCAAAAGTATGAGTGTCGTTCGCCGTATTTCGGTGAGGGCACAGTCTAGAAGGCCAAAGCGTGTACTCGAGATCGTTATGGATAGTCGAATCACTTTGGGTAGTTGATGTCTAACACCCAAGACACTCTGTTTCGATTCTGAGCCCGCAATCGCTGATTTTATGCGCTATCGATTTTATGTGTTTATGTGGTATATGCTTAATGTTTCGATTTTGGAGACTTATTCGCTTTCCGCTCATCGTTTACTAAACGCGCACAACTCTCGCAACTTAAAACGCTAACTAATCGTAGACAAACTAAGAACTCTCATACGCAACACTCCTCGCTTATGGTACTCGCAACACTACTCGCTTACACAACTCGTTAACTCACGCAACACTCGCACGTGCTATACGGAAATTAAAGAAAGGAGTTTTTGGAAGAGAAGGTGAATACGTGCAAAATATGTAGGTGAATACGTACAAAATATAGGTGGATACGTGCAAAATATGTGCTTACGTGGATTATGTGCCTATGTGTTATGTGTCGACGTGTTCCTGATGCTTTACATAATAATAATAATAATAATAATAATAATAATAATAAGGATGTTTTACAAGCGCTAAACTTTATGAAACCCGTCATTATCGAATCTCGTCTAAACCATGTGACGATTTCTGCTGCAGACAATGTCGTCATTTGGTTCCCATACCTCACGCGCAGCTCGACGCAACCATGCTGACAAGCACATCGCTTCACTGGTGGCCAAGGAAATGGCCAAGGTCATACCTTAGATTATCAGTGAGATCAACGATGTCAGCAGCAAATCGTCTGTCGAATCAAAGAGCGACGTGCCTAAAACGCCTTTCAGCTTTAAACAATTCAAGGCCAGCGGTCCTGCAAACTTCACTGGTGAAGATGGACCCAGTGCTATGTTCCAGTGGTTTGACGCAATCGAAGTCACCTTCAGGCAAAGTGGATGCCCAGAAAATCTGCGTACTGCTAATGCTAATGCTAATGGAGTTTTTCAGTCCAGGGCTCTGTACTGGCGGACTGCTGAGCGCAACAGGCGCGGTAATGATGCAGCTTACGAATTTCATGGGAAGAGCTCAGGGAGCATATGATGAAGGAGTTTTGTCCTCCTCATTAGGTGCAAAATCTGGAGAATGAATTCTGGCATATCAAACAAGAAGGAGGTGACAACACTGGTCTCACCGCTCGCTTCAAACAACTCAGTATCATCTGCTCTGGCCAAGTGACAACACCGGATATCACGATCAAAAAGTACATTCGAGCTCTACCAGACTGTGTAGCTGACTTTGTTCAAGTAGCTAAACCTGCTACCATTGAGGAGACTTACCAACTTACAGCTGAGATCAACGACAAGCGAGTCTTAGCTGGGTATTTCAAAACCTCAGCCAAGAACCTCAATCAAGTCATTGCTACTCCCGCAACCAAAACTGCAGCATCACAAGTTTCAAAGTCTTCACGCCAGAATCGCAAGCGCAAGGGTAACAACAACAAGAACTATGCTAATACCGCCGCTCCTCTTAACGATGTCCCCGTACAACCCAACAGCAAACAGAATCGACAAGTCGCAGCTCTTAACACCAATGCACCGCCTCCTAAGCGTGCGTATACTGGTATTCATCCTCTCTGCCCTACTTGCACCTACCATCACCCTAAAGGGGTGAATTGTCGTTTCTGTGCCAATTGCAACATTTATGGGCATTTTATTTCTCATTGCCGTTCAGGCCCATGCCAACAAGCTCAAGCTCCTCCAGCACCACCGACTCAACCCCTTGCTATCCAGGGTAACCAAGCAGCTCCTGCGCCCGCTGCTCATGCACGAGCTTGCTACTCTTGTGGTGACCTAAATCATTTTGCTAATGTCTGCCCGAATCGCGTGGTGAAATAAGAACCGCAGCAGCAAGAACCGCAGCAACCACCACAACAACAGCACCAACAGCAGCCACAACAAGCAGCCCACGGAAGAACTTTCAACATCAGTGTCCGCCAGGCTCAAACTGACAACAATGTTGTCAATGGTACGTCCCTCGTTAATGGTATTTATGCTTCGTGTTTATTTGAACTGGAGCCGATAACTGTTTTGTGTCGTTTGAATTCGAAAAGCTCCTAAACCGTAAACGTGATAACCTCCCAACAACGTTCGACGTAGAAATTGCCACCGAAAGAACTGTCACCGGTAGTTATGTTCTCCGTGATTGTACTCTCGAACTCAACAATCACGTTTTGCCGATCGATCTCATTTCAATGCAACTTGGTAGTTTCGATATCATAGTAGGCATGGATTTTCTTCGTGAAAATCGTGCTGAAGTTGTCTGTTTCGAAAAGATGATTCGTTTCTCTCTTGCTAATGGCGACCAACTCTGTGTTTATGGCGAAGTATCTTTGAGAGAATTGAAACTTATGTCATGCATTCAAGCAAGCAAGTATCTCCGAAAGGAATACATGGCTTTCTTAGCACACATCGTAGTAGCGGAGAAGGAAAAGAAGCCAATGGAAAAGGTACTTGTGGTTCGTGATTTTCCTAATGTCTTTCCTGACGATTTACTCGGTCTACCCCCGACTCGTGATATTGATTTTCGTATCGACCTCATTCCTGGAGCTAACCTCGTCGCTAAAACCCTTTATCGCCTCGCTCCGTCCAAAATGCGTGAACTCTCTAGCCAACTCCAAGAACTATGATGCGTGTGAAGTGTATATATAAGTTTAAGTATATTTTAAGCCCTTTTACACTTTTTAGCCAAGTTTTAAATTTATAAAACACGATATTTACTAACACTAAACACACATATGGGCAAGTGAACCCATCGTGAGCGTAGTATCGTGTTGGTAAGATACCGAGGTCGTCCAAGGACACAAGAGCTTTTAGTATCCTCAACGTCTAATCAAATCAAAAAGTTTAGAAAAATGTTTTAAACTAAGAAAAATAAAAACTAACTAAAATGCTGAAAATAAAAATAAAAATAAAAACAGATAGACAAGATGAATCACTTGGTTTCGACTCGTGTATAGTGTAACCTTTGATTATTTCCGCACTTTTGCACTTTTTAAGAGATTATCTTAGTTATTGTAGTAGGCCCCTCTTTTGAAGGTGACGTTACCTCAACCCAGTAGTTTGAGTCAGCAAGGATACAATCCTAAAGGGTCGGATTATTGAAAGATAATTAATTAAGTTATTAATGCAAATTATGGTAGGCCCCTCTTTTGAAGGTGACGTTACCCTCGACTAAGTAGTCTGAGTCAGCAGGGATACAGTCCTAAATAGCCGGGTTATAGTATTAATAGTAGCTTACATATGAGGGGATCAAAGAGTTTGGACCCCCGCCATCCAATACCGTTAAGTATTGAAGGAGGTCCTACTAAATTTGACCCAGGTCCTTGCAGGATCTATACACTGAACAAGGCTTGACCTTTACCAAACCATTCCCTTAACCCCCGACCAGGTAGCCAACATACCTCCATATAGACCGTGGAGATATGAATGGTGAAAATCTTTTATTTTATATAGACAGTAAAATAATGCCAAGACACCATGGACAAACGATAAGGAAAAATCACCTTCAACATAAGAAACTAGTTATTAAAGTCATCAATACAAAACCAAGTAAAAAGTGCGAAAATATTAAAAATAAAAAGTATTACACTAAACACTTTGTCTTCACCAAGTGATGTAAGAGACTTAGGCAAACATGGCCTTGATTGTCAAGAACTCTTACGATCAATCTTGGATCCCGAGACGACTCACACACTCTATGATGGACAATGGATGATGGTGGTGGATGATGGTGTTATGATGGTGGTGGGTGGTGGGTGAAGTGTGAGAGAGGTGGTGTGCCAAGGGATGGTTTGAGCTTGAGCCAAGCACTCCTATTTATAGGCTGAACAGAAGCCTGGACACGGCCCCGTGTCCGCTGGACACGGCCCCGTATCCACCCTTATTCTCTTTCTTCATTAATTGCTCTTGTCTGCATTAGTTGACCACGGCCCCGTGTCCGCTGGGCACGACCCCGTGTGCAGAAGCGTATCTGTACTATCAAGATTTGCTCAGATTCTGCGAATCTTTGAGTTGACCACGGCCCCGTGTCCGCTGGGCACGCCCCCGTGGTGGGTGATAGAAGCTTCTACAACTTTGTCTTTTCTGCAGACACTTGAGCACGCCCCGTGTTCGCTGGACACGCCCCGTGTTGAGCTGAGCACGCCCCGTGTTCAGCTGGGCACAGCCCCATGCTCAGCTTTCTTCTTGTTTTTGCTTTGGGAGATGCTGTCGAGGAGTCGGGCATGCCACGTTTCTTCCTTTTCTTTGTATTTATGTTGGTTTTCGCTGTATATTTGTTCCTTTTGTTCATTTAAGCTCGTTTGATCCTGAAAATACAAAAGGAAGACAAAAGCACACTTTTTCCAACATTAGTACTAAAAAAGGGTTAGTTTTATGCCTCATTTGATGTAATTTATATGTTGCATTTTACACACATCAAACTACTCGATAAAGGCTTCATACTCCCTAGCACATCTCCATGGGGCGCACATGTCCTTTTCGTGAAAAAGAAGGATGGATTGTTCCGAATGTGCATCGATTATAGGGAACTCAATAAGCTTACTATCAAGAATCGCTATCCTCTACCTAGAATCGACGATTTATTTGATCAACTTCAAGGTGCTACGTGTTTTTCTAAGGTTGATCTACGCTCTGGTTATCATCAGCTACGAATTCAGGAGGAAGATATCCCTAAAAACGCTTTTGGCACCCGTTACGGCCATTACGAATTCGTTGTTATACCCTTTGGACTTACAAACGCACCCGCGGTTTTCATGGATTTGAGGAATCGCGTGTGTAAACCCGTTCTCGACCACTTCGTCATCGTGTTTATCGATGATATCCTTATCTATTCGAAGTCGAAAGCTGAACACGCGCAACATCTTCGTTTGGTTCTTGAACTTCTCCAAGGGAATCGCCTCTACGCCAAGTTCTCCAAGTGTGAATTTTGGCTCGAGGAGGTTCAATTCCTCGGTCACATCGTCAATAGTCAAGGTATTCACGTCGATCCCGTAAAAATTGAAGCAGTTAAGAGTTGGATTACACCGAAAACCCTGTCTAAAGTTCGTTCTTTTCTCGGATTGGCGGGTTATAACCGTCGATTTATCGCTGATTTCTCCAAAATCACCATTCCTCTCACCTCTCTGATGCATAAAGACAAGCCTTTCGTTTGGGAAACCGAACAAGAGGATGTCTTTCAAACTCTTAAGCGTATGCTTTGTGACGCTCCCGTACTCGCGCTACCTGATGGAAACGGCGACTTTGTTGTTTATTGCGATGCCTCTAACCTAGGTCTTGGTTGTGTTCTTATGCAACGAGACAAGGTTATCGCGTACGCGTCTCGACAGCTCAAAGTTCACGAGAAGAACTACACAACCCATGATCTCGAACTCGGTGAAGTTGTTTTTGTGTTAAAGATTTGGCGACGCTACCTTTATGGTACCAAGTGTACGGTCTTCAACGACCATAAGAGCCTACAACACATCTTGAACCAGAAAGAGCTGAATATGCGCCAACGCAGATGGGTTGAACTCCTCAACGACTACGACTGTGAGATACGTTACCACCCAGGCAAAGCAAACTTCGTTGCCGACGCTCTTAGTCGACGAACCTATTTACATAGTGTTAGTAACGTTCAAGCCCAACACGACCTCGAAGCTCTCATTTGCGATGCTCAACACACTTGTTTTCTCGAGAACACCTTGAAGGAAGAAAGAATTCTTGGAACCGAAAACCAACTAGTGAATGAACCTAATGGTATCTTTCACTATCTCGACCGCATATGGATACCTAGTCGCAATAATCTCAGCGAGATTTTGCTGATTGAAGCTCACAAATCTCGATATTCCATTCATCCAGGTGCTGACAAAATGTACTAGGACCTCCGTGCCAGGTATTGGTGGCCAAGAATGAAGAAGGCTATCGCTCTCTATGTTTCGAAGTGCCTACCTTGCTCGAAGGTTAAGGCCGAACATCAACGACCCTCTGGATTGCTCGAACAACCCGAGATCCCAATGTGGAAATGGGAGAGCATAACTATGGGCTTCATTATGAAACTCCATCGCACGCCATCAGGTCACGATAGCATTTGGGATATCGTTTGATCATCTTATGAAATCCGCTCACTTTTTGCCGATACGAGAAGACTATAAGGTTGAATGATTAGCACGAATCTATATCGACGAAGTCATTTGTCGACATGGGACACCTCATGACATTATATCTGACTTTGATGGTCGATTCACTTCGCGACTCTGGGAGACATTCCAATCCGCTCTCGGTACTACTCTTAATCTCAGTACCACATTCCATCCCCAGACCGATGGTCAGACTGAGTGCACGATTCGCACCCTTGAAGACATGCTTCGTTCATGCGTTATAGATTTTGGTGGTAATTGGGATTCACATTTACCTTTAGTCGAGTTCTCGTACAACAACAATTATCATGCTAGTATACAAATGTTACCCATTGAGGCATTATATGGAAGAAAATGTCGATCGCCTATTGTATGGCACGAGATCAGAGACGCGAAGATTACCGGTCCTGAGTTATTACAAGAAACGACAGACAAGATCCTCTAAATATGAGACAATCTCTTGAAAGCGCGGAGTCATCAAAAGAGTTACGCTGATTGATGTGCGATAAAGTGTTATATATATTAGGTGTATATTTTAAGCCCTTTTTAACACTTATTTTAGCCAAGTTTTAAATTTATAAAACACGATATTTTACTAACACTAAACACACATATGGGCAAGTGCACCCATCGTTGAGCGTAGTATAGCGTTGGTAAGATACCGAGGTCGTCCAAGGACACAAGAGCTTTTAATAGCAGTTTATCCTCAACGTCTAACCAAAATACAAAAGTTTAGAAAAATGTTTTAAGCTAAGAAAAATAAAAACTAACTAAAATGCTGAAAAATAAAAATAAAAGAAAAACAGATAGACAAGATGAATCACTTGGTTCCGACTCGTATCTAGTATAACCTTTGATTATTTCCGCACTTTTGCACATAATTAAGAGATTATCTTAGTTATTGTAGTAGGCCCCTCTTTTGAAGGTGACGTTACCCTCACCCCAGTAGTTTGAGTCAGCAAGGATACAATCCTAAAAGGGTGGATTATTGGAAGATAATGAATTAAGTTATTAATGCAGTATTGTGGTAGGCCCCGCTTTTGGTGGTGACGTTACCCTCGGCTAAGTAGTCTGAGTCAGCAGGGATACAGTCCTAAATAGCCGGGTTATAGTATTAATAGTAGTTAACTTATGAGGGGGTCAAAGAGTTTGGACCCCCGCCATCCAATACCGTGAAGTATTGAAGGAGGTCCTACTAAATTTGACCCAGGTCCATTGCAGGACCTCTAAACGCTGAACAATGGCAAGACCTTTACCAAACCGTTCCCTTAACCCCCGACCAGGTAGCCAACATACCTCCATATAGACCGTGGAGATATGAATGGTGAAAATCCTTTATTTTATATAGACAGTAAAATAATGCCAAGACACCACGGACAAACGATAAGGAAAGATCACCTTCAACATAAGTAACTAGTTATTAAAGTCATTAATACAAAACCAAATAAAAAGTGAAAAAGATTAGAAATAAAAAGTATTATACTAGACACTTTGTCTTCACCAGGTGATGTAAGAGACTTAGGCAAACATGGCCTTGATTGTCAAGAACTCTTACGATCAATCTTGGATCCCGAGACGACTCACACACTCTACGATGGACAATGGATGATGGTGGTGGATGATGGTGTTGTGATGGTGGTGGGTGGTGGATGAAGTGTGAGAGAGGTGGTGTGCCAAGGGATGAGTTGAAATGAATCCAAGCACTCCTATTTATAGGCTGAACAGAGAGCTGGGCATGGCCCCGTGCCCGTCTGACACTCTCTCTCCTCATTAATTGTAATTCGCAATTACAATTAATGCTCCTGCAGTACTTTCGACACGCCCCCGTGTTCACTGGGCACGGCCCGTGGTGGGCAATAGAAGCTTCTATAGGTTTGTCTTTTCTGCTGCTTCTTGGGCACGGCCCCGTGCTGGCTGAGCACGGCCTGTGTTCAGCCTTCTGCCTTCTCTATTTTGCTTGGGAAGATGTCGTTGAGGGGTCGGGCAGTCCACTAATGTTCCTTTCCTTGTATTTATGTTGGAATTAGCTGTCTTTTTGCTTCTTTTGTGTTTTTGAGCTCATTTAATCCTGAAAATACAAAAGGAAGACAAAAACACTCTTTTTCCAATATTAGTACTTAAAAAGGGTTAGTTTTATGCCTCATTTGATGTAATTTATATGTTGCATTTTACACACATCACTGATAAATGCTGCAAGCCCCTTGAGTTCGAAGTTGGTGATCACGTATTCCTAAAGGTTTCACCTTGGAAGGGGGTGATCCGATTCGGCAAAAAAGGAAAGCTAGCGCCACGATACGTGGGACCCTTTAAAATTCTGGAAAGAATTGGCAAAGTGGCCTACTGACTTGAGTCACCAGAGGAACTCAGCAACGTACATCCGACTTTCCATGTCTCGAACCTCAAGAAGTGCCTAGCCGAAGAAAACCTGCATGTTCCTCTTGAGGATTTTCAAGTTAACGAAACTCTACACTTTGTGGAAAAGCCAGTAGAAATCATGGACCAAGAGACCAAGAAACTCCGACACTCTCGCATTCCTATAGTGAAGGTTCGCCGAGAAGGCAAACGCGGCACCGAGTTCACTTGGGAACTCGAGAGTAAGATGAAAGCTAAATATCCATAACTCTTCGTTACGCATGCGCCTTAATTTCGGGACGAAATTCCCTAAAGTAGGGGAGGCTGTAACAACCCGAATTTCCGGGTCATTACTTGTAGCTGTCATTTCTTGCTTAATTGCTTGTACTCTCGAGATTCCGATTATCGCTAAGGGTTGACTGTTTAAACTAAGTTTTCGACACGTATATTAAACGCATGATTACAACGGATATTCAAAACGAAGTTATGGCATTTAACGCTATTAATAACGCATGCTATTTAAACGCATTTTTTCACATGATTAGACCAAATGCTATCACAACGCTATCGCAACGCAATCTCAACGCAACTCGAAACACAGATTTACTGTTATGAATTTTATTTGTTATGTGTGTTATTTGTGTGATTACTTGTTTAATGTTATGTGGTTATCTCAACGCAACGCTTACTCGCAACTCGCTTAAACGCAACGCAACGCTTAACACACGAAACGAAAGTTGGAAAACTAACTCGCACAACATGGTTGTCCAAATGGACATCCGATCGGATGGCCATCTGACCGAAATTCCATCCGATCCGACACCTCGCACTTCTCTCCACCGCGTTAACTTTCCTCTCACCCTATAAATACTGCCCGTACACTATTGTTCATTGATTTGACACCTCCATCCGACCACCTGCACTCAAGTCACTTTCAAGCACTTTTTCTCGTGATTCAAGGCTATTTTGTAAGTATTTCTCCTCAAATCTTATACAATCATCATCACTACACACTTCTACATCATCTTCTCCATCAAAATCACACGTTTTCTTCTCGAAATCGCCTTATTGGACTCCTTGAAGGTGGTTCTCACTCAGTTGCTTATGCAAACTATTGTGTGATATCATCTCATCAAGATTAGTTCAGATCTAAAGGATTTCCACACTTATAACCTGAATCTCAAAAAAAATCTCAACATTTTTCAACTTTTCTTCAACTTCTACTCAAAATCGATGGAATCTAGACTCATTCAGACTCTCTACTCATTCCTTAGTTGAGGGCCGACTTGAAAACGGATTTCCACCGGAGAGAAGATCGGTTAACAGGTCAGACATGAAACTTCATCAAAGAACAGTGAATCTGATCGAATGGGGTGATTCCCATCTGATCGAATGAGCTGGACTTGGCGTGTTTCTCTGTTGTTTGACACGTCATCACGCCGTCTCCGTTAAACTCGAAACTTTTACTTAGAAAATTTTACAAAGTTTTCAAACAACAAGATCGCCCACACGAATGGCCATCCGATCGGATGACCATTCAATCAAATGACCATTCGACCCGGTGATCTGACCCTTATGCTAATCCTTATTCAAAACAATTTGACCAAACTTTAAACTTCCAATTTCTCGATCGAATAGCCATCCGATCGAATGGCCATTCGTCTGGATGACCATCCAACTGGATGACTTGGCATCTATACTTTTCATTGTTTAAACGCTACAACGAAAACTTCAAATTTTCAAAACAATTTACAAACACCCACATCTCATTCGAATGGGAATACATCCGTCCGGATCACCATCCGAACACCACACCATTCGACACTTTGTTTACACGCTGTTCAACGCTTACGCTACTGTTATATGCCCAGGCTAACTCCAACGTGCTCCCTTCAATCCAATCAAGTTGTGTTTACTTGTTAAACACCTACAGTGAGTATACTCGAACCCATTTTCTTTTAACGCACTTTTGGGTGTTACATACGTTCTCTATCAAAACACATCAACACACAATGCAACACTTTATAACGCTAACCGCTTCCGCATGTTATACGTGTTCTATGAATGCTTGTTACTATGCTTATACAGTGTTACACTATACCGCCTCTAGCAACGATAGTACTATAGTTTGGACTCAGCACCTGTCGTGGACAGGGGTTGCTAGGGACCACATCTCTTTACTTCACGTGTCCGCTGGACATGTGTCGCGCATACTCTACAACACAGTCTCGTGGTTAAGTGTGAACATAGTTTTGATAGTTACTTGCTTCGCCCGTTACGTGATACATGCTGGTTACGCGTAAACGCTTTTTGCTATACTATATGCTATGCAAACTTGTGTACTCACCTTTACATTTTATGTATTGACTTTATTTTAACGTATGTGATAGGTTGATAGGATGCTATGCTTTGACGAATCAAGTAGGAAGTCTAGAAACCCACCGAATAAGAAATCTGAGTTGTCGGAACAGTTTATTTGTTTTTCAGACACGCTATCTGTAATGATTGTTATTACTTTAAATGTTAGTAGTATGGGATATTAACCTTAAATATATTTTCATTAATAGTTGTTATGGATTCTCTTGAACAATCTGTTTCGCTCAGTGCCACGCCCCGATGATTCCGCCATCGGTTGGGGTGTGACATGACTGATAAAAAAGAATATTTAGTTGATTTTTCTTTTGAATATTCGGTTGATGAGGACAAGCGGTTAACTGGTTTGTTCTGGGCCGATGGGTTATGCAAGCGTAACTTCATGGAGTTCGGGGATGTAATATCGTTTGATGCTACTTTCGAAACAAGTAAGTGTTACATTAATGTCTTTTTTTTAATATCTTCGCATGTTGTATGATTTCGTAAAATGGCAAATCGCATGTTAATAAACATGAAAGTTAGGAATTCAATATATCACACATTATACTGGTAAAATCGCATGTTACAAAAAAAATATGCTCCAATGCGAATTGTTCCTTTTTTCAATAATTTTTAATTTCTTAGTTTGTAGGTATAAGATGGTGTTTGTACGTTTACTGGGATAGATAACCACTGTCAAAATGTAACCCTTGGAGCTGGGTTGTTGGCATCGGGGAGCATTAAGTCTTATAAATGGCTTCTCAATTCCTTTGTAAATTCATTTGGACGTCAGCCAAAGGTTGTAGTGACAGACCAGGACCCTGCAATGAAACAGGCTATCGAGGGTAGTTTTACTACCAACAGACATAGATTGTGCATGTGGCACATAATGAAAAAAAGTGGCAGACAAGGTTGAGTATGCTATATTGTGTGTCATTACCATTTTTTATTTACATTATATATCCATTACATGTTGATAAGAAAAGCATTTTTTTCGTGTAGGTTGGACACGAGTTGTGCAATAATGAAGATTTTAAAAGGAAAATGTGTGATATTGCATCCATTGAGCCAAAAATATTTGAGTGAGAGTGGAAGTTGGTTGTCACACCCCGATTTCCACGTGTCACCGGTGGGGGAGTATCGTGACGTGGTTGGCAACGTAATAGTCAAACAACACAATATAATAATGCACAGCGGAAGCAAATTTAAAATAAGATACAACCGAATTTATTTATTGTAAACAAAGTCACAATTATCCGGTGTTTATCCACAGTACGGATCGAAACAAAATAACATTTAATTGTTCAACAGACTTCTGGCATCCTAAGCTTGCGAGACTTTTATTGATGCTTAAGAGACAATCCAGCCAATTACGTTTAGTACCTGCATTCAGTCTTTTTGGGAAAATACGTCAGTTTACACTGGTAAATACATTCAACTGACTCATTTTATAAAATGATTGAAAATTGGTTTGGATGCACATGGCATAAACATTTTTATTTAACTTGGGAGAATTATATAATATTATAATCTTGTGAACGATTTACATGTTACTT
The DNA here is from genome assembly GCA_030545235.1 of Helianthus tuberosus. NCBI lineage: Eukaryota > Viridiplantae > Streptophyta > Magnoliopsida > Asterales > Asteraceae > Helianthus > Helianthus tuberosus. The sequence continues at coordinate 164,897,700 of CM060396.1, forward strand.
ATGCGTTCAGTAGCCCGGAACGTATCCGGGTTAAAGATCAATAGACACACCACTTTAAGTGAGTTATACACGGGAGTACGCCTACACCCCGTGCTCAGGTCGTGGCCATCTCGTAAGATGATGCCAGGGATATCCGGGACATGGTCATTAACCCCCCCAAAGGCTGTAAAGTAAACACATCTGTTTAAAACGAGCCGATCAAATTATTCAACTACCCACTAAGCGTGGAGATTTGATGCCCGATCAAGCGGTACGCTATGTACCGTAACCCAAGCCCGTATAGGGAAAATAAGTTAAAAGTATTTACCTTGATGCAAAGTATAGTCACAATAATCAAATAGCAGGTAGCTTTTACTGTTTCTCCTAATCTGGAACGAAGGTTAAATATAACCTATTAGAATCCTAGCGGGTCTTTAATTATGCTTAAGCTTAGACCGGCTAGTTTCGAAGATACGGTTCGTACGCACGATTAAGCGAAGACCGGATAGAATGTGATTCAGACCCGAAAAGTTTGAAGACTTGTTTAATATGGGTTTATTATTCACATTCTGGATTTTGAGCTAAAACCGATAAGGTTTGACCCGTTTCGGCTAATTTATGTAAACTTGTTACATAAACCGAGCCGAACGCGTAGTATGCGTAACGGGTATCCGTAAGAGCCATATACAGGTTTCCTAAGTCAATATGCTTCAAATATGTTGTAACATCAGTAGGATGTCTTTCGTTATGCCCCGAACTAATTTAAACACAAACTATGCCCCGTAGGGGTAGTTTGGTCATTTTAAAGTTTGTAAAAGAGTTTAATTGTGTAACTGAGTTACAGGTCTGATGTAAACAGCAAACATACTCATTTTGATGGGTTTTAACAGTAGGCTAAAGCAAGTATGTGAAACTTATCATTTTTAACCAAACTAGGCCCCGTAGGGGTATTTTGGTAATTTCACACAAGCCGACAAGCTCAAAACTGAAGTCTGAGTTTATCAACTTTTGCTTACTGTTAAAATATCATAATTTGCCTCATATATCAGTAGGTATCAACCCGGGTATGTCCAATATGATTCTAAGACATACTATGCGTTAAAAACGCTAATTATGGCGATTAAAGGCCATTACCGGGTTTGATACTTAAATCTGATATTTTTATATTTCCAGAAGGCTTAAAATAATTTATTTATCATAACCAATCAGTAGAAAAAGGTTTGGAGTCGTTTAGATGTGTAAAACTCATTTTATGGCCCGTAAGGGCAAAACCGACAATTACCGAATTAAACCTACGACTATGAGTTATGCTCAGCCTAAAATTAATTAAAAATATTTAAAATTCCCAAAATAATATATTACATCAGTGGGTAATTCGTTTGATACCAAAAAGTATGTTTAATTAGGCTATACGCTAATTACGCCATTTTATTAACATAAAGCACCGTAATTACGCTAATGAGCATAACTCTTAATCTACAAGTCAAACTGATGTCAAATTTTGCATACAAGTTTATATATCAATATTCAAGGTTTCTACACTTTTACATTTTTATAAATCATGTTTTAAGGTAATAAGGGCATAACGGTCAACGTATGAGCAATTAACGGAAATATGCATATTAATTGGATAACTAGTGAACCACGGTGTATAATCACAGAGGGTTGTTCTAACATGTATCCTAGTCCAATTAAAGCTCTGAGGCATTTCTAAAATATGCTTAAACGGGTCAGAACTGAAAGTCAAAGTGAAAGTCAAACTATGTGACTTTCGGTTCCGAACCGGGTCTAAACAGGAAATAGTCGGGTTGAACAGGTTTGAACATGTTCTTACACTAATTACTAAGTTATAACAATAATCAAACAGGTTATACATGGCCTAGATAGCTAATTATGCATAAATGACCTTTTAAGAAATCTGTTGACTTTTTAAGTATATGTTTGACCCGACTTTTGAACTAGTTAAAGTGGTGATCAGGGGAAACCCTTTTGGGGTTTTATTACCCACATAAATACCAACTTATAACTACTTTTAATTCGAGATTTGACTGAGCCATTATTGACTAATCTCGAAGTCAAACCGTAATTACGACGGTTTGACTTTTAGCTAATTAACTAAGCTAAACTCAAACAAGAAAGGATTAGAACACTTACAAGGGTCCTATGCACGATTTATGATCAGTTGGGAGAGTTCCTTAGCTCCAGAAAGGCTCCAGATGATCAAATGAAGGTGTGAGAAAAATGGTGAACTTGGATGGCTATTTATAATGGTTCCACACACCATAAATCATTGACAACTGAGTCTAGGAGTGCCCACAATCGTTTGGCATGTGTCCTAGGGGCTTAGGGGACGTTTTAGGGGCCAGGAGAAGTGGAAAAACGAGTTGGGGTCGCGAAAATACGCATTGGCAGACATGCAGCGTTTTTTTCGGAGCTGGGCACACCCTCGCGTAGCGCGAGGGTGCCGTCGCGCAGCGCGACGCCTTACCAGATCAGATTATTGGATTTTGTTTGCAATTCAGCCCTTGTCCCTTCAAAACTCGAATGGTTACTGATTTATTGCACTTTAAACCTTCATAATTTATCTACTAAGGCCTTAAATCATATACCCACTTTGCCAAGTCCCCGGGTAACTTTATTTTCACCCGAAAAGTCCTAACTTTCGACGTTTACGCTTTAACGCTTCGCACACGAATTTGATCATATCTTTCTCATACGTTAACGAAACTTTATGAAATTTTTATGGTGTATTCTCATGAGCATAATTAATATTTACAAAGCTTCGGGTTTGTCAAAAGGTCACTCAGAGGTATAAATTAAACATGTTGACACATTTGGTCCCTGTAGTTTGAAATCACTCACATTTAGCTTCGTATGATCCATGATTTATTCGTTTGAAGGTATGAGCATCGTGTAGGGTTAATATACATTGTGTTTATTCACAGTTGACACTTAGAATACGTATATTCACATACTTTCAACGTTTGTCAACTTTAGTCCTTCCATAATATTTCTTTCACACGTTTAAACTTTATGACACGTGTCAACCTATTATAGGACGTGAATTTCCGAGGTGTTACATCCTCACCCCCTTAAAATAAATCTCGACCCGAGATTTACTGAAATAAGTAAGGGTACTTTTCTTTCATCGTGGATTCAACCTCCCACGTGAAATCGGGACCTCTACGGGAATCCCATTTGTCCTTAACAAAAGGTATATGCTTTCTTCGAAGCTTTCTTACCTGTCGATCTTCAATCGACAAAGGTTTTTCCACAAACGTTAAGCTCTTATCTATTTGCACATATGTATGTGGCATGACATGTGAATCGTCAGCGGAACACTTCTTTAGATTGCAGATGTGGAACACATTGTGAATTCCACTGAGCTCTTCTGATAAGTTCAACTTGTAGGCAACTGACCCGACACGTTCGATAACCCCGAAAGGTCCTATGTATCTCGGGCTTAGTTTGCCTTTCTTACCAAATCGCATCACCCCTTTCCATGGTGACACTTTAAGTAGGACTTTGTCACCTACTTCGAAGTGAAAATCCTTACGACTTGGATCCGCGTAACTCTTCTGCCTATTCCGGGCAGCTTGGAGATTGTTACGAATCTGGACAATCTTGTCCGTCGTTTCGAACACGATCTCTGGTCCTGATAACTGGACTTCTCCAACTTCCGCCCAACAAACTGGCGATCTACACTTTCTACCGTATAATGCCTCAAAAGGCGCAGCCTTTATGCTGGTATGGTAGCTATTGTTGTAGGAGAATTCGATCAATGGTAGGTTCTTATCCCAGCTACCTTCCAATTCGATCGCACATGCACGTAGCATGTCTTCCAACGTTTGAATAGTACGCTCACTCTGACCGTCAGTCTGTGGATGGTAAGCCATACTAAAGTTCAAACGTGTGCCCAAAGATTGCTGGAAGCTCTTCCAAAAATGTGACGTGTACCTAGTATCTCTATCAGAGATAATAGCTACAGGTATGCCGTGTAGGGCTACAATCTTATCAACGTATAACTGGGCTAACATATCGGAGCTGTAAGTCTCCTTGATGGGTAAGAAATGAGCTGACTTAGTCAGTCGATCAACTATAACCCATATCGTATCATTTCCTTTCCTTGTCTTGGGTAACTTGGTAATGAAATCCATAGTTACCATTTCCCACTTCCACGTAGGAAGTTCAGGCTGTTGTAGCAAACCTGACGGTTTCTGATGCTCGGCTTTGACTTGCGCACATGTCAAGCATTTTGCTACATGGGCGGCTACAGACTTTTTCAAGCCTATCCACCAATAATTTGCCTTTAAATCCTGGTACATCTTATCAGCTCCAGGATGAACGGAGTATTTGGAACTATGGGCTTCTTGGAGGATGACATCACGAAGTCCTCCAAAAATTGGAACCCATATTCGTCCATTTAACCGTAAAATTCCGTCCTTGCTAAGAGTTAACTGCTCCTCAGTCACTCCTAATTTTTCATTAGGATAGTTAGCTTCCAACACAGCTTCCTTCTGTGCAGCTAACACCCTTTCTATCAAACTGTTCTTTATCTCCATACGCTTGGCGTTAATTCGAATGGGTTTAACCCTTTCCTTTCTGCTCAAGGCATCAGCGACTACATTCGCTTTGCCGGGATGGTATTTGATTTCACAATCATAATCATTTAAAGTTTCCATCCAACGGCGTTGCCTCATGTTTAATTCTTTCTGGTTAAACAGATGCTGGAGGCTCTTGTGATCAGAAAAGATCACAAACTTGATTCCATAAAGATAATGCCTCCATAGTTTTAGTGCGAACACAATGGCACCCAATTCCAAGTCATGGGTGGTGTAATTCTTTTCGTGCACCTTTAACTGTCGTGATGCATAGGCAATCACCTTGCCTTTCTGCATAAGCACACACCCCATGCCAGTGTGTGATGCATCACAATAAACTACAAATTCTTCAGCGCCTTCAGGTAAGGTAAGCACAGGAGCGTTGCTCAACTTTTGTCTTAAAACATCGAAGGACTCTTGCTGCTTAGGGCCCCAAACGAACTTTACTTTCTTCTTGGTCAGGGAAGTTAGGGGTGCAGCAATCCTTGAAAAATTTTCAATAAAGCGCCGGTAATATCCTGCCAATCCCAGGAAGCTACGAATCTCCGTAGGTGTCTTTGGCTCTTGCCAATTCATAACAGCTTCAACTTTAGCGGGATCCACCTGGATACCACGCTCACTGACCACGTGTCCAAGAAACTGGACTTCTCGTAACCAAAATTCACACTTAGAGAATTTGGCATAGAGCTTCTCCCGATGTAGGAGTTTGAGAATACAACGTAGGTGTTTCTCATGGTCAGCTTGATTTTTGGAATAAATAAGGATGTCATCGATGAAAACGATAACAAATTTATCTAAGTAAGGTTTGCAGACGCGATTCATGAGATCCATGAACGCGGCTGGTGCATTAGTGAGCCCAAAAGGCATCACTAGGAACTCGTAGTGACCGTAACGAGTCCTAAATGCAGTCTTGTGAACGTCTTCGTCCTTAACCTTCAACTGATGGTAGCCTGACCTCAGATCAATCTTTGAGAAGTAACTTGCCCCTTGAAGCTGATCGAACAAATCGTCGATCCTGGGCAATGGATATCTATTCTTGATCGTGACTTTATTAAGCTCGCGATAGTCGATGCACAGACGCATCGACCCATCCTTCTTCTTGACAAACAGGATTGGCGCTCCCCAAGGAGATGAACTAGGTCAAATGAAACCCTTAGCTAGCAGTTCATCTAGCTGCGTCCGCAACTCCTTCATTTCGGTGGGTGCCAATCTGTATGGTGCTCTGGCAACTGGTGCCGCTCCAGGAATGATATCGATCCTGAATTCAACTTGTCTATCTGGTGGTAGGCCAGGTAGATCTTCAGGAAACACTTCTGGGTATTCAGAAATGACAGGGATGTCTTCTAACTTCGGTTTAGGTTCCTCCAAAATCACCTGTGCCATGTAGATGACACACCCTTTCTTCAAACACTTTGAAGCCTTGAGCATAGTCACGTGCTCAGGTAGTCCATACTGGGTATCTCCCCGAATGGTAAGTGACTCACCAGACGGAGTCTTTATCACTACTTGCTTCATGTTACAGACGATTTGGGCCTGGTTATGAGATAACCAGTCCATACCCAGAACTATGTCAAAACCAGCTAGTTTAAAGGGAAGTAGAGATAGAGGAAAAGAGTGGTTCTTAATGGATATAACACATCCATCTAACACAGTAGAGACGGTTTCAATGGTACCATCTGCTAACTCTACCTCATAATTCACTTTTAGGGTTTTGACAGGTAATTTCAACAATTCACAAAATTTATGATCTACGAAGGACTTATCTGCGCCTGAATCAAAAAGTACTCTTGCAAAGACATCATTTACAAGGAAAGTACCTGTTATGACGTTATCATCCTGCACAGCCTCCTTCGCATCCATCCTGAAGACTCTGGCATTGGTCTTCTTAGCCTCCTCAGGCTTCTTGTTATACTTAGGGCAGTTAGTCTTTATGTGGCCCTTTTCGTTGCAACGGTAGCACGTTGCATCTTTCATTTTCTTGCAATCCAAGGTTTTGTGTTCCTTGGACTTGCACAAACCACAAGCAAAAGACCTTGACTCGTTATTCGAGTTTGATTCGAGTCTGCACTTCCCAAAGTGCTGTTTCTTGCAAGTTTTGCATGTGGGCTTCTCTCCAGAACGATGCCCCTCCTTCTTCGAATCCGATCCCTTCCTGTGATCACCGCTCCCACGGTGCTTCTTGTTCGACTTACGCGAACCATCATCTTCATGCTTCCTCTTCTCGGCCGCCTTATTCCTCTGCGATCTCTGCCGGACCGCATCAAGTGTGAGGGATAAGGAAAGGTCAGTTACAGACCTGAAGGTAACTGTCCGAGAAGCTTTTACACTGGACTTGATCTCGGGTTCCAACCCACCAATAAAGCGAGCGATTCTTTTGGGCTCCGGGGTTACCAGGTAGGGAACCAGCCGAGACAGTGTATTGAAGCTTGTCAGATAAGCTTGACAATCGAGGTTCTTCATCACCAGGGATAGAAAGTCATATTCTATCTTTTCCACCTCATGTTGAGGGCAGAAATTATCTTTGATCAGGGCAATGAATTGATCCCACGTCATACTATACAACGGGATCTTTCCGGAGGCCTCCATCAGAGATCTCCACCATGCCAATGCTTCCCCTTTGAAGGACTGTGAGACAAATTTAACCACATCACCTTCAGCACATCCGCTGATGTCCACGACCGTGTCCATCTCATCGAGCCACGTCATACAATCAACGGCTCCTTTCTCCCCCGTAAAATCCCTGGGTTTACAAGACACAAAGTACTTATATGTGCAACCCTTGTTACGGGGCCCTTGATGCAGTACTAATTGCTGAGATGGGTTACTTTGGTGGTTGGTGGACTGGCGATCATCATCGTTTTTCTTTGGTCCATCCTTTTTGGGAGGAGGCTTGTTATGAGCCTCAGAATGTGTCCTTGGCTTTGACTGTGACACAGAGTGGGTCCTACTCCGAGTACCACTGTATTCGTCATATTGTCTATCCAAAGCTTGTGTGATAGCTCCGTCTATGATTGCTTTTAGTTCAGCACCCGTTAATGTAATCTGGGCGTTCTCATTCGGCTCCACATGATGGCTATTGCCTTCATTGGAGTTAGCCATTTGTATTGAACTGTTGCAGAAAACAAGGTCAATATTTTATTTGGGATTTTATTATGGAATTACCCCTTAGGGTAATTCGTTAACCATGGTAAACAGAGACCATATTTGGTTAACTTATTAATCGTATTAATTTAGGATTTCAATTAAAATTTATCCTAAACATAAAACAATAACAATATATATTGGCACATAAGGTTTGGTCTCATGGACTATTTTATAAACCATGATTTCAGAGAATCAAGACTTTTAAGATTTGAACCTAGTTCATTACCTTTATTAGACAGGGAGTCATAGCTACCACTGTCTTTTGGCTCATGTAGAAATGAGCAAGGCCCGTAGGCACTATATTACCACGTATGGTTAAATATGATCATCTTAATTGATGATGTAAATCCAGGATTCAGAGATCATTAAACTGGATTAGGAATCTTCTAAAGAATCCTTATTCATTTAAGAATGACATGTGATTTTTAACGAATCACTTCTGCCAGGAGTGTTAACATGTTTTAAGATGTTAACAGGAATTTGAATCTTTTAAACCGGTCTTACCATTTTGGCCCGGTCTTATATTTGACACGAGGCTAGGTTTCACACTTAAAGATTCTTAATTAAATAATTACTTAGGCAGGTTAAAAGGAATGATTTTAATTTATTTATTTCATTTATAAGTTATTTATGCACAAATGGCAAACATGAAATTTATAAAAATAACACTCCATTAATTTATCACTATATTACATATCGCCCTAAACGGGTCTTTTACACATGAAATTTGCCCACGCACGAGCTAAAACATACTAACATGCCCACACAGGGGTCTTACAGGAGACATGCCCACGTAGGGGTCTTACAGAAAGACACAAGTCCTCGTAGGGACTAACACACCAACAATTGTCCACGTAGGGACTTAAACAAACATAAGTCCACGCAGGGACTAAACATACAACATACCCTCTTAGGGGTTTATGGAAAGATAGACCCACGTAGGGTCAATACACACAACAAACAAACATACCCACGTAGGGGCTTAACAACTAGATATGCCCACGCAGGAGCTAATACATCAGCGATGGAAGAATTCAACGATCCTTCTTGTTCTTCCCCTTGATCAGACCCATCAGTCCTTGGAAGAAGGTTTGCCTTTCCCTACGATCCTCGTGAGCTTCCCGTTCAACTCGCTGCAACCTATGTAGAATTTCCTCCCGTTCTGGGGGAGAAAATCGTGGCGGCTGTGACTGCGTTCTAATGATAGGCCTGGGAGGTATTGGGTACCCCTGATTCGGGTAGCTTACCCCCCATGGATCTCCGTAGGGTCCTTGGGCATTGAGGGCGTTATAATTTGCTGCTTCCATATAAGGATCTGCCTCAGCGTATCCGTAGTTGTGGTAAGCTGGCGGTTCAAACGGGTTGTAATTACTTGGACCCGTGTACGCTGGGATTGGGTTATCAAAACCCATGTGCGGTGGCTGTTGAAAAGCTGGCTGCGAAGGCCCACCCATTTGTGGGTCCTCATAGTGCGGTGGGTAGTGACTAGCACTGGACTGACGGGGGGAATCGAAAGTGAAGCCCCCCGGTCGCACCGATATGCGTGCACCGGTTCTTCTACGCCTTGGCGGTTGAGGAGGTGGCGGTTGAACTGGTGGCGGTGGAGGTGGTGGCGTAACTGCCACAAACCGATGATCCTCTGAAGAATCTTGATGATGCGGCTGTGGTTGTGGCTCCTGTTGCTGATGAGACGGCTACTGTTGGTGCTGCCCATGTGACGACGAGTGGTGTGACGGTGTGTAATACCACTGGTGTTGATCAAACAGGGCTTGAAAACTATCTGGACCACCGTAGGGTGATCCGTGAAAGGACGATTCGTCGGATATCTCGATCGGATGGTTTGGAGTTCCGCTTGCAGGCATGACGGGGTCCGTATCCTCGTCCATGTCATCAGCTTGATCACCGGAGAAGTGGTCCTCGGGACCCAGTGGGTTAAAACCCACGGGTTCCGGTATGAATCCTACCGGGTTAAACTGTCCCCGAAAGATAGGTGTAGGGTCCCCATATGAATGATGAGACAGTGATCTCTGCAGAGGTACGTATGAGGGCTGTGGATTGTTCGGCTCGTAAGGGTTAAGAGCGGGCGGAGTCGAACTATGCGAAACCGACCGCCTGGCCGGCTCGAACTGGTTTCTTCTATTCTCCCGAGGGTCGTCACTCTCGGTGTTTGATGGAGCTCGTCTTCGTGAAGACCCAGCTTCATGATCGTTGGGGGCTGTAGCTAACCCCTTTCCTCGTCCTCTTCCTCGTGTTCGGAAGAATCTAGGAGGCATCTTTGTTATTCCTGTCAATAAAGCATGAGATAACAATAACAAAAATATAAAATTTAAAGGACAAAACAAATACCGAAAAGGTGGAATTTGTCCTAGGTTATAAGTCTAGACTCAAAAGTTTAGATATGTGCAATTGTGTAACTGAGATTAAACACAAAAGGCTAGTGTTTAATTCACTCAGTGTTGGCTCTGATACCAACCTGTCACACCCCGATTTCCACGTGTCACCGGTGGGCCCGGTGGGGGAGTATCGTGACGTGGTTGGCAACGTAATAGTCAAACAACACAATATAATAATGCACAGCGGAAGCAAATTTAAAATAAGATACAACCGAATTTATTTATTGTAAACAAAGTCACAATTATCCGGTGTTTATCCACAGTACGGATCGAAACAAAATAACATTTAATTGTTCAACAGACTTCTGGCATCCTAAGCTTGCGAGACTTTTATTGATGCTTAAGAGACAATCCAGCCAATTACGTTTAGTACCTGCATTCAGTCTTTTTGGGAAAATACGTCAGTTTACACTGGTAAATACATTCAACTGACTCATTTTATAAAATGATTGAAAATTGGTTTGGATGCACATGGCATAAACATTTTTATTTAACTTGGGAGAATTATATAATATTATAATCTTGTGAACGATTTACATGTTACTTATGCGTTCAGTAGCCCGGAACGTATCCGGGTTAAAGATCAATAGACACACCACTTTAAGTGAGTTATACACGGGAGTACGCCTACACCCCGTGCTCAGGTCGTGGCCATCTCGTAAGATGATGCCAGGGATATCCGGGACATGGTCATTAACCCCCCAAAGGCTGTAAAGTAAACACATATGTTAAAAACGAGCCGATCAAATTATTCAACTACCCACTAAGCGTGGAGATTTGATGCCCGATCAAGCGGTACGCTATGTACCGTAACCCAAGCCCGTATAGGGAAAATAAGTTAAAAGTATTTACCTTGATGCAAAGTATAGTCACAATAATCAAATAGCAGGTAGCTTTTACTGTTTCTCCTAATCTGGAACGAAGGTTAAATATAACCTATTAGAATCCTAGCGGGTCTTTAATTATGCTTAAGCTTAGACCGGCTAGTTTCGAAGATACGGTTCGTACGCACGATTAAGCGAAGACCGGATAGAATGTGATTCAGACCCGACAAGTTTGAAGACTTGTTTAATATGGGTTTATTATTCACATTCTGGATTTTGAGCTAAAACCGATAAGGTTTGACCCGTTTCGGCTAATTTATGTAAACTTGTTACATAAACCGAGCCGAACGCGTAGTATGCGTAACGGGTATCCGTAAGAGCCATATACAGGTTTCCTAAGTCAATATGCTTCAAATATGTTGTAACATCAGTAGGATGTCTTTCGTTATGCCCCGAACTAATTTAAACACAAACTATGCCCCGTAGGGGTAGTTTGGTCATTTTAAAGTTTGTAAAAGAGTTTAATTGTGTAACTGAGTTACAGGTCTGATGTAAACAGCAAACATACTCATTTTGATGGGTTTTAACAGTAGGCTAAAGCAAGTATGTGAAACTTATCATTTTTAACCAAACTAGGCCCCGTAGGGGTATTTTGGTAATTTCACACAAGCCGACAAGCTCAAAACTGAAGTCTGAGTTTATCAACTTTTGCTTACTGTTAAAATATCATAATTTGCCTCATATATCAGTAGGTATCAACCCGGGTATGTCCAATATGATTCTAAGACATACTATGCGTTAAAAACGCTAATTATGGCGATTAAAGGCCATTACCGGGTTTGATACTTAAATCTGATATTTTTATATTTCCAGAAGGCTTAAAATAATTTATTTATCATAACCAATCAGTAGAAAAAGGTTTGGAGTCATTTAGATGTGTAAAACTCATTTTATGGCCCGTAAGGGCAAAACCGACAATTACCGAATTAAACCTACGACTATGAGTTATGCTCAGCCTAAAATTAATTAAAAATCTTTAAAATTCCCAAAATAATATATTACATCAGTGGGTAATTCGTTTGATACCAAAAAGTATGTTTAATTAGGCTATACGCTAATTACGCCATTTTATTAACATAAAGCACCGTAATTACGCTAATGAGCATAACTCTTAATCTACAAGTCAAACTGATGTCAAATTTTGCATACAAGTTTATATATAAATATTCAAGGTTTCTACACTTTTACATTTTTATAAATCATGTTTTAAGGTAATAAGGGCATAACGGTCAACGTATGAGCAATTAACGGAAATATGCATATTAATTGGATAACTAGTGAACCACGGTGTATAATCACAGAGGGTTGTTCTAACATGTATCCTAGTCCAATTAAAGCTATGAGGCATTTCTAAAATATGCTTAAACGGGTCAGAACTGAAAGTCAAAGTGAAAGTCAAACTATGTGACTTTCGGTTCCGAACCGGGTCTAAACAGGAAATAGTCGGGTTGAACAGGTTTGAACATGTTCTTACACTAATTACTAAGTTATAACAATAATCAAACAGGTTATACATGGCCTAGATAGCTAATTATGCATAAATGACCTTTTAAGAAATCTGTTGACTTTTTAAGTATATGTTTGACCCGACTTTTGAACTAGTTAAAGTGGTGATCAGGTGAAACCCTTTTGGGGTTTTATTACCCACATAAATACCAACTTATAACTACTTTTAATTCGAGATTTGACTGAGCCATTATTGACTAATCTCGAAGTCAAACCGTAATTACGACGGTTTGACTTTTAGCTAATTAACTAAGCTAAACTCAAACAAGAAAGGATTAGAACACTTACAAGGGTCCTATGCACGATTTATGATCAGTTGGGAGAGTTCCTTAGCTCCAGAAAGGCTCCAGATGATCAAATGAAGGTGTGAGAAAAATGGTGAACTTGGATGGCTATTTATAATGGTTCCACACACCATAAATCATTGACAACTGAGTCTAGGAGTGCCCACAATCGTTTGGCATGTGTCCTAGGGGCTTAGGGGACGTTTTAGGGGCCAAGAGAAGTGGAAAAACGAGTTGGGGTCGCGAAAATACGCATTGGCAGACATGCAGCGTTTTTTTCGGAGCTGGGCACACCCTCGCGTAGCGCGAGGGTGCCGTCGCGCAGCGCGACGCCTTACCAGATCAGATTATTGGATTTTGTTTGCAATTCAGCCCTTGTCCCTTCAAAACTCGAATGGTTACTGATTTATTGCACTTTAAACCTTCATAATTTATCTACTAAGGCCTTAAATCATATACCCACTTTGCCAAGTCCCCGGGTAACTTTATTTTCACCCGAAAAGTCCTAACTTTCGACGTTTACGCTTTAACGCTTCGCACACGAATTTGATCATATCTTTCTCATACGTTAACGAAACTTTATGAAATTTTTATGGTGTATTCTCATGAGCATAATTAATATTTACAAAGCTTCGGGTTTGTCAAAAGGTCACTCAGAGGTATAAATTAAACATGTTGACACATTTGGTCCCTGTAGTTTGAAATCACTCACATTTAGCTTCGTATGATCCATGATTTATTCGTTTGAAGGTATGAGCATCGTGTAGGGTTAATATACATTGTGTTTATTCACAGTTGACACTTAGAATACGTATATTCACATACTTTCAACGTTTGTCAACTTTAGTCCTTCCATAATATTTCTTTCACACGTTTAAACTTTATGACACGTGTCAACCTATTATAGGACGTGAATTTCCGAGGTGTTACATTGGTAATGACTAAGTTCGGTCTTACCGAAAATAAATGGATCGATGATATGTTTGTGATGAGATCCATGTGGATTCAGGATTTTTATCGGCATGAGCCAATGTCTGGACTTATGCGAACAACTTCGAGATCAGAGAGTAAGAACCATTTTTTTGCCATGTGGCGAACTCACAACACACTCTTGTAGAGTTTTTGAATCATTTTGACGGTTCAATGGATGTCCAAAGGTTCAATCATAGAAAGAATGATCATATATCAAGATATACTGAGCCTGACGATTGGAGCAAAACTACTCTGGAAGCAGATGCTGCTAAAGTCTACACCGGGTCTATATTCTTCGATCAACAGACAGAGATATATGGAAATATTAGTGAATGTCTGCCGATGGATACCAAAATCGATGGTGACCAGTTAAGGATATCGTTGAAAGACTTTAAAGCTCATGGAGAAGGTTTTTTTAGAGGTAATACATAATATGTTTTTTACTTATGAAAAAAACATCCATTTTTACAACATGCGATTTTGATGAACTCCCATGCGATTTTAATTTTTTTTCAAGGAACCCTTTTTTACACATTTGATTTTGTTAACCACCCATGCGATTTTATATTTTGATTTTGTTTTTGTTTTTGTTTTTTGTAGGTGTGTTTCAAGTAAGTTGAAGAAGATGTAACTGCGCAATGTAGTTGTCTGCGTTTCGAACAGTACGGGCTGCTTTATAAACACATCTTTTTTTCTTTTCAAGATGTTTGGAGTTAAAGAAATACCAAACAAATACGTTATGAAGAAATGGACGAAAGATGTGGTTCCAAATGAATTAAACTCCACGTTTAATATAAAGGTTGATGCAAAAGACGAGCAATACAAGGCTAAACAGATTGCTCGTGAAATCATGTATACATGGGAGTATCTGGTTAGCAATTTGATTACTGGCATTGATCAACTTGTTCTAGTTAGGGATAAAATGAAGGAGATTAAAGAAAAAGTCAACCAGAGTCGCATAACCAAGCCGATTGATTTGAAGTATGACCTGTTCTCAAATATAATTGGTTATCAACAACCAGCAACTGATGCACCGCCTACTGTCTATGTCCCAACTGGTTTAAGAAACCAAGGTCGTGGCTCACATAAAAGGATTAAATCAAAGAAGGAACAAATGATTAGTCGCAAAGGGAAGATGACAAGGACCTGTAGTGTATGCAATGGAAAAGGTCATGATATTCGGACTTGTGAGGTATTGAAAGCTAAAAAACAAAAGAAGATGAAGGGAGTCCAGATTGACAAAGATCCCGGGCTTGAAGTGGAAGATGAAGTTGAAGAAGTGGAAGATGATTTCGAAGATGATAGTGGACAGAGTGATGATGATAGTGAAGAAGATGTTTGGGAAGAGGTTTCAGAAGATGAAGATTAAAAAACATGTGATTTTTACGTTTGTGCATGCGATTTTATGTGATAAACATGTGATTTTTATATACAAGAGGTTTTATTATAAGAACTCGTAAACCATGCGATTTTATACACATGAGTTTGTTATTATTTGAAGATGCGATTTAATGTGTTGCTGTCACACCCCGACCACGTAAAACAACAAATCATGGCGGAAACGTCGGGGAGTGTCGTAACAGAATCACTGTTTCACAACCATGGATTAAATAGTTTCGTTTTATTGATTTATTGAACTCATTGCTTTATAACAAATCAGATAAATACAAATATTGTCTTTCAAGTTTTAAAGTCACTAAGGCACGAGTCCATCCTATGTATAGCATGCATCAACAATCATCACATAGCAGCACCTGAAACATATGTAAAAAAAAATAGGTACGTCAGCATAAAAATGCCTGTGAGATACATAGATTTTATTGATTTAGGATTCATGACTTGTAAGTTTAAAAGAATGTTTAACAAAAGTAGTCATGAACGTAAAAAAAATATTTTCATTTTAGAAATCATACCAAAAATCGATAAGAAGTCAGATGATATAAAAGAATAGTGCATAATGAAACGAGTAACCAAGTAAAAATGAGTTTGTATAAAATATGTTGTTTGTAAAACAATGTTTTGATAAAAATGCTTGTAGTATATATAAAAATATACCTTGGTTTTAAGAAGTAATATATTAAAATATATTTTAGTTCCAAAATAGTTAAACAGATAGTATATCAAATATACTTTAGTTGTTAAAATAATAGTTTTCGGTAGTATATCATAAGTATACTTTGGTTTTGAAGATAACATATCAACTATGCTTTAGTAAATAACAAATATAAGTTGGTTTGTATATAGTATATCAAATTATACTTTGGTAAATAATATCGCATTTGGGAGTATATCAAACTATACTTTGGTTGTATATCAAAATATACCTAAGAAACAGTGATTTAGTATTCATTCAAACCTTAGTGCATCAAACTACACCTTAGAGACTATAGAAATACCACAAAGGCGATTTATATTTGGTTAAAATTTGGTTTCTGACATTCCATACAACAGGAATGGGGTGTCTAGTCCTATATCGCTATATCATACTACCAATCGGTTTGGTGAATGTATAAAATAAGTACAACCCAACAATTAATTTTATAATCTTTGAGAATTAGTGTTTAAACCGTAGATAATCATACAATTTGTCAAAAGATATGTACTAACATGTATAATCAAATAGTCGAAATCATGAAAATAACAAATAGGTACACATGTTTCACCCAAAACACTTGAAAACAGTAAAAGAGATGACTATGTACTCACTAATTTGCGTTCCAAGCAAAAATCGTTTTGATTTCGGATTCTTCGTTTGTTTCTCAACCTACAAGTGTTCTAACCTTATTAGACACTTAGGTTTATAGTCGTTCATAGTACAAGTTTCTCATCTTGAATCCGTTATCATATTTGTATTTGTTTGCTTTTCTTTGTATAAGTCGTTTATTTCGTCGTGCCATATATTTTATTTTGTCCGAAATTGTCAAAAGCGTCCATATTGTCCAAAGTATCCGAATTGTCCGATTGTTTGTTTATGTCCAAGGATGGACATTTCATTTTGTAGTTTTGTTTCCCAAGTGTTAATATATATTTTTGTAATTTGTTGTGTTTACATATTGTGTAATTTATTCATACTTGGTCAAAATACAAAATATATACACACAAAATCATATAAATATGATACTTGATGAATTTTGAAAGTATACATTTTATCTAAAAAAATTATATACTTTGTCATTTTTCGTTTAGAAATCTTCACAAAACATGAGTTAATAACTTTTATCCAAAAATTTGTTTAATCATGTTAAAAGACTTCAAATAGCTTTCTAGTTACAAATTTCTTTGGTTAACAACTTTTGAACCTAACAAAATTTATAAAACTTTTGCCATAGTTTATTTTGAAAAATGGGTTCTTCCCAAGTTTATACATAACTTGTGTTCAAATCATTTCATCAAGTATCAATATTCGTCATAAATTGTCAATAAAGAACCATGGACATGATATAGTTCCTAACTTTCCTAGAAAGGAAACTTTATTCCTTGTTTTTGCCAAAATTTGTAGAACATGATTTTATTAAAAAAACTCTTGTTTTAGGTGACACATATAGTCATTTGAAGCACAAAAATGTGTTCAAAACTTTTTATACTAATAGATTTCATGTTCTTGATTCTTTCCAGAAATGGAAACTTTATTGATTCATTTTAACAAAAATTCATGTTCTTGGATTTTTAATAAATACTCACGTTTTCTAACGTGCATGTAACTATTTTAAGAATAAAAACCTATGTTCATATCTTTTTGTTGATGAATCTTGTTAGATCTAAACATGCATGTGTTTAGATCTTGTTTTTATACAAAAATAACCAAGATTCATATCTACTAGTCTAACTTCTTCAAGTTCATCCAAAATCATAGTAAAATCATAAAATAAAAATAACGATTTTTAGTTTATCTTGGTGTTTTTTTTTCATATGGGTTTTGTTTTGATATGATTCAAGATGAACTTGTATTCTTACAAAAATCAAGAATAGTAATAAAATAAAAACTAGTGAAGGATTCTTACAATCTTGCTAGTATGAACAAGATGAAGATGATGAAAAAGATATGATGATCCAAGAACTCCTAGTGATACCAAAGTGTTTCTAGTGTATTTTCAAGTCTTGAAAATACTACAAATCAACCATAAACCTCCATGCTTGCAAGAATTTCTTATGTTTGAGATTTGAAAAAGATGATGAATGTGGTGTTTGGTTTGGCCGATTGGAAGAGAGAGAGAGTAGGAGTTGGATAGTTTGCATGTTCTTGGATAAAAAGAAAGAGATGGAGTATTGGAAATTGTTTTTGTTAGCTTCTAGGTAACACTAATCATCCATTTAAGCTCCCAACACAACATGTAGAAGATAGGTGACAAAAATATGGGGCCCACTACACTACCAAAACCATGAACAACAAGGGGGGGGGTGGTATTTTGCATTTTTTTATAAAAACTTGTTTAAATACATAAATTCTATAAACTTTGATAATTTATATAAAAATATCTACAAGGTTTCAAGCCCTCATATTTTAAAGTAATGTGACACTAGGTAAAACTAATCCATGAAAATTATTAGTTTGTTGATCGGGCGAAAAAGTTGGTTTGGGTCCTGTACCGGGTTAAATACTGACATTGTGTTTAGTTTATATAAATACATGACAAAAATTGTTTTTGCACATGTTTTATCATCCAAATAATTAATCCAACTTTTTGGACTAAAAATTTTATTATTTCTGACACAGTTCCGGTACCGGCTTTGCTGTTAGGAAGTTTACTGAACTAACCGTGCAGCTTAACGCAAAAAGATTTAAGTACGGATTTTGTGTCGTTTTTAATACCCGTTATATTATTTATGACAAATAATATTTATTTTTGGGTTTTCGGACAATTACTGTTTCGTTCTACGAAATGCTGTACATTTCGCAGGATTAGAGTACTTTTCTGCGGACATGGACAATTTGGTTTATAAATGGACATTTGCTAAATAATGTAAGGCACATGTTAATAATAAAATTCTTTGATATCAAACAAAATGTTTCATTGATTTCAAACTTAATTACAAAGATTAAAAGACACAAATGTTACAGTCTCCCCTACTTTTGGAAATTTCATCCCGAAATTTATTTAGAGGAAACTTGTGAAGACAACTGTGATTGTTTCGCTTTTGAATGAATCCTTCGTACCCTAAGTAGAACTCTGGACCACGTTTGGATTCTTAGCGAATTTATCAACTGTCCAAGTAATGTTCTTGCAGTAGCAAAACATGGAGTTTCGAACAACGGTTAGAAGGATGCTTCCTATGAAGGCCATTATAGGAAACTTGTGTGTGCTCGAAAATTCGGAGTCGAAGATTGTAAGATAAAATAACATTGGTCAAGGTCCAGGACTTCTAGTAACTTAAATAACGCTACGTTTGCAATGTAATAATGAACACTTATATATAGGAAGTACCAGCGGCGCATCCACCATGCCCCTTTCTACATTGTTCCCGTTTCGTTATTCTCATCACTACAGGTCTTAACACATAACAAAACTTGTTGTGGTTTATGTGCACTGAATTCCATAATTATGTATGCATCCATAATTACGTAATTCCTTGCACAGTCCACATAGTTCATTTCATAATGCGTAGGGGAAAAATCAATCGAATAAACATGAAGTGATTTGACTAGACCACCAAAGGATCTTTTTAACTAGATCAACACATGATCTCCTTAACTAGACCGTCGTACGATCTCCTTAAATAGACCACTTATGGGATCTTTTCAGCTATATCATCACATGATATTCCTAACCAGATTTTTGAATCAATCTTTTTAACTAGACCACTCAAGGGGTCCAATTATAGAATAGTACTTCGTAATCCAAGGGTCTTAACTATTACGTAGAAGCCCATTAAGGATTTAACGTAGTACCTTTGGATATCCTACTATGAATCCCTCATATGGAGATATGGAAGATTCTATGAGGATTTGGATAATGAATATTCAGATTACACAAAAACACAAGACATAAAAGAAATCACATAATCACATAATTGTATCCGTTTTATAAAATAAACTTGAAACAACAAATTTTATTTATATAACAGCTGAATTGTTCCAAATGTCAAAGGATAACAAACAAAGAAATACAAAAGACTAATTGTTCACTGCTGCATTGTCGTTCGCGTTTGCCTCGTTTATGTTAAATACTCATCCACGCGCTGGATTTGCGTTAACAAGTCTTGGGCAATTGTTTCGGTAGTGAGTAAGGTCACCACAGTTATAACACGACCCAGGTAGAAACTGTGCTTGAGCAGCAACAGGATTTGCAGCAGCTTGGTTTTGGTTAGCATAACGGCAGGTATTGACCAAATGTCCCAATCGCCCACAGTGGGTACATTTGTGACACTGTACTTGCTACAGATGATGACGGTTGCATTTGTTGCACAAAGGTGCGGTACCAACATAGTTTTTCCTTATACGAGGTTGTGCTGGCTGGTTTGGTGCAACCTGATTATTCTGAGCAACTACGGCAGAGTTTTGTGAAGCCTTGCGCTTCTTCTTCTTGGATGTCTTGGCCTGTTTATCCTTTGGTTCATCTTGTGCAGACTTGTCAGATGGTCTAGGGTCGCCCTTTCGAAAAAGCTTACCTTTCTTGATTTGGGATTCAGTCAGGGTAGCAGACAATTCGATGGCCTGTCTGATGGTAGTAGGGTTGCTACCAGTAACGATATCCTTAACTGGGTCAGGGAGACCATCAATGTACTTCTCGATCGCTTTTTCCAAAGGCGTAACCATGGCAGGATATAACAGGCTCAGTTCCTCATATCGGTCAGTGTAGGCTCGATGTTCACCACTGTCTTGCTTTAGATCGTCAAATTCCCTTTCCAACGCTCTAAGCTCATGATGAGGACAGAACTCCTTCATCATTAGAGCTCGAAGCTCTTCCCAAGTTTGAGCTAGTGCCACATCGGCACCCCTATCACGCATCACACCGTTCCACCATGTAAGAGCACGCTTCTCGAACACACTGAATGCAAACTCAGTCTTACGCTCATTCGGACACTGCACATGTCTGAATGTGCTCTCCAAACTTTCGAACCATTGGAGGAGCGCGGTTACTCCTTGAGACCCAGAAAACTTCAAAGGTTTAGCTGAATTGAAGGTTTTGAAACTACACTAAGCATTGTTGTTGTTATTGTTGTTGTATAACTGATGGATCTGGGTTACTATGTTCGGAAGCACAGCAGCCATTTGCTGAGAGACAAGGGCTGCGACTTCTTCATTAGTTAGAGGTTGTGCATCTCGTCGAGGAGGCATTCTCTAAAAAGAACAAGGAAACATGAGAAACGAGTGAGGTTGACAATTGGAAAAACAAGTGAGGTATTGAAAACATCAATAAAACACAAGGAAGGCGATCATTCGTTCGTTACCTCGAACAAACAAATGACACGCAGTGATTAATCAAAGTAAATGGGTCAATATAATGTATCGCGAAGACCTGCTTTAGCCTATAAGTGGACACTCATCCCAAGAATTCCCAGGTAAAAGTGACTGGTCCGATTATGTGGATTTGTACGAACACTCTAGCCTTAGACAGAAAACGCAGGATACAGGCATCCACCCTTCCAGATTGCACGTGTTCACACTATAAGACCCAAACTTTGACGAGATTTTGTAATCGTAGAGGGTTCAAAACCTAGAAATCAATCATCCAAGAACAGATGATTAATTTTCGAAGCGGCTTCGTTATTGTGTTCTCGTCGTGGTTATCACCTAAGGATAGGTGACAGTATTGTTTTAAGACTAAACACAAGATAACTTGTGTTAGGGTCCTAGGAAGGTTATAGTCTAGGTCAAAGCGTTACTAATAACCTAATTCCCTATAACCATTGGCTCTGATACCAACTTTTCTGTCACACCCCGACCACGTAAAACAACAAATCATGGCGGAAACGTTGGGGAGTGTCGTAACAGAATCATTGTTTCACAACCATGGATTAAATAGTTTCGTTTTATTGATTTATTGAACTCATTGCTTTATAACAAATCAGATAAATACAAATATTGTCTTTCAAGTTTTAAAGTCACTAAGGCACGAGTCCATCCTATGTATAGTGATGGGTGTCAAGTGTTATATATATTAGGTGTATATTTTAAGCCCCTTTAATACTTTTTAGTCAAGTTTTAAATTTATAAAACACGATATTCACTAACACTAGACACTCATATGGGCAAGTGCACCCATCGTGAGCGTAGTATAGTGTTGGTAAGATACCGAGGTCGTCCAAGGACACAAGAGCTTTTAGTACCGGTATATCCTCAACGTCTAATCAAATCAAAAAGTTTAGAAAAATGTTTTAAGCTAAGAAAAATAAAAACTAACTAAAAATGCTGAAAATAAAAATAAAAATAAAAAACAGATAGACAAGATGAATCACTTGGTTCCGACTCGTATCTAGTGTAACCTTTGATTATTTCCGCACTTTTGCACTGTTTAAGAGATTATCTTAGTTATTGTAGTAGGCCCCTCTTTTGAAGGTGACGTTACCCTCACCCCAGTAGTTTGAGTCAGCAAGGATACAATCCTAAAAGGGTGGATTATTGGAAGATAATTAATTAAGTTATTAATGCAAATTATGGTAGGCCCCTCTTTTGGAGGTGACGTTACCCTCGACTAAGTAGTCTGAGTCAGCAGGGATACAGTCCTAAATAGCCGGGTTATAGTATTAATAGTAGTTAACTTATGAGGGGATCAAAGAGTTTGGACCCCCGCCATCCAATACCGTTAGGTATTGAAGGAGGTCCTACTAAATTTGACCCAGGTCCATTGCAGGACCTCTAAACGCAGAACAATGGCAAGACCTTTACCAAACCGTTCCCTTAACCCCCGACCAGGTAGCCAACATACCTCCATATAGACCGTGGAGATATGAATGGTGAAAATCTTTTATTTTATATAGACAGTAAAATAATGTCAAGACACCACGGACAAACGATAAGGAAAGATCACCTTCAACATAAGAAACTAGTTATTAAAGTCATTAATACAAAACCAAGTAAAAAGTGCGAAAAGATTAAAAATAAAAAGTATTACACTAGACACTTTGTCTTCACCAAGTGATGTAAGAGACTTAGGCAAACATGGCCTTGATTGTCAAGAACTCTTACGATCAATCTTGGATCCCGAGACGACTCACACACTCTACGATGGACAATGGATGATGGTGGTGGATGATGGTGTTATGGTGGTGGTGGGTGGTGGGTGAAGTGTGAGAGAGGTGGTGTGCCAAGGGATGGTTTGAGCTTGAGCCAAGCACTCCTATTTATAGGCTGAACAGAAGCTCGGGCACGGCCCCGTGTCCACATCCTTCTCTTTCTTCATTTAATGCAGCTTTGTCTTATTAGTTGACCACGCCCCCGTGTCCGCTGAGCACGACCCCGTGTGCAGAAGAATCTTTGTACTATGAAGATTTGCCTAGATTGTGCGAATCTTATAGTTGACCACGGCCCCGTGTCCGCTAAGCACGGCCCCGTGGTGGGCAATAGAAGCTTCTACCACTTTGTCTTTTCTGCTGACACTTGGGCACGCCCCCGTGCTGGCTGAGCACGGGGCGTGTTCAGTCTTCTGTTGCCTTGTTTTGCTTGGGAAGATGTTGTCGTGGGGTCGGGCATGTCACGTCTTGTTCCTTTTCTTGTATTTATGTTAGATTTTGATGTCTTTTTGCTTCTTTTGTTAATTTGAGCTCATTTAATCCTGAAAATACAAAAGGAAGACAAAAGCACACTTTTTCCAACATTAGTACTAAAAAAGGGTTAGTTTTATGCCACAATTGATGAAATTTATATGTTGCATTTTGCACACATCAAATACCCCCACACTTGAATCTTTGCTTGTCCTCAAGCAAAACTCTTTAATATGTGGCTATTACACACCCAAATGGAATGGGTAGAGAAGAAGGTTTTTGGGCTTGTCATAGAGTGTCGGGATTTCCAAGATTCTTTATTCAGTTTTATTTTTATTTATTTACAATCCTATTCGTCATGATTTATTTAAAACTTTTCATAAGATAAATTACTTATTAGGGCATAACATGCTTCTTTAAAATTCTATTTATATACAAGCTCACATACCTCACTGGGATCACTCAACACTCGGCCGAAGATGTATTTTTGTGGATCACTCGAAAGCGGCATGGAACTTACTTCTACCATAGGCTTGCCAAGCAATCAATCCTCCTCCTTTTTAACTTATATACCTTTGTAAATATCAAGAGGACTTTGTGGGTGAAGGGTTAGGCTTGGGTTAAAGGTAGGTGGTTGGGTTAGTGGTTAGTGGTTAGAAAAGGGCGAAAAGCGTAACAAGCGTCGGTTTTCGTAAGACTTTTTATTTTTGTAACTTTATTTTGATGTAGCTTTTATTCAAACAAAGTTATTTTTGATGAATTTGTTTGTTTATTTTCTTTTGCTTCATCATCAACATACATTTTTTTTTTTGAAAAGTCATATGAAAAACCGAACTTGTTACTAAAACAAAGGGTTAAAAATGAAAAAGGTTTTGGTGGGTAAAAAGGTGTTTGGTTTGGGTTATGAAATGAAAAGGTTTAGGCTCAAAGGAGCTAACTAGGGGGATTTTGGGTAGGTGGTAAAAAAAATAATAATGGTGTAGAAAAGAAAAAGTTAGTCCTAATGCCTCTATCATTTACTTACTCGGGTTTAAGTTGGTAAGGACCGGGAATGTATTGTCATGGCAAGTTCTAGAGTCGTAAGAACCAAGCGGCTATTCACTCAAGAAACGAAAAATGAGCATTTAGTTTAATGATATGTAATTGTATGCTCGATAAAGGCTCAAAACTCACTTTTGTGGGAATGGGGTTTTATGTGATCAAGTATATATAATCAAATTTTAACTAAGTTTGCCATGCCTTTTCATAATTTTCTTATGTTGGTTTTTTTTATCACGACGCTATCGGTTGTAAATTCGTAAAAATATAACCTTTTTAGAACTTGAAATTCCCGAGTTAAACCTAGACAAGTAAAAAAAATGGGGTGATTAGCGGTTCCAATAGAGTTTTGTGTAAGGCTTGTATTTAGGACTAGCAAGATTCAAGGTTTTAGCATCCCCCCCCCCCCCACACTTAAATTACACATTGTCCTCAATGTGTCCCAAAAATAAGTTTTTAGGTTGATTGAATGTGTAAAAGGTGTGAAAAAGCAAAAATTTAGTGTTACTGGGCGCTGAACACGGCCCCGTGTTGTCCGGGCACGGCCCCGTGTTCAAGTGCCAGTAACAAAATTAAATCAAGAGAAACAGAAGCCTGGACACGGAGGCGTGTTGGGTGAACACGGCCCGTGTCCAGTTACCTGAACTGGGTCTTTTTCTGCAGACTATGCAGCACGGGGCCGTGTTGGGTGGACACGGCCCGAGCCGAACTTACTGTAAACGAAGAATTTCGTCAGACGTTCCTGTTTTCCTGCATGGGTTGCTGGTTCAAGTTTCCCTTGTATCCTTTGCCATCTCAAGTGTATTTTATTCATTTCAACACCACCCAAACACCAAATTAACGAAAACCATCATTCATTAGTCATAGAGAGAATTACATAATAGTCCTAAAAATTAAAATACTAGATAGTTAGGTCAAAGAAACACAAGAAATCCAAACCAAGAAGTTCTAGCCTTATTCTAATAGCAAAATTTCTGAAAAGGTAAATCTTCCGGTTAAATGTGGCTTTGACAACTTCTCTTTCCGGGTACGGGGTCCTCATACGTCGGCGAGCCATTCTTCGATCTCCCTAGGGAGAAGAAAAGCGGGCTCATTAGCATCGGTTTGAGGAGGTGCAACTTCCACCGGGATTTCTTGGAGTTCTTCAAGAGGAGGTTCCGCCGGAATGTCGTCCCAACCGGTAGGATTGTGGATTCCAAGTGCTAGGTTCCAATCCTCTTGAGGGAGGATTGGTTCCATGGGAGGTGTCACAAGAATGTTTAACCTCTGGTGCAAGAGGTTTATTTCTTGAAAACTGTTTTCCAACCCCACCGAAAGATAATTGATACGGTCGATGAGGACCTCCTCTACCGAAGTCATCTCGTCAAGAGCTTCACGTAGTGCCATTACGTATCTTACGAGAGTTGCTTCAATCGATGGCCTCCTTTCCCTTCGACTGTTTCTGGAGTGCGCAGAAGAGGTTCCAATGTTTTGGCTAGACATTCTACGAAAATACACCAAAAATATTCCATTTTAATGAAACAGTACCACGGGCACGGCCCCGTGCTCAATGAGCACGACCCCGTGTTCAACTTTCTGTAGATTTTTAGAACAAGGAACCTTGGGTTTTCAAATTATTTTCTCAATTTATGAAGCATTTTTGAACAGAAATAACTTAAAACCATGTTTTGTAACTTATTTTTAACAAGATTCCTTGAACAAAAATTCAACAAACATCATACTAAAGCTTGAAATCAAGCTTCAATGGAGGTGTTGTTGCAAGAAAGATGAAGAAGAAGGTAATAGATAAAAGAGGAAAGGACAAGATGCTTGTTAGAACCTTCTTTTAGAACATACCTAGGATGGTAAGTCAGAAAATCCTTTCAAATCTCTGTCCCTGGATGGTCCAAATGTGCAGGGTTCTTGGCTGCATTTATAGAAAATGACAGCATGCTGGACACGGCCCCGTGTCGGCTGGACACGGCCCCGTGTGCAAGCAAGATCCTGACACGTTTTGTCCGTATTCTGACAAAAGTCAGAAGGGAATCTTTTGGTGGACACGGGGGCGTGTTGACCTGGGCACGGCCCCGTGTCGGAAGGCTGTTTTATGAAGTGTGTCTATTTTCAAGGAACTTTTCCGGATCGGGCGGTTCCTTACTGGATGGAACAACCCCAAAGTGCCTAAGATACCTTAATTGTTCTAGATTAAGACGAGAACGCAAGAGGTTGTCGGTGAGGGTGATTCCTATGCTATATGTAGGTGGACAAGTCCAACCCTTTTTCGGGCTCTCGTTAAAGAAGGTGTATGTCGAATCGCTCAGGTCTATGTATGCATCAAACGAAGTTGATGGGGAGTCCTTCACGGCACAATCGACACAGGGACGACTATCGCTCAAGTCCTCGCTAGAGTTAAAAGTATCGTCGGAAACAACGAAGTTGTTTGAATGCGTTTCCAACCCTTCTTCTTGGTTATCGTCTTGGAAAAGATTATTGAAATCTTTCCTAAGTTCTTTTAACCAGTCAACAATTAGATCTTCTAGTTGAAACAATTCATCGAGAAACATTTCTCCTAGAATATCTGGTTGGGAGCATTCGAGGGAGAGATAGGGATTATTTTTACTTTCGCCCCTCTTAACGATACTAGGAAATGATGGGTCTATATAGTGGGGTTTATAGGTTAGAAAATAACATTCTAATTCCTTATGGTTACCATCACATAATTGACACCACATTGTACCATAAGAGTGCCGAAAGTAAAAAGTATCAGTATCACTCATGTTTGTGTCAGAAATTACCAACCGTCGGGATCTTACGGTTCTATTTTCAGTAACTGAAACTTGGGCACGGGGGCGTGTTGAGTGGGCACGGCCCCGTGTTTAGCTACTGTCTGACTTAAAACAGGATTGCCAGTTCCAATGATTGGGCACGGGGCGTGTTCAGCGCGCACAGCCCGTGCTGAGTTCTACAGAAGCTGAAAAAACTAAGAAAATCTAAAAAAATGAAAAATAAGAAAAAAAGATTAGGCCGTTGATTCCTAACTTTCTTAAAATCCTTTTGTCCCCGGCAACGGCGCCAAAAACTTGATGGGTGTCAAGTGTTATATTATATTAGGTGTATATTTTAAGCCCCTTTAACACTTTTTAGTCAAGTTTTAAATTTATAAAACACGATATTCACTAACACGAGACACTCATATGGGCAAGTGCACCCATCATGAGCGTAGTATAGTATTGGTATGATACCGAGGTCGTCCAAGGACACAAGAGCTTTTAGTACCGGTTTATCCTCAACGTCTAATCAAATCAAAAAGTTTAGAAAAATGTTTTAAGCTAAGAAAAATAAAAACTAACTAAAAATGCTGAAAATAAAAAACAGATAGACAAGATGAATCACTTGGTTCCGACTCGTATCTAGTGTAACCTTTGATTATTTCCGCACTTTTGCACTGTTTAAGAGATTATCTTAGTTATTGTAGTAGGCCCCTCTTTTGAAGGTGACGTTACCCTCACCCCAGTAGTTTGAGTCAGCAAGGATACAATCCTAAAAGGGTGGATTATTGGAAGATAATTAATTAAGTTATTAATGCAAATTATGGTAGGCCCCTCTTTTGGAGGTGACGTTACCCTCGACTAAGTAGTCTGAGTCAGCAGGGATACAGTCCTAAATAGCCGGGTTATAGTATTAATAGTAGTTAACTTATGAGGGGATCAAAGAGTTTGGACCCCCGCCATCCAATACCGTTAGGTATTGAAGGAGGTCCAACTAAATTTGACCCAGGTCCATTGCAGGACCTCTAAACGCAGAACAATGGCAAGACCTTTACCAAACCGTTCCCTTAATCCCCGACCAGGTAGCCAACATACCTCCATATAGACCGTGGAGATATGAATGGTGAAAATCTTTTATTTTATATAGACAGTAAAATAATGTCAAGACACCACGGACAAACAATAAGGAAAGATCACCTTCAACATAAGAAACTAGTTATTAATGTCATTAATACAAAACCAAGTAAAAAGTGCGAAAAGATTAAAAATAAAAAGTATTACACTAGAGACTTTGTCTTCACTAAGTGATGTAAGAGACTTAGGCAAACATGGCCTTGATTGTCAAGAACTCTTACGATCAATCTTGGATCCCGAGACGACTCACACACTCTACGATGGACAATGGATGATGGTGGTGGATGATGGTGTTATGGTGGTGGTGGGTGGTGGGTGAAGTGTGAGAGAGGTGGTGTGCCAAGGGATGGTTTGAGCTTGAGCCAAGCACTCCTATTTATAGGCTGAACAGAAGCTCGGGCACGGCCCCGTGTCCACATCCTCCTCTTTCTTCATTTAATGCAGCTTTGTCTTATTAGTTGACCACGCCCCCGTGTCCGCTGAGCACGACCCCGTGTGCAGAAGAATCTTTGTACTATGAAGATTTGCCTAGATTATGCGAATCTTATAGTTGACCACGGCCCCGTGTCCGCTGAGCACGGCCCCGTGGTGGGCAATAGAAACTTCTACCACTTTGTTTTTTCTGCTGACACTTGGGCACGCCCCCGTGTTGGCTGAGCACGAGGCGTGTTCAGTCTTCTGTTGTCTTGTTTTGCTTGGGAAGATGTTGTCGTGGGGTCAGGCATGTCACGTCTTGTACCTTTTCTTGTATTTATGTTAGATTTTGATGTCTTTTTGCTTCTTTTGCTAATTTGAGCTCATTTAATCCTGAAAATACAAAAGGAAGACAAAAGCACACTTTTTCCAACATTAGTACTAAAAAATGGTTAGTTTTATGCCACAATTGATGAAATTTATATGTTGCATTTTGCACACATCAATAGCATGCATCAACAATTATCACATAGCAGCACCTGAAACATATGTAAAAAAAAATAGGTACGTCAGCATAAAAATGCCTGTGAGATACATAGATTTTATTGATTTAGGATTCACGACTTGTAAGTTTAAAAGAATGTTTAACAAAAGTAGTCATGAACGTAAAAAAAATATTTTCTTTTTAGAAATCATGCCAAAAATCGATAAGAAGTCAGATGATATAAAAGGATAGTACATAATGAAACGAGTAACCAAGTAAAAATGAGTTTGTATAAAATATGTTGTTCGTAAAACAATGTTTTGATAAAAAGGCTTGTAGTATATATAAAAATATACCTTGGTTTTAAGAAACTCGGATAAGTAATATATTAAAATATATTTTAGTTCCAAAATAGTTAAACAGATAGTATATCAAATATACTTTAGTTGTTAAAATAATAGTTTTCGGTAGTATATCATAAGTATACTTTGGTTTTGAAGATAACATATCAACTATGCTTTAGTAAATAACAAATATAAGTTGGTTTGTACATAGTATATCAAACTATACTTTGGTAAATAATATCACATTTGGGAGTATATCAAACTATACTTTGGTTGTATATCAAAATATACCTAAGAAACAGTGATTTAGTATTCATTCAAACCTTAGTGCATCAAACTACACCTTAGAGACTATAGAAATACCACAAAGGCGATTTCTATTTGGTTAAAATTTGGTTTCTGACATTCCATACAACAGGAATGGGGTGTCTAGTTCTATAGCGCTACATCGTACTACCAATCGGTTTGGTGAATGTATAAAATAAGTACAACCCAACAATTAATTTTATAATCTTTGAGAATTAGAGTTTAAACCATAGATAATCATACAATTTGTCAAAAGATATGTACTAACATGTATAATCATATAGTCGAAATCATGAAAATAACAAATAGGTACACATGTTTCACCCCAAAACACTTGAAAACAGTAAAAGAGGGGACTATGTACTCACTAATTTGCATTCCAAGCAAAACTCATTTTGATTTCGGATTCTTCGTTTGTTTCTCAACCTACAAGTGTTCTAACCTTATTAGACACTTAGGTTTATAGTCGTTCATCGTACAAGTTTCTCATCTTGAATCCGTTATCATATTTGTATTTGTTTGCTTTTCTTTGTTTAAGTCGTTTATTTCGTCGTGCCATATATTTTATTTTGTCCGAAATTGCCAAAAGCATCCATATTGTCCAAAGTGTCTGAACTGTCCGATTGTTTGTTTATGTCCAAGGATGGACATTTCATTTTGTAGTTTTGTTTCCCAAGTGTTAATATATATTTTTGTAATTTGTTGTGTTTACATATTGTGTAATTTATTCATACTTGGTCAAAATACAAAATATATACACACAAAATCATATAAATATGATACTTGATGAATTTTGAAAGTATACATTTTATCTAAAAAAAATATATACTTTGTCATTTTTCGTTTAGAAATCTTCACAAAACATGAGTTAATAACTTTTATCCAAAAATTTGTTTAATCATGTTAAAAGACTTCAAATAGTTTTCTAGTTACAAATTTCTTTGGTTAACAACTTTTAAACCTAACAAAATTTATAAAAATTTTCCATAGTTTACTTTGAAAAATGGATTCTTCCCAAGTTTATACATAACTTGTGTTCAAATCATTTCATCAAGTATCAATATTCGTCATAAATTGTCAATAAAGAACCATGGACATGATATAGTTCCTAACTTTCCCAGAAAGGAAACTTTATTCCTTGTTTTTGCCAAAATTTGTAGAACATGATTTTATTAAAAACTCTTGTTTTAGGTGACGCATATAGTCATTTGAAGCACAAAAATGTGTTCAAAACTTTTTCTACTAATAGATTTCATGTTCTTGATTCTTTCTAGAAATGGAAACTTTATTGATTCATTTTAACAAAAATTCATGTTCTTGGATTTTTAATAAATACTCATGTTTTCAATCATGCATGTAACTATTTTAAGAATAAAAACCCATATTCATATATTTTTGTTGATGAATCTTGTTAGATCTAAACATGCATGTGTTTAGATCTTGTTTTTATACAAAATTAACCAAGAAAAATAACCAAGATTCATATCTACTAGTCTAACTTCTTCAAGTTCATCCAAAATCATAGTAAAATCATAAAATAAAAATAACGATTTTTAGTTTATCTTGGTGTTTTTTTTTTCATATGGGTTTTGTTTTGATATGATTCAAGATGAACTTGTATTCTTACAAAAATCAAGAATAGTAATAAAATAAAAACTAGTGAAGGATTATTACAATCTAGCTAGTATGAACAAGATGAAGATGATGAAAAAGATATGATGGTCCAATAACTCCTAGTGCTACCAAAGTGCTTCTAGTGTATTTTCAAGTCTTGAAAATACTACAAATCAACCATAAACCTCCATGCTTGCAAAAATTTCTTATGTTTGAGATTTGAAAAAGATGATGAATGTGGTGTTTGGTTTGGCCGATTGGAAGAGAGAGAGAGTAGTAGTTTGATGGTTTGCATGTTCTTGGATAAAAAGAAAGAGATGGAGTATTGGAAAGTGTTTTTGTTAGCTTCTAGGTAACACTAATCATCCATTTAAGCTCCCAACACAACATGTAGAATATAGGTGGCAAAAATATGGGGCCCACTACACTACCAAAACCGTGAACAACAATGGGGGTGGTATTTTGCATTTTTTTTTATAAACACTTGTTTAAATACATAAATTCTATAAACTTTGATAATTTATATAAAAATATCTACAAGGTTTCAAGCACTCATATTTTAAAGTAGTGTGACAGTAGGTAAAACTAATCCATGAAAATTATTAGTTTGTTGATCGGGCGAAAAAGTTGGTTCGGGTCCTGTACCGGGTTAAATACTGACACTGTGTTTAGTTTATATAAATACATGACAAAAATTGTTTTTGCACATGTTTTATCATCCAAATAATTAATCCAACTTTTTGGACTAAAAATTTTATTATTTCTGACACAGTTCCGGTACCGGCTTTGCTGTCAGGCAGTTTACTGAACTAGCCGTGCAGCTTAACGCAAAAAGATTTAAGTACGGATTTTGTGTCGTTTTTAATACCCGTTATATTATTTATGACAAATAATATTTATTTTTGGGTTTTCAGACAATTACTGTTTCGTTCTACGGAATGCTGTACATTTCGCAGGATTAGAGTACTTTTCTGCGGACATGGACAATTTGGTTTATAAATGGACATTTGCTAAATAATGTAAGGCACATGTTAATAATAAAATTCTTGGATATCAAACAAAATGTTTCATTGATTTCAAACTTAATTACAAAGATTAAAAGACACAAATGTTACAGTTGCCATGTTATAACATGCGATTTTTAATAAGTTGTGTGTGTTACCAACATGCGATTTTTATAAATTTAAGTGATGCAATTTTATATAACACATTTACAAGATCATAAGCATACAAAATAAGCATAATTTTTAAATTTAATGACAGTTAAAAGTGTTTAAAATTACAACCATCAGAAGTTATCAAAACAACCATAGTTTCAATATATTATTGATTAACACAACAAAAGACAATAAAAGGATGAAGAAAACCTAGTTTCTTGAAGCAAATATCTTGTCACGTTCACTCGAGCTGAACTCCATCTTTTCTTTCACTATAAACAGAGCATCCTTCAGAAAAGAGAAGGCCAAATCATCAGCTCGAGACTGTTTCTTAATGTGCTCATTTTATAACGTTTTGAGTCCAAATTTTAACACTTGCACTTTTGATTTTGGTCTTAAGTGGTTAAAACCACTAAAACATATGGACTCAAAACCTTATAAAATGAGCGATTACGTACTCGGATTGTTAAACTTTTTGATTTTGTACTCAAGTGGTAGGGACTCAAAAGGTAACTTACTCTACAAACTTTATGATTTAGTCAAACCGGTTGTTTTATATTCTATATATATGTTTTTAGTATAGGATCCTTACATTAATCAAATTAGCATAATAATTAAAGCATTTTAAAAAAAAAATCAAGTATGGATGCAAAATGGTTTAGAAACCACCTCCTTACTTTTATCTTATGGGTACAGTTTAAAATCTATTTGGATCAGACATGGAAATTAATGGGTATGAAACAACAAGAAGGGAGTAGTACAATATACAATATAATAAAAAATCTGAAAAAATAAAAAAATAAAGGGTTAGAAAAGGTGAAAAGGCTGAAAAAGTAATAAAAAGGGTTAGAAAAGGCATGCTAAATGGTCAAAAAAATGTTAGTATGTACAATGTACAATATAATAAAAAAGCTGAAAAATTAATAAAAGAAAGAGTTAGAAAATGTATGCTTAAATTTAAATGGTCAAAACAACAGGTATATCAAGAAAAGTTTTAAAAAAAGCTTAAAAAACTGAAAAAAGTACTAAAAATGGCTAGAAAAAGTATGCTAAATGGTCAAGCAAATGTTAGCATGTACAATGTACAATATAATAAAAGGCGAAAAACTAATAAAAGAAAGGGTTAGAAAATGTATGCTTAAATGGTCAAAACAACAGGTATATCATGTTGCAAATGTCCCTTTCTCACTTCTCTCCGCTTGCCGTTCAAAAAAAAAAACTTCTCTCCGCCACCTATGCCGCCTTTTCAAACTATTTGTCGGAAACATAAACATATAATTTCAATTACTTTTCTAGCTTTCTCTCTCAAGAAATTTATTTATTATATATTCTAACCACTTTTACACAAAATAAAAATAAAATGTTTTGATAAATGATAATAAAAATTATTTGGATTCCTAAAAAAAGATAATCGTGTTTTAAATTATTTACAAACTTCGTTTTTGAAATAAATACAGAAACTGAAAGGTCATCGCAACCTCATAAGTCAACTAAATCTAATAGAATTGAACTCTTGGAATTTATGTCTGAATTAAAAATTTATCGTTACTATAGTCTATTCAATTAAAAATTTATAGTTTGTTGTAAATCAATGGTCTATTAGCAATCCATATATAAGAGAACAAGACTATAGAGAATAAGTGAATATAAATTCTTTTTCATTGAGATATAACATATAATACAAAGCACTCTATATATAGTGTTCTTACATTAATACAAAGGACATGAAGAGATGGTGGTTACATATGTGGAGAGTCAACACATTATGGTGCATTCATAACACTCCCCCTTGACTATCCACATGATGAAATATAATAGTCTACTATTCTTTTAATACGCTAGGTGATGCTGTCTCGTTAAAAACTTTGCTAGGAAAACCCAGTGGGATAAAACCATAGCTAAGGAAAATGTCACACCCCTTTCTGCGGCGGAAGCACGAGGTGTGATCATGAAAGGTTCTCATTGCATACAAAGAGTAAACATACTACATGCTCAAAAATATCTTTAAATATTACATTACTGAAAACATATGTCAAGTGTTTACAACACGAGATAACATATTGTCTTAAAAGTCACCACTTTATTTAAAGATAAACAAAGCGACATCCATCCTAGTTACCTGAAATACATGTGAGTTTTGGAAAAAACGTCAACATAAAGTTGGTGTGAATTCATGCAATTTTGTATTTCACGTTTGTATACTTTGTATGAAAACATAATTTGTATTTTGTATAAATCAAGTCTTTTGTGTACACCACGTACTCATGTATAAATCAAATATTTCTGTATGTATCAAGTGTTAATGGGTTGCAAAGCCATTAACATGTGACACGACATAGGAAGTCACCAAACCATAGGCATTTTTCTGTAGTCGATTCACGACTGAGACACAAAAACACTGCTTGGTAAAAGAGTGGCCAAGAGTGGGGCTGCCCGGAAACCCATTAGATCTAACCTTTTGTTCTGCGGTCTTAGTATGTACACGATTAATGGTGCTTATGGTACCCTATTCGTGACACGATTTCTCGTATCATTCTTATATCCATCATACCATTTGTAAACATTGTAATATTTGTAACATGTATTTCACCCCCGAAGTTATAAAACTGAAAACAGTTAAGAGAAAAGGGGGAGCATGAACTCACAACTTTGCGTTCCTGTGCGTCGTAAACTTCACCGGATTTGCTTACTTAACGTCGTAACCTATACGCGTTTTCTTAACGTTAGTCACTAGACTTGTATCGCACAAGTACAGTCACTCTCTTTTGTATTTGTATTGTTGTGTTAAAAATATTTCATATTTTTAACTAAGTATTTTACTTATATTAGTTTCTCAAGGTTAATATAAGTATTTTGTATTTTGCACCTTGCACCCGAATTATGTATCTTGTATATTGTATGTGTATTTTTATGATTATACTCCTCATGAGTATTTAGTGTGTTTTTAAGTCTTAATACACTAGCACGTATAACACATACTATACACACTTAGCACAAAAGTTGGTGATAACATAATATATATTTTCCTCTCAAAAATATACATACGTATATCCATTTTTATTCTTGAAGAAATCCTCATTTCTTATCACAAAAAATTAGGGAAACCTTGGTAATACTTTTAAATACATTTTTAGGGGATAAGTTTCTCAAAAACTTATATTTTCTAAGTGTCAAAATTTATAAAAATTTTGACAGAGTTTCCCCTAAAAATGGAGGTTTCCCATGTTTTCAAAACATGTGTTTATTTTCTTTTAAATCGTCAACAACAATTTTCAACAATAATTATTAACAATAATTCCTAATTTCTCCATTTCATGAACTTGAATACTTACATAAATGTGTAGTAACTTACTAGCACATTTAGTAAGTCTTGTTATCTTTAAAAATAAGTTTAATTTCTTAAAAACTTTATTTTTAAAGAATATGAAGTTTCACAACTTCTAGTCAAGATTCACAAAAATATTTCTTTGTTGAACTTCCTTGTTACACAAGTGTTTACACACTTGTTTATTTACTAAAAATATATTTAGTTCATGTAAGATCCGAGTTTTAAACAAGACTAATATTTTTGCTTGGCTCTTCCGAAAAACCACTTGTAGATCTTTAGATCTACTAGTTTAGAACTTCATTTCATAAGAAAATTGTTTTTACACAAGTTCATGTTTAGTGTGTAGTAGTGTTTCATCATTTAACCCCTTTTCACACTTTAACAAACTCTATGCCATGATTCTTGAACATGACAATCCGGGTTAGATGATGATCCGAGCTACCACAACATAGATCGGCACTAAATAATCACCACAAGACAAGTCTTACAAGCTTTACACAACATTATAGTTTTTATCCAACTTATTCATCAAATGATCAAGACTTTATGTAATGTTCTTGTGTGTTCTTGCTTTTTAACCAATAAACTTCTTATTAACCACTTTAATCATGAACAAGGAAGTGTTTTAGAGCACTTACAACTAGCACAAGGCTAGGGAAGAAACTAGACGAAAAAATAGGTGGTTAATAGCGTTGTGGTGAGGTCCTTGCGATTCCGTATGCACCGAGCCTCCTTATGTGTGATCCTTCACCTTCGTATGTAAGTAGAATGACAAGATCCAAACTTGAAAGTGTTGGTGGGTGGGTGTGTGTGTGTGGCCGGTTGTAAAGAAGAGAGGGAGAGGACGAGAGTTGATTTTTTTTTTTTTTTTTTTTTTTGTGTTGTGAATATGAAAGCTCTTATCCAACATTCTTATTTATAATCCCCTCATGTGTTTAAATCCTTTGTGCAACATGTATCCTAGATACTAAACATATCTTAATAAAATATTGAAGGTGTAAGAAGGTTGTCCCCAAGGGGGTAACCGATTGGGTTGGGGGAGGTTAGGGTATGGTTTGGGTCTTAAGTAGTTAGTTAATTTTTAGTTAGATAAGTTAGGTGTTTAAACTAACTATTAGTGTGTAGTAAATTATAACGGGTGTTAGGGTGTTCGGGTACCCTAACTAGCTTAAAAAAAATAAAAACAATGCTTCTAGCATTATTTTGGTGTTTCGAGTAATGTCCGGTTGTTCGGTTAGATACCGATTCGTTAAAGTGCTAAATTACACTTTTTAATGTCTTTTAAGTATTTTTCTTGTACCCTTTCAATTCCCAACACTTAGGGAAATATTCTGGATAATAAAACGACATTTTTGCAAAATATTCATATGTCTAAATGCTGAATTATTGCTGAATTATATAAATTCTGCACTTAAAGTGCGTTTCGGGTGCTTTTTAGTGCTTATTTTTGCTTTCGCATTGCATATATATTAAACCCTTGTATGTACTCTTGGGTTTTAATGCATTCTTGTTGTCGGACCTACACCTACGCTCCAATTTTATTGTCTGACTGCTTTCTGCAGTTCTGTTGACACAATGTGTCTTACCGGTGAGTTTACTAGTATTTTTGACGCAACGCTCTCGATTATGCATAAAGCAATATTTTGTAGTATACAACGTGCATGAATTCACTTGTTTAGTATGTGTTCAGACAATGCTGACAATTAAACTCGTAATTGCAGTCATTAAGCAATAATTAATGTGTACGGTAATTACCGGTTTGGGCCAGTTGTCACAGAAAAAAGAGTTTTCGCCCCCTGATACTTTTGGATCAGATATGTTGGCTCATTAAAAAATCTTACTAAGAAACCCCAATGGGAAAAACTTAGTCAAGGGAAAAATAGTGCACTACGCATTATACATAATTAACAACATGATTTATGATGATGTTAAATTAGTACTTCGGGACCTATAAGATAAACTGATACTACTGGATCAGTTATGTTGTCTCGTTAAAAACCTTACCAAGAAAACCCAATGGGAAAAACTTAGTGAAGGGAAAAAGAGTGCAACATTTGAGATTAGAACTGTAATCTTACCAATACATCTAGCAAGAACGTAATATCAGATGTCGTCTTGTTTGCAAGATACGTCAATGCTCTGATCGCAATTAAGTATGGTACTTCTTGAATAAGTAGTTCAACATCCCTTTCTTGGGGTTGATAAGAATATTTTTTCTATGTCAAGCGATCAGACAATCGTTCATGTACTCAACGAATGAGCTTTTTCTATGTAACATCTTCTAGATGTAGTCAGATTGACGAGCAAAAATAGTACATATATACTCGAACTACAGGTCGAGAATAACTACACTTTGTAAAGGTCATTCAAAATTTTCCTCTTTAGTTTGAGAGTTCCCTCTCGATGATGTTTACATTATCACTGTAAGAGTGAAATCTTGTTAAATAGATGTAGCTCATTTTATCAAAATTATACCTCTCTTTTCAGAGTATAGTCGACTGTACCACATACGAGTAGTTTCCTTTAAGATTCATATATATAACACCTATGGGGTTATTGTTTCATAATGCTTTGAGCATTTTTAATCCTTCAGGGGGTTTTCATACATATGTCATTTGCAATTGTCTCGTACATGTATACGGTGATGACATCCATAAGTTGTTTTATCTGAAGTCATTCTGAGATTACGAGGCCGCTTAAACATTTAAAGATTATCGCATCCACTACAGGGGTATACGTTTCCTCGTAATCAACTGCTGGGATTTGGGAAAAATCATTATGTTAAAATGCGTGCCTTACATCGCAAAAACTTATTATTTACGTTTCCTTTTATTTAAAGACACCCATTTATAACCTACTGGTTTGACGTGTATGGGTGTTCGAACTGCTGGTTCGAAAACGTTTAGTTTGTGGAGCAAAGTTAATTCAACCTGAAGTCATGTAGCCATTTTCGCTATTTGTGTGCGTACACTCTTGCACACTTTCTATATACGTAATCTTTTTTTCATCGATTGCATCTATTGCTATAGCATAATCAAATATATCATTTTACACGTGTTTCATTACGGTTCCATATTGTACTTATTTTGTACATAATTCATCGCGATCTCATATTTGTTTGGTACTAGAGTTTCTTTTAGAACTCCATTAGCCTCTTTTGGGGTTTTGACAACAACCTTCTTTAAGGTTTAGTATACAACCACTTCTGGGGTTTTGTATGTAACCACTTATGGTTTTTTATGTGCCACCTCTTTTGGGGTTACACTAACTGCGTTACTCTGCTCTTTTTGTGTTTTGTGGGTTTTATCTTTTTGGAACCGGTTTATCTCTCACAATTTATTAATATGATAATCATTTTGTGAGTACTTCCATTCGAGCAGATAAGTTTAAGATGGTATATGTGACTTTGTCACCTTATTTGTGTTAGTGAATGCATCTTGTATTTCATTTGTTATTATTTGAAAATACACGCTCTTTCTTTTGGACTTCAGATTTGCATTGACCACTTCAGGGGTCGATATATAATATGATGCATTTTTTTTATGTTACCAATCTTTCATTTTCTTGTCTCCCCCTAAGACTGGGAATACGATGTACATATCCCATTTTAT
This sequence comes from Helianthus tuberosus, assembly GCA_030545235.1. NCBI lineage: Eukaryota > Viridiplantae > Streptophyta > Magnoliopsida > Asterales > Asteraceae > Helianthus > Helianthus tuberosus. The sequence continues at coordinate 164,937,282 of CM060396.1, forward strand.
ATGTTATGGTGGTGCTATTGGTACATAGGCTGCACAACAATATATATATATATATATATATATATATATATAGGGAGCCGCTAGAATGAGAACCACCACGAGTTATGAGAACCACGAGAACCGCGACCCGCGGGTGGCCGTCGGCGACAAAATTTTTTTTACACCTAGATCCGTATATTTTAGTGGGGGGTTTAAATTTTCGGTTCAAACGGCGCGCCCGAGGGGGTAGTTTTTTACGCCCAAAGTTTGGTAAAAAAAAAAAGAAAAATTAAAAAAACCCAAACTTTGGGCGTAAAAAACTACCCCCTCGGGCGCGCCGTTTGAACCGAAAATTTAAACCCCCCACTAAAATATACGGATCTAGGTGTAAAAAAAATTTCGTCGCCGACGGCCACCCGCGGGGCGCGGTTCTCGTGGTTCTCATAACTCGTGGTGGTTCTCATTCTAGCGATCCCCTATATATATATATATATAATGGAAACTTGGTTCTCTTCAGGAGACCAGTTGTAATGGGAAGTATTTGTGATAAGCAGTTGGTTTTGAATTGATATAATCAATCGACGAATTCCGTCTCGACTGCGTATGCCTCTCACTATATTTCACATTGTTCCCAACAATGGTCCCTACAATTGGGTTGTCAAAGAACCGTGTTAAACCATGTAAAAAAAAACAACGTTCCATAGTGTTGGGCATATGCTACATACGGGTAGCTAAAAACTCACATGTAACCATGTATGAATGCCACAATCCACACAACTATACATTTCAATGGTCCCATATAAGAGGGATTGTTTGTAGGAGTTTATTGTTTGGAAGGGCATAAAAAATTATTTGCCACAAAAAAAAAAAACAAAAACTAACTAGACATATGATAAGGCATTTTGGGAGCAATGTTTTTAGATTACTTAGAGGTGCTAAGGTACCAGTTAGCATGTTTGATTGTTTATCATATCATGATGCTATCTTAATGACCTATTTGGTCATGCCATGTGGTGAACGTATAAATATTCTAGTAACTTCTGGTTACTCGTCATATTTGATTTAATGGAATATTGTGGAAAATTAGTATCATTTCTAGTAACTTCTAATATAGTCTTCTTGGCCATATTTACTATATGATATATTTTAGATATTTAGTACATTTTCTTTTACACCATTCCAAGGTGATGACTTTTCATTCAAACATAGTGGAAACTTAATAAATTTCTTCGGTATACATTAGAATATGATGCATTATGAATTACAAAATTCGATATCAGCGGGTAAACTATCGATGCTCTTCTGGAGCATTTAATATGCTATTAACACGTGAAATAGTATCAATAGCGTCTCTACCACGTGAAATATTATAGTTTTAGCCTTTGTTTAGAGGGAAAACATGTACTATTAATAAGGTTTTTCATCACTAGGCTATATGTTAGCCAAAAACGCCAAGTGCGATGAACTAAAGTTTGGGTTGAACTTGAAAAATCATTATTAAAACAAACGGGACTTTGTATACATTTGGGAGAACTTCGGGTTCTCAACATTGATTTAGGATTCATGTGAAATTCAGTATAAATGAGCATCAACACTAACTCAAATGAATTATTATCTATCAATTTAAGTAATTAACATCAGAGTAGTTTACTTATGAACAAGAGAACAAACATAAGAAAAAGATTTCCCTCATCATTTACCATGATCATGACCTTTATAACGATCATTATATCATCAGGTTCACTTTTAGGGAATGGATTATAACCACACAACTTTCATAGTGCTATCATTACAATTGCTTTTGTTATGTACATGATCTTGACCTTTCACTAATCTATCATTGCATTTACCTTAAGGAATGGCTTAGAGCCACACAACCTTCATTCTAGTTGTTTCAAACCTTATATATATATATATATATATATATATTAATATTACTACTTTATAAGCATATTTGAGGTTTGATAAATGGAAATTGTTTTATTCAACCAATATAAATAATCTTTTCATCACATAACCTCAACTAGCCCCATCAAAAGAGGCACATAGCCTACTAAGTATGCAAGAGTCATGGGTGATGAAAAGTCTAACATAATTAGAGACTTAATTTTGCCATAAAATCTCTAATCAATTGTCATAAAAGACATCAACACACCACATGAAAAGTACTTAATTTTGCCATAAAATCTCTAATCAATTGTCATAAAAGATATCAACACACCACATGAAAAGTACTTAATTTTGCCATAAAATCTCTAATCAATTGTCATAAAAGACATCAACACACCACATGAAAAGTACTTAATTTTGCCATAAAATCTCTAATCATTTGTCATAAAAGATATCAATACACCACATGAAAAGTACTTAATTTTGACATAAAATCTCTAATCAATTGTCATAAAAGACATCAATACACCTCATGAAAAGTAGTTAATTTTGCCATAAAATCTCTAATCAATTGTCATAAAAGACATCAATACACCTAATGAAAAGTACTTAATTTTGCCATAAAATCTCTATTCAATTGTCATAAAAGACATCAATACACCACATGAAAAGTTTATTATATTAATAGAAAATTAAACAAGTGACATAAATAACTCTACTCAAGAGTTTGTCACTATATGTAGAAATTTAATATTATTATAGGCTATTACTTTATGAACTAGAAAGGCAACAAAGTGTCACACTTTTACTTTTTGAATATCAGAATGAATAATCATAATAATAAAAAAGATGATTGATGCTTAATGTAACTAATCATACATACAAAAGTTATTTTACCTTTAAAACATGTGTTATGATGAAAAACGTAAATGAAAATAATACATAAAAGTGTTGAAAGAATATAATGAAGTGGCAAAGATGTAAAACTTATCTAAATTGCTAACAAACTTTTTATTAATTATATAAACTAATAGGGAATGTTAACTGCCACTTTAAATGATTTCTTTATAGCTCTTTATGGCTAATTTAAAAATTGAATTATAGTAATTAGTTACCATCCCGTTTCTTCTTAACCCCCCTTCAATTTCTTTGGTGGTTTTAGAAAGCAATCGGCCAAACACAAAAGCATAATTCTAGATCATGTATATCAAATTATCAATTCCAACGAGATTTCAACCGGTGAAGTATATGGCCGATTAAATACATAGAAAATTAGGTTTCTTCGGCAAATATTAATTAGATATGTGCAAATTAACTTGTTTTCAAACAAAGTTTATTAGGCTCATCATCTTAAATACAATTTCTTAGTTGAAATCAAAATGTCAAAATAATTCTTAATACAAACAAATAATTTATGTGCATGTTGATGATCATATTGACCCGTTACTAGCAAATGTAAATACTATATATAACATTTAAACTTTCATACATTTATAATGGATGAATAATAGATTATGACTAGTTAACCTAGGCAAGATTTTCATCGAGCCCATATAAGAACAACCAAAAGAAAAAATATACATAAAAAAATAATGAGGTCACGAGTCATGATGACTTAATGATGATATTGGGGGAAATCTGAAATACTACAAATCTAAAATGTAGTAAATGACATGAAAGAGTCTGATTTTATAAAGTAGAAGTCACACATTTTTGATTTGATGCTAATGAAGAACGTAAGCAATTGCATGAAAAAAGAAATCTTCAAAGGCTGTAAATGTTGTTATTTATTTATTTATTGAAAACAAATCAAATATAATTTATTTTTCAGTCATTTTCTCCTCAGTTACTTTCATGCCATCAAAGTATTCACAAAACTAAATCCAAATTTTCTAGTTATAATTATATACAAAAACAATAAAATAAGGACAAAACATGGAGCCATGAAGTCCAAGGTGAAAGGCTGCAGGTCAATTGTTTCTACTCTTAATTTCACTTTTCATGGACGATAACATTATTCAAGATGTCTAAAATAATAAAACAATTACTAAGTAGAAATATGAGCTTTGTGTATTGTTACCTGAATGGATGAAAGAAAAACCAAATCATGGATATGAAGATCTTGCCGCAATTCGTGCTGATAACGTGTTGTAAAACAATGGTCTATTAGCAATCCATATACAACTATACTAAACATAAGAGAACAAGACTATAGAGAATAAGTGAATATGAATTCTTTTTCATTGAGATATCAACATATAATACAAAGCACTCTATATATAGTGTTCTTACATTAATACAAAGGACATGAAAAGATGGTGGTTACATATGTGGAGAGTCAACACATTATGGTGCATTCATAACATAGTTATCGTTATTACTATAGTTATCATTATAGATTGTACATTGGGAACTCACCCAGCTAATCAATATCAAAACAATTAACTTCCAATATTATAGTCTATGCAATTAAAAATTTATAGTTATCATTATTACTATAGTTATCATTATAGATTGTACATTAGGAACTCACCCAGCTAATCAATATCAAAACACCATCGTACAATCACCCACCCCCTTTTCTGCCTCTATGTCTCATCGTACCTCCTCCTGCTAACATTTCATCTATTTCTCTACCAAATATTTCATCTCTTTATCTTTATCTAACATATCTCTATCCAATATTTCACATTTCCATATTCTTTCTCTATAAGACCACACACCCCCTTTTCTCCCACTATGTCTAATCTCAATCATAACACACACACACACACACACCGTACAATCACCGATCCACACCACCATCACTAATCGAACACCACAATAACCACCATCACTTTCTTTGGTGTGCGCCGCCACCGCCCCTCACCACCCCAGCACCCCCTCCCCATCCTACCACTTCTTTACCGTCGCCCAAACGATCGAGTGCTTCCTTAAGCTTCCTATCTTCAACCAATGCTCCGAATGCTCCAAAAACGCTTCCAAATCAGCTGATTTTCGTTCCTAGTTGTTGCAAATTCGTTTAGGGTTGTCTGGGATTGATTAGGGTTAAGTATAGGCTTAAATGGGGCTTAAAGATGAAGTTTTCCGCACAAATCAAGGAAGGCTTCGCGTCGCGCGAAGGGTAAACGGGAAGAGCTTCGCGTTTGTCCAAGGCCCTACGAACTGAGAAAACCGTTTTGGCCATAACTTCTTCGTTTCAACTCCGTTTTCTTCACTGTTTTCTCCTACGGGTTCGTAATTCAATTCTCTATCTTCTCGTCTTATCAAAATCCCTTTTCATTCCATGAGAATCCTTCACTAAGCCCAAACCTCCTCCCGGGTGCTCGTTTTTTCAACGTTTCAGCTCGTTTTCACTCCCAGGACCCTGCAAAGCACACAAGACACCATAATATACAAAACCAATGATAAAATGACACAAAACAACTCAAATTATTATACAAACTATACATGGAAACAGATGTAATTTTGCATTACATTAACCGGCAGTAGTAGCTCTGATGATTGGGAAGCAAATCGTTACGGTGTTGTGAAGGTTAAAACTAAAACTGCAAGTACTTCAGGTATTCAAGTAATTATTATTTAAATATTAACTTGTACAAAGTACCTCATAATATGATATATCTTTATAACAGTATAATGACAAATATTTTTGTGCAGAACAACAAAGCACCAAAACAGTTGAACTTGCAGAAATAAGAAAAGAGGAAGACCAAAGAAAATTAAAACAAATCAAACTGATGTTTCCCTTCAAATTTCTTAATCAAGAGAATTAGTTTTAAATGACGAAGGTAAAATGTTTTTTCATTAAGTTGTTATGTTAACACTGTATCAAATAGTTGATGAAAGTTATAATGTTCTTTATTAGTTTTTTTTTGTTAATTAAGTTTGATATCGAATATTTAAATTGAATAGTTTTTGTCCTTATAATCGTACTTCTCTTTGATAACAATTTTATGATAAATTAGAAGAAACAAAAGAAGTCGCAGAAAACGCTCTGAAACGGAATAGAGGAAGACCAAAGAAAAATGAAAATGATGTTTCTATTAAAGGTATTTTACTATTAATTGAATTTTCCATTGTATTCTTTAATTAGTTTTTATTCTTAACATAAGTTAAAATTATTAAATTTATTTTAATTTAATCTTTTAGGCTACATAACTTTAAAGAAACCAAAAATTAACAAATGAAAAGCTGTTAGAGGTTTGAGACTAAGGAATACACCAAATAGTTCTACAATGCTGTGGAGTCTCTAAATCTGAAGAAAAGGAAGAAGAGTATAGAGATTGGATTTGAATGACTGTTGAACTTCGATTGTGATGAAATTCCTTCAAAAATAGGATATTTTGTTGTTGACCATTTTAATCCACAAGAAATGGAGTTAAAATTGGAAAAAAGGGACTATTCAAATAACTCCAAAAACAGTTGCATTCTTATTTGGTATTCCTTTCGAGAAAACAAACATTAATTCATTGAATGTTGATCCCTCAAAAAACCTTTTCATTGATTGGGAATCAATGTTTTTGGAATCTATTAGAACAAAACAAATTTCAGAAAAAATTCAAGAAAGCAATGTAGATGATTTCTTTTTTGTTCAAAACTTTTTGATGCTTTTTATTAATTGCATTGTTGAGTGCGTCATTATGGGAGACATTACAACAATGGATCTGCAACGTCTTCAGCCAAATACTGAAATTAGATCATTGAATTGGTGTGACTATATCATTTTGTCTTTGAAAAAATCTAAAACATCGTGGAACAGAGAACAACCAAACTCGTATTTTAACGGGCCCATTTTCCTACTCATTGTAAGTTTCTATACTCTTTTTATTTTATTTTAAATTTAATAATAAGTATTATAATTTCATATTTTATTATATTATTTTCAGTTGGTATATCTTTGCGGTACCAAATTCAAGAAAATGGATACACCTACAGATGTCCATATATCCTACGAAAATTTGGAGCAAAAAAAATATAATCAAAAGGTCTGATTTGGAGCTCAACAATGGAGGATTTGGTAAAGGTGATATAAAAAAAATTGTTTGAAAAACAAACATATGTTGAAGATAATAATTTTGAGGTATGAAAATTTTTATTATGTTATTAAATTTTTTATTTTAGCTTTTTTAAGTAACCATATTTTTTATATGCAGTTAAAACAAGATTTAGAAAACATTAGAGAGAAGTTAAAGTTTTCGTTTGAGCTTAGAAGAGATTTGGAGTTTATGATTTCTAACGCTCAAAGAAAGTATGGTGATATAGAACTTTTAAAAGAACAAAAGTTAATTTTTGAAGTTCATTTCAAGAAACAAGATTCAAATAACAAAGATGATGCAGATAAAGAAAATTCAGATAACATCTTAAATGCAAAGCTCAAGTGATAAAGATTTTAATTTAATTTATATTTCATATTATAATTTTATTTATAAATAAGTTATTTGTTTATAATTTACGTATAATTTGAAAAGCTTAATAAAGTTTGTGAAGAGCTTAAGGTTTGGGTGAGGATTGTAATGCTTCTGGTGGAATTAGGTTTTTAGCGTTAGAGAAAGATGAGCTGGTAAAAGAGGGAGAAATTACTGGTTTGGTTGAATCTAAGGTTTTGACCGATGTGAAATCCGTTGAAGAGGTAGTTTATGGAAAGATTCCTGAGTTATCAGTTTTAACAGTTAATATTGGTTCAGAGGAAGTTGACATGGTATTTGAGGAGCGTTATGTTGATCCTAGTTATGTTTGTGATGATAATCAAATTTCTGCTGTTGAAGTTGATGAAAAGGTCAAAGAAGATAGTCTACATCCAACAACCAAAGTTAAAACAAATGATGCTCAAGAAACGAATGTCGGAGATCGTGTTTGTGCTGATAATCAAACTTCTGCTGCTGAAGTGGTTACTTTAAGAACCAATAAAGTTGATAAAAAGGTCAAAGAAGATAGTCTACAAGTCAGTGTATAAGATAGAATCAATCAAAGTGATTTTTGAAGCAATCTTTGATGATGTAAAAATTACATCAAACATCATTAACAGTTGGTCTGAAGTGCTAAACAATAAGGAAAAAATGAAAAGCCGATATTCTCTGAGTAGGTTTTTTTGCTCATCGATTCTATTGGTACGTTTTCAGAATTTACTCTCTTAGATTCTGTTTTGCTATATATGTAGATTATTTATTATTTCTGCAAAGAATTATTCTGCTGTGGTAGAATTGTAAGCATGAAATTTCATTTGTATACGAATGGGTTCAAAATAATGTCGTTTGCTAATTTGATGAGTATCATAGGATTTATTAGTGTGAATCTTGTGTTTAGAGCTTGTTAAATCATTATGTTAAAATGATTTTAGAATACGAAAGTGGATAATTACTCTACATTTAGATACAATTACTAAATTGATAGATTCATTGTTATTGTTATATTTCATACAATTACTCTACATATAGCTATAATTACTCTACTGATAAGAACAACTGTTGTTATTTGTAATAATACTGATAATTACCCTACACATTGATATAATTACCCTACTGATAATTATTTCTGCAAAAAAATATAATTTTGTTGTGGTAGTATTGTAAGGATAAAATTTCATTTGTATAGGAATAGCTTCAAAATTACTCTACATATAGCTATAATTACTCTATTGATAGATCAATTATCACGGCCCCCGTCCCGGTGTTACCCGGTCCAGGAACCGCGGGACAGAAAACCCGTGGTAACTAATATGATGGCAGCGGAATTTTAACAGGATCTTTTTAAAACTTGAAAATGCCCAATTTATTTTATTTCACAGTTTAGGGATAACACCTATAATTTACAATAAAGGTGATTTCACTGTGAAATCCCCTATTTTACAAAACATAATTATTTATTTTATTGAGCCACTTCTTCAAGCTTTGGAGTGCTACACGACACTTTTCCTGGATCACAGCAGATCGCCTGAAACATGTTTTAAAAAGGTTTTATCAGCAGAGAAATACTGGCGAGTCATTCAAGTTGCACAAAACGACACATTGTTATAATATACAGTATTAAGGGTGATTATATTGTTTCTATCTACCAAGTACCCCAAATCGGTATTTGTCACTCGACAGTATCTGTGACTATGGTCAGATCACCCATTGGCTAACCCGTTGTCCAATGGTGACGGGTATCAAGTAATGTATACAAAACCCCACATACCGGCAGTAATTGAAGATTACAAAGACTTAATCCCTGTAATTATAACTGGAAAACATTTAGGGTTTTGTAAAGTATTTTGATAAAAAGAGAATGACTCACATTGCAAGTTTAGACGGGCAGAGTTTAGCCTACTGATTTAGCCTTGTTAACCTAATTCAATTAATAATGCACACGAAAACTAGGTCAGTAACTTAATACAACTTTTACGACAACTCACGAGATCAAAACCCTCACGACGAATGACAAAGTATAGCCCAAATACGGGCAGCACTTAAACATCCATCGGTCTGGTTTTTATCGATTAGACATTGAATCGTAGCAGTGATCGAGTTATTACCCTGTTATTGCGGCAGAATTTCGTGCTGGTGTGTGTTTTTGGAGTAAACAGATGATATCTCAGCACACAAATTGAATTTGAACGTCGAACCAACACCACAGTGCAAGTGCCAACCCCTACTATTTATACTGAAAAACCGGCCCCGTCGCGTGGCACGATAGCCTGTCGCGTGGCGCGACGGGTACCCTTCTAGCATAGGGTAGCCTCGTGTATTTGTAGCTTAGGTGAGTCGACCGTTCGAAGAAATTCGCGTTTTATAACAAACTGTAAGGATAACATCAATTAGGGAATACCCCCCCCCCCCTTGAGTTTTAGGGGCCCTGATACTAGTTCCGATTGTTCTGAAAATTTTAGGGGTCATTCAATATTATTTGGGGGCCTCAATTAGGGTTTCCTATTAGACATAATAGAATAAGAAATAGTAATTTTAATGAGAGTTGTTACATCCTCCCCACCTTATAAAAATCTCGTCCTCGAGATTTACTGGAACAAGTAGGGATATTTTCGCTTCATCTCTGATTCCAGCTCCCAAGTGTACTCAGGTCCTCTCTTCGAATCCCACTTGACTTTGACCAGTACTAGTCTTTTGTGTTTGAGAAACTTGACATTTCTGTCTTCTATCTGCAGTGGCTTCTCAACAAATTTTAACTTTTCATTTACCTCTACATCTTGAAGAGGTACTACCAGGGATTCGTCAGATAGACATTTCTTGAGTTTGGATACATGAAATACGTCATGTACCCCTGCTAGCTCTTCTGGTAGTTGTAAACGATAGGCAACTGGTCCTATTCGTTGGATTACTGGGAATGGTCCTACGTACCTTGGACTTAACTTTCCTTTCTTACCGAACCGAACTGCTCCTTTCCAAGGAGAAACTTTTAAGAGTACCTTGTCTCCAACTTGAAATTATAGCGGCTTGCGTCTATTGTCTGCATAACTTTTCTGGCAATCTCGAGCCGTCTTTAGTCTTTCCTTGATTTGAGTGATCTTGTCGGTGGTTTCTTGCATGATTTCAGGACCTGATAATTGACTTTCTCCTATTTCTGCCCAACAAACCGGAGTTCTGCACTTTCGTCCATACAGTGCTTCAAATGGGGCAGCTTTGATACTAGCATGATAACTATTGTTATAGGAGAATTCAATTAAGGGTAGGTGGTCATCCCAGTTTCCACCAAAATCTATTACACATGCCCTGAGCATGTCTTCCAGGGTTTGGATCGTCCTTTCACTTTGTCCATCTGTTTGGGGATGATAAGTTGTACTTAAATTTAATCGCGTCCCCATGGCTTCTTGGAAACTTGTCCAGAAATGTGAAGTGAAACGACTATCTCTATCCGATACGATAGAGAGTGGGACTCCATGTAAGGATACTACCTCGTCTACGTATAACTTGGCTAATCTTTCCATACTGAAAGTTTCCTTCATGGGTAGAAATGAGCTGATTTGGTTAATCGATCCACAATTACCCAAATCGCATCATTACCTTTTCTGGTTTTGGGCAACTTAGTAACAAAATCCATGGTTATTAGTTCTCATTTCCAAACAAGCATTTCTAATTGTTGGAGTAATCCTGAAGGTTTCTGGTGTTCTGCCTTAACTTGGGAGCAAGTTAGACACTTAGATACATATTTAGCTATGTCCTTTTTCATTCCTATCCACCAGAAGTTATTCCTTAAATCTTGGTACATATTATTATTTCCATGGTGCATGGTATATCTAGATTTATGGGCTTCCTCTAAAATCTTATTTCTTAATTCTCCTGGCTTAGGTACCCAAATCCTTTTCTTGTGGAATCTCCAAATTCCATTAGCCCCTTGCTCCATGTCTTTTATCCTTCCTTTCATTCCTTCAGCATCATCCTTGATAGTTGTTCCTTGAATGTTTTTCAATTGTTCCATTAAATCTAACTGTAGATTTAATCTAAGAGCACGAACTCGCTTTTTCTTTTCATGATACTTACGACTTAGGGCATCTGCGGCTACATTTGCTTTTCCTTTTCCTTCGTGATATTGAATATCACAGTCGTAATCACTCAAAATTTCCATCCATCTTCTTTGCCTCATGTTCAATTCTTTTTGCCCAAATATATATCTTAAGCTCTTATGATCTGTATAGACTGTAAATTTACTTCCATACAGATAATGTCTCCAAATCTTAAGGGCAAAAATTATGGCTCCTAATTCTAAGTCATGAGTCGTATAATTTTGCTCGTGCCTTTTCAATTGCCTTGAGGCATACACAATTACCTTTTTGTGTTGCATTAACACACATCCTAATCCTAGCTTAGAAGCATCACAGTAAACTTCAAAATCTTCTGTCCCTTCGGGTAGGGCTAGAATAGGTGTATTTGTTAACTTCTGCTTTAAAATCTTAAAAGCCTCGTCTTGCTTAGGTCCCCATTCATACTTAACTGTTTTACAGGTTAGCTTAGTTAATGGCACAGCTATCTTAGAAAAATCCTTAATGAAGCACCTATAATATCCAGCTAATCCTAGAAAACTTCTAACTTCTGTAGCTGATTGCGGGACCTTCCATTTGGTGATTGCTTCTATCTTGGAGGGATCTACGTGAATACCTTCGTGATTCACCATGTGACCTAAAAATTGTACCTCCTGTAGCCAAAATTCACACTTCAAGAATTTGGCGTAAAGCTTCTCCTTTCTTAACAGAGTTAAGAGTGCATGTAGATGCTCACAATGCTCGTCCTGACTCTTGGAATAAATAAGTATATCGTCGATGAAGACAATTACGAATTTATCCAAATACGGTTTACATATTCTATTCATCATATCCATAAATGCATTCAGAGCATTTGTTAGTCCGAAAGGCATAACTGTAAACTCGTAGTGACCATACCTAGTTCTGAAAGCGGTTTTAGGTATATCTTCTTCTTGTACCTTCAACTGATGATATCCGGAGCGTAAATCTATCTTAGAAAAATATTTAGCCCCCTGAAGTTGATCGAAAAGATCATCAATCCTAGGCAATGGATATCGATTCTTAATTGTAACCTTATTCAGTTCCCTATAATCGATACACATTCGCATAGAACCATCTTTCTTCTTTACGAACAACACTGGTGCTCCCCCAAGGGGATGAACTAGGTTGTATGAATCCTTTACTGAGCAATTCATCTAATTGCTTTTTCAGTTCTAACATTTCATTGGGTGCTAATTGGTAGGGTGCTTTAGCTACGGGTGTAGTTCCAAGAATCAAATGAGTCCTAAATTCTACCTCCCTATCTGGTGGTAATCCTGGTAACTCCTCTGGGAATACATCCAAGTATTCTGAGACTACAGGAATTTCCTTAAGTTCCTTACCCTTAGTGCTAATGATTACCGAAATCATATACACTATTCCTTGCTTACGTTCATAACTAGCAACTTTCATTACTGAAATGAACTTCATGGGTTTACGCGGCTTATCCCCTGTAATCATAATTACTTCTCCTGTGGGTGCACGGATTTCTATGGAGTTCTTATCACAAAGGATTCGAGCATGGTTGGCTACTAACCAATCCATTCCTAACACGACATCGAATCCAGCTAAATTCATGGGTAATAGGTTTGCAGAAAATTTATGATCTGAAAGTTCTATAGTTTCTTTTTGCAAAACCGTATCTATGTTAACAGAGTTCCCGTCTGCCGTTTCTACTGTAAAAACTTGCCTAAGTTTCGTTAAAGGTTGCTTAAGAGCTTGGCAGAATGAAGTATTTATAAAACTTTGGTTTGCACCAGAGTCGAATAATACTTTCGCATAAACGTTGTGAACTAAAAACGTACCAGCTATTACGTCAGGAATCAGTTCGGCTTCCTGTGTGGTCAATTGGAAGGCTCTTGCGTTCTTCTTGTTAGTCCCTTCAGCAGTTTTGGCCTTGTTATCTGCTGGTTTGACCAATATAGGGCATTCTGGTCTGAAATGCCCAGCTTCTCGACAGTTATAGCAGATCTTTGTTTTCTTTCTGCAATCTTCTTCACGATGTCCTATAGCTTTGAAGAAGTTACAGGTTTCATTACATTTTCCAAAATGTTTATTTTTATAGTTCCTGCAGAACAACGGAGTGGAAGATGATCCAGTTTTCTTTCTCTTGAAGTTGCTATTATTACCCATACGAAATCCTTGGGTAATTTTCTGAGCCAATTCCTTCTTTCTGTTTTCTTCTCGCGTACGCACCAGTCCGTCAGTCAAAGTGTTGGCTAATTCCACCGCATCATCGGTCGTGCGGGGTCTCGCAGCTTTGACAATATCATGGATCTCGCTAATTAAACCCCAAATGTAGCGAGAAATAAGTACCGGTTCTGGCGAAGCCAGATTAGGCACAATTCGAGCATATTCGAAGAACTTCGAAGTATACCCTCGACAATCAACATCCACCATTCGGTGGCTCAGGAATTTGTTTGGCATTTGTTCTTTTTCATATTCTAGGCAAAATTTTCTTTCCACCAGACGCTTAAATTTTTCCCAACTCATGGCATAGGCCATGTCACTTTCCTTAGCTTGTAATACCGTATTCCACCATTCTAATGCTTCTTCCTTGAAAAGGTGAGAAGCATACATGACTTTATCCTCCTCAGCACATTTACTTATTTTAATTACTGCCTCGGTTTTCTCTAACCAACGTAGCGCGGTAGTTGCCCCTTCATTGCCTGGGAACTCGACAGGTTTACAGGCAAGAAATTCCTTGTAAGTGCAACCAGGCGTTGCAGCTTTCATTCTTTTAAGGAATGGGGCTTGCATCCCATTATTATTATTATTATTATTATTATTATTATTATTATTATTGTTGTTGCCGCCTCCATTTACGCTATTACTGTAGTTGTCATCACGAGTACGTTTACTAGGAATAATTGGTTGAGGTTCAACTGAAATTCTGACAGCAGCAAGGATTGCTGGAATAGCATTGGCTATTCCTTGAGCAACGATGTTTTCTATGTCTTGCCTATTAAGAAAGTGATCTTCATTGTTTTGCTCAGATTGATTATCTTCATTAACTGGTTCATTAATAGCATGTTCCATCTGGTAATTAATATATATAAGTTATTAGTATAAAGTAAATAACAACTAAATGTAAAACAATCGCACAAAAATCACGTCACACGTATAGCCAAAATTGTCGATTTTTCGACTTCCATATTTTATATATTTTAATATGCGTTCGTACACACCAGTTATCTTACAAGGGTTTTATTTTAAGTTAGTTTACAGGATTATATTTTTATTACTATTACTATTATTTTATTATTATACAACCACAATCACACAGTCACACCATCCCCGTCAGCTGGCATCTCAAAAGCGACGTTCCCTCTCGTCGTACTTCCAGGAGATCTGTTCTCCTACTTCCCAGATTCGATTCCCTGCGTCCACCAGCTCCTCACCATAGTGGCGGAGTTCAGCCAAATTCTCATTGCTCATTGGTGGATTTGGTGCAGGCTCCGGGTCGAACTGAGGGAAAAAGGTGTTAGGGTTATTCAAGAAATTCTGAAATTGCCAGTCAGTGGTCCACCATTCTTCCAGCTCTCCTTCTAGAGGTCGGGGGTGGATAATAGGATCTGGGATAGCAGGTTCCAGATTGACTGGAAGTGGTGCTTCCGCTAGGTAATTGAAGAGGGTTTCATCGGTAGGTCCGACGAGGTCACTAAGTGCCAGTTTACGATCCAGCTCCTCCCATGATGGCATTTCCTGGGCTTGCCCGGAACTTTCCCCGATCTCCTTTCCTTTCCCTTTATCCTTCGGATCCTCAGTCTTTATAACTTTCTATGTCGCTGGTTTCTTCCTACGCACACGCCTCCAGCCTACAAGTCTTCTTCTCTTTTTCGGTTTTGGTTTCTCCTGAGGTTGGGCTTGGAATACCATTGGCTCTTCAGTATCAGCCTGGTAGCCAGTGAAGGTACCGGTGGTATCCATATCTGTGGTATGGATAGTAAAGTTTTGAAGCGCTTCAGATAGTTCATTCATGCTGTTAGCATACATGAAGAAACACACAAAATTCTAAGTACAATTTTGTAAATTGAATTTTCACATAATCACAGAATGGCAATCAGAAAAATTTAGTATTTCTAAATACTTAATTGGCTTAAATCAGTGGCTCTGATACCACCTTTTTCTGTCACGGCCCCCGTCCCGGTGTTACCCGGTCCAGGAACCGCGGGACAGAAAACCTGTGGTAACTAATATGATGGTAGCGGAATTTTAACAGGACCTTTTTAAAACTTGAAAATGCCCAATTTATTTTATTTCACAGTTTGGGGATAACACCCATAATTTACAATAAAGGTGATTTCAATGTGAAATCCCCTATTTTACAAAACATATTTATTTATTTTATTGAGCCACTTCTTCAAACTTTGGAGTGCTACACGACACTTTTCCTGGATCACAGCAGATCACCTGAAACATGTTTTAAAAAGGTTTTATCAGTAGAGAAATACTGGCGAGTCATTCAAGTTGCACAAAACGACACATTGTTATAATATACAGTATTAAGGGTGATTATATTGTTTCTATCTACCAACTACCCCAAATTGGTATTTGTCACTCGACAATATCTGTGACTATGGTCAGATCACCCATTAGCTAACCCGTTGTCCAATGTTGACGGGTATCAAGTAATGTATACAAAACCCCACATACTGGCAGTAATTGAAGATTACAAAGACTTAATCCCTGTAATTATAACAGGAAAACATTTAGGGTTTTGTAAAGTATTTTGATAAAAAGAGAATGACTCACATTGCAAGTTTAGACGGGCAGAGTTTAGCCTACTGATTTAGCCTTGTTAACCTAATTCAGTTACTAATGCACACGAAAACTAGGTCAGTAACTTAATACAACTTTTACGGCAACTCACGAGATCAAAACCCTCACGACGAATGACAAAGTATAGGGCAGCACTTAAACATCCATCGGACTGGTTTTCATCGATCGGACATTGAATCGTAGCAGTGATCGAGTTATTACCCTGTTATTGCGACAGAATTTCATGCTGGTGTGTGTTTTTGGAGTAAACAGATGATATCTCAGTACACGAATTGAATTTGAACGTCGAACCAACACCACAGTTGTAACATTCCTATTTTTATCATATAAGATTATAAGTTTGGTTAAATTTATTAACCACTAGTAACTAATAACTAGTTTATTTTTAATATAAATATTCAACCCAAATAGTTTTAAACACTATTTTATATAGTTGGTTGAAATATTATACTAATTAATTGGCTTGTATATGGATGACCTTTCTAATAAAATAAAAGTATATAAAAACTTATATTATTAGACGGATAGATTACGGGTAAGTTGATTACTAGAAATATGAAGTACCTAGACGGGCCAATGAACCGTTTAATAATTAAATTATAAAATACATTGTATTTTGAACCTACTATATTTTTAATGAAACTTAGACCCAAATGTAGACAAAAATATTCTCATTCTAATGACATACTTATTATTTTATAAAACGTTATATTTTAAAAGTTATACGCGCCAAATAACTGAAGCAGTTAAATTAATTATAAATTAATAATATAATAACACTTAAAATTTAAGTGTAAGTATAATAAGAAATAAAATAAATAATATAATTTTACATTAAAACAAAAGAAAAAGATAAAACAAAATAATAAAATAAAATTTCAAACTAAAACTAACATTATTTAATATATGTGTACGTGGAACATGAATGGAACATTTGAGAAGATAAGTTCTAGTATACGTGGCAATCAATACATGAGCAACAAGGATCAATATTTCAGTATAAATAGACTCCCCAGTTACACATTTTCATCTACGCTTTTCTTTTCTTTCTTTAGCCATATCTTCGTCTCCTTATTCATCCAAATGATTTAATATTTTTTTCTTTAGTAATAATAATAGCAATAAAGCCCTGCCCGTTTTAAGTGTTTTAACTCCCGATTATCGCTACCCTTTCCGATTGATCTGAGCCTCATAACATATGTCAGGGCTCTGACCGACTAAGTTGTTGGGATTCGATCTCGGACATCGGGATAAGGTTGAATTAGGGGTACTATACTTACCACAAGTGCATTATATATTTTTAAAATAGTCCAAAAGTTATACCCAAAATTTATACCAGAAGACTTTCTAGTTAAACCCTAAAGTTACAAAGTGGGTCCATTATATTTTCTCACTATTTTATTTCCTTTTTGACCCAAACCATAACAACTTTCACCAAAACTATTATTTATTATTATATTTTATTCACTAGGAAACCTTAGTTAAGACCCTAAAGTAATCCTACACAAACCCTAAAGTTTTCAGAACAATCAGAATCAGGATCAGGGCCCCTAAAACTCAGGGGGGGGGGATATTCCCTACTTAACGATTATCTAAATAAAACGCTGTCAAAATCGAATTTAATCGTTCCGTCGACTCAGCTAGCCTACACACACACGTGGCAAGCCTATGACCATTTCGTGTCCCTTACGGACCGTAAGGGATAAGGCTTACGGTCCGTAAGCCAGGTCAAAATTCAGGTATAAATAGAGGGCAGTGGGACTTGATTCCTGGCGTTCGTTCGACGATCAAATTCGAATTGTACGTAGAGATATTGTAGAAACAGTCTCAAAATCACTAATTAGTATAGCGGGGTGCTGCTATGATACCGGGTATTAACTCGATCGCTGCTACGATTCAATGTCCGATCGATTGAAACTATCCGACCGGATGTTTAAGCGCTATCCTTTGTCATTAGTCGTGATTCCGACAGGATGTTTGAGTACCACCCGAACTCGGGGAATACTCTGATTCGTTGTGAATCCGATGGATGTTTAAGTGATTGCACTTTGTCATTTGTTGTGAGGGTTTTAATCTCGTGAGTTATCGTAAATGCTGTATTAGTTACTTACCTAGTTCATGTGCACTAGGTTACAACGTTAATCAATAGGCTAAGCTCTGCCTGTATAAATCTGCAATATATCAAGGCTTATCTGTAGACTAAACTTTGCCCGTATAAATCTGCATGCTTATAATGTGAGTCATTCAATTTTTATCAAAATTGTTTACAAAATCATGTATATTTTCAAAGTTATAATTACAGTGATTAAGTTTATGTAATCACCAAATTACAGCCGGTATGTGGGGTATTGTGCACATTACTACTGTTTTTATCACTTTAGGTGGGCGAACCTAATTAGTGATACTCTTCATTATTGAGTGACAGGACTCAATGGTGATATGACCACAGTCACGAAACGAGTCGATGACAAATACTGTGGGTAGTTGGTTGATATCAGAAACATTGTAATCTCTCTTAATACTGTAAATTATAACAAACGTGTCGTTTTAAGCAAAAAGAATAATTCACTCGGTATTTCCCGCTGACAAAACCTTTTTCAAACATGTTTCAGGTAATTGCAGTAGATTGGAGTAAGAGATGGATAACGACACTAAAAGGCTTCAAGAAGTGGCTTATTTTATTAAATCAAATTAAGAAATATTGTTTTATGTAATCAAATTTATCTTTATTAAAGCTACCATTGTAAAACATGGGTTTATCCCAATTTATTTGATAAATAAAATCCGGTGTTTTCTAAACTCTGATATTTTTCCTAACTCACGGTCCTGATGAAATTTCCGCTGCAACATTTTTCAAAAATAATCACCGGTACCGCTTGGCTGTTCACGGCTCCCGATTCCGTCCAGGGTGGGTCAGGGGTCGTGACAACAGTTCAAGTGCCAACCCCTACTATTTATACTGAAAAACCGGCCCCGTCGCGTGGCGCGACGGGTACCTTTCTAGCAAAGGGTAGCCTCGTGTATTTGTAGCTTAGGTGAGTCGACCGTTCGAAGAAATTCGCGTTTTACAACAAACTGTAAGGATAACATCAATTAGGGAATACCCCCCCCCCCCCTTTGAGTTTTAGGGGCCCTGATACTAGTTCCGATTGTTCTTAAAATTTTAGGGGTCTTGCCATATTATTTGGGGGTCTCAATTAGGGTTTCCTATTAGACATAATAGAATAAGAAATAGTAATTTTAATGAGATTTGTTACATCAATCGTTGCGATTATTATATTTCATATAATTTATCTACTATTGATATTGTGAATTTACAGTTAAAAGATCATTATACGCCGACAAGCACTGATGAAGTTCGACTTTTGATGTTCACACAAAACATGGATTAATGGCTTGAACAGTTTAAAGTCAAATCGATAAGAGATTTCGACCTCCTATTTTTCCCCATTCTAGCTTCAGAACATTATTACTTTGTGTGTTTCAATATGAAGACTTCAAAAATTGTGTTGATCGATAACAACAAAATGGGTGAAAATTTCCATGATAGATAAAATGGGATCCCTAATATGTTGGTATGACTAATAATAACTTTACAATTTTACTAATTTTAGAATTTTGAGAAACTAATATATTTTATTTTTGATATATTGTAGAGAAATGCATTGTGCGACTACCTCGAGTTCAAGAAAATCAAATTCACCAAAAAAACACTAAGAAGGGCAAACATCAAAAGGTTGGAAATGACATGGAGGACAGCTGAAAACTACGTTGACTGTGGCATTTATGTAATGTGCCATATGAAAACTTATTTTGACGTGGAAAACTGGGATTGCGGCTTCTCATTAAATGAGAAATCTCATAAAAAACAAATTTCTGAATTGAGGAAAAAATTCTTGACAAAAATACTGTTGTTAGAAATCAACAATTTGAAAGCTAATCTTATAAAGGATGCCCTTGAATATCAAAAAATGGATGATAAAGTTAAGGCGGAACATCAAAAGGATTTAAAGAAAAAGTTCGATCAAAGGCAAAAGGACTTAGTTTGAATGTCTGTTTTAATTTGGTGGTTTGAACTCATGTTTAATGTTTGTATTTAACTTCTAGAATTGTCAACTTTTGAATATGGTTGTATACTGTTGAACTTTATTTTAGAATATGGTTTGTTTCACTTTATGCATAATTAAATTGTTAGTATAGTTATAATTCTGATAATTACCCTTCAGATTAATATAACTACTCTACAGATTGTTCAACTGTTGTTATTTGTTATAATTCTGATAATTACCCTACATAATTGATATAATTACTCTACTTATAAGATCAATAGTTGGTATTGTTATAATTCTGATAATTACCCTACACATTATTATAATTACTCTACGGATAAGAAGAATTGTTGTTATTTGTTATAATTGTGATAATTACCCTACACATTGATATAATTACTCTACTGATAAGATCAATTGTTGTTATTTGTTATAATTCTGATAGTTACCCTACACATTGTTATAATTACTTTACGGATAAGAACAATTGTTGTTATTTGTTATAATTGTGATAATTACCCTATACATTGATATAATTACTCTACGGCTGGGAACAACTTGTTTTATTTAATAATATGATAATTACGATACACATTGATATAATTACTCTACAGATAAGATCAACTGTTGGTATTTGTTATATTCCAATAATTACCCTACACATTGAAGAAGAATATTAATCTATAATAAAAGTATTCAATTAAAAAAATTGCGAATCCAAAAATCCTTAAGATCGATTATAGTTTACAAAATTTCAAAAATATAATAAGCTATTTATCCATAGAAACTGCACCCTCTACAACTGGACGAACACTGCAAGTTCGAATATCATGACCAATCTTCCCACATACCTTACATTCTCGACGCCTTTCCCCATACGACTAGCTGCTTTTTCTTTTTTAGATTTAATTATCCTTTGTGAGTCACGTCCCTTGTTTCTAATACCAGGAGGAAGTTTAACAGATGATGTTGATGGTTGATTATATCCAAGAAGAGAAGCCATTATATCTTTTTCTTCAAAACCAGACCAGTCTTACTACTCTCATCTGCCTTTTCCATCATTCCTTTCAGTTGATCTCTAATCTTGATCAATTCTTCATTATTTGTAAAATATCGATTACAAAGGCATTCACTAGCAAACATAATCTCACGAACAACCTGATTTGCCATATCAATGTTGACATTCGAACTATCTTCGACAAAAAAATAACAATTGGCTCTATTTGTAACTGCTTCCCTTCTCCAACGCCTCAAAATGTACTTTTAAGGAATTTCCTCAATTTCAAACATTCTAATGACAAGGAAAACATGTCGACATAATAACCCATATTGCTCAAATCTTTTACAAGAACACGAAGCAAAAAATTCATCATCAACATTAGCTAATACCTGTCAAAATAAAAAAAAATGATAATTACCCTACATATGAAAACAATTATTCTAGTGGTATATTCTCTGCCGGTGTTATTGTATTTCTTAAAATTACCCTACATATATTTACAATTATTCTACTGATAGAATCACAGTTGGTATTGTTATGAGATTTCATATAATTACCCTACATAGATATAATTACTCTACTGATACATCGTTGGTATTTCTAAATTTCAGATAAATACCCTAAATTTAAATAATTACTCTACTAATTGATCAACCATTGGTTGTTATACTTCATATAATTACTCTACATATAAATAAAATTATTCTATACATATGAAATCAACAAAAAAAGTTACCTCAAAGAAACCATTTCCAAAAGCCGAAATATCTCTAATAAAGAACCTTGCATTCTCTCCTACTTCTTTGACATTAACTGAAAAACATTTCTCAAAACTAGCAAGGATTTCCTCTTGAATGTCAAAAAATATGACCCTAGTATACAACTTAGCAACATATAGTTCAAGAGGAGAATCGGTCCAAAAATCAGGTTCAGTATTACGCGTATCATGATAATTTCCGATGATTATATATTTGAGCTTCAATTGCCATATCAAAATGAGTAAAAAACTGTGGTACCCGAGGAAAATCCACAGTCATCTTGACTTACCGTTTCATTTCTCTGTTTTATATGAGATATTAGGTGGTTGTTGTGTAAAAGTAATATTATTAAGGGGTGTTTAGAGTTCTTTGTGAAACTCTAATAATCTTATTAAAACCTTAATCTTCCCACAAGCTACACTACGAAAGTTGTCACAGCCCCCGACCCCACCCTGGGAGAGGGAGCCATGAATCAGTCAGATGGTATCAGTGTTTATTAATTATGCAGCGGAAAACTTTCATCAGGACCGTAGTTAGGAAATAGTTATAAGAGTTTAAAACACAATGTTTTATAATAAGTAAGTGGGATAAAACCCGAGTTTCATTTGCAATACATTTTTAGGGATAACCCCTATTTATTGAAAATAAAGTCTCCTTTTCATTTAGGTAACTTTTATAGCCACTTTTCTATTCTCCAGCTGGCTTCTATTAGCTTCACATTAAGTTACCTGAAACGCATTTTAAAAACATCTTATCAGCAAGAAATACTGGCGAGTACACTCCAATTTGTGAAACATTAGTTGTTACACATTACAGTATTAAGGGCGATTACAATGTTTATATATACACAATTACTCGTTCAGTACGTGTCACTCGACGGATCTGTGACTATGGTCATATCACACATTGGATACCCATGCCCAATTGTGAAGGTTATCAAGTACTGTATACAAACCCCATAATATTGGCAGCAATTGTAGAATTACAAAGACTTAATCATTATAATTGTAATTGAAAACATTTGAGGTTTTGGTAAAACAATTTGGTAGAAAAGGAGAATGGCTCACAAAAAGAGTTTATAAAAGAGAATGTACTCACAAATAGGTTTACAAAAAGAAAATGTACTCACATTGTTACTTAGGTGATACTATTGTAGTTTCCTGGTGATTCTCCTGGTTATTATCTATTAAAATTAAACAATGCACACGTGTTAGTAAAATAACCCAAATCACATTAACCGTACCACTCGAGACAGAACTTCAATGACTGAGTCAGGCAGAGCCTTGACATGCATTACGGAGTCCTAGATCAATCGGGTGTAACACGAGACAGAACTCCAACGACTGAGTCAGGCAGAGCCTTAACATGCGTTACGGAGCCCTAGATCGATCGTGTAGGGTAACACATACGTGATCGGGGGTTATAATACTTACAATGAGGCAGAACTTCGCTAATAGGGGGTATTATTCCAGAGATTTGACTATTAGAGAATTGAGAGAGAAAAGAAATTCTAAACATCGAATAAATGGCGCTTCGATCCCATTTTATAGCTGAGACAGAGGTCTCTCGCGCCCCGCGAGAGCCTCTTCTACTTCCTTCGCGGCCCGCGAGGGCTCTAAAGTTCGCCATAGGGTTGGTGAGTCAGCGAGTAGGGTCGACACGTGTAACGACACACGTCACAAAGGGTATCTGGCAAGTAACATGGGGTCGCGCCCCGTGAGACCTGCGACCAACTGGGTACGTGAAGAAAAGGGATTTTTGGAAGTGTCAGACCTTGTGAAGTCATAAGGTGTCCGAGTTTGTGATCTAATTGACATGTCCACATTTGTTATCAAGCATATATATATCTGCACTTGGTAAAATAATGGGATCCGAACTTAGTTATTATGGGAAGTGTCTGTATTTGTTAGATAACAAAAGTGTCCGTATTTGTTATTTCATTGATGTCCGAAGTTGTAGAAATTGTAAAGCGAACAAGGGTCCGTATATGTATGATAATCACAAAGTCCGAACTTATTAAATCCTTGGATGGTCCGCATTTTTTATTCAAGTGAAGTCCGAACTTAGATGAGTTATTATGTGTCCGAACTTGTAATAATAATGGTGGTCCGCATTTAAGTTTAAACGGAGAACTTAAATCGATTTTAAAGGCATCCGAACTTAAGGAAGTGTAAGTGTCCGTACATGTTAATCAGGTGGTCAGAATTTAGACTACATGGTCCGAACTTATTTTACGCTAAGAGGGTCCGAACTTAATAGTTCATTATACGTCCGAACATAATTAAATTGTCTGTCCGCACATAATGCTTCTTTTTAAGGGTCCGCACATGCTTGTTCCGCATCATATGTCCGATCTTAGCTTGTATTATAGGGGTCCGTACTTGGGTTGGAAGCAATAAAGGTCAGAATATGTGTATAAATTGAAAATGTCCGAATATAAATCCTTTAGAGGTCCGAACATAGTTGCTTTTGAATGGTATGAACTTGTATTAAAATTATATGATGGTCCGAATTTAGTGCCAAGGTACGGGTCCCGGCTTGTTTGTAATTTGTCAGCACATGATTGTTTTTAAAGGGTCTGTACATAATGTGAAATATATAACATCTATCTATACTATAAAAGGAGCTTAAAGCATGACCTCACTTTGCTTATGTGTCATCTTCTTAGATATGCCACATTGGATGCCACATAGACTCCGCTGATGTCATAACGCTGAGGTCATAATTTCAATCTCCACCTTTAAAATATAATCTATCTATCTATCTATATATTTCAAAATTGAAAATAAGGTCAGAGTTTTTAGGAGGGAATTTCAAAAATCAAATTCAAATGGTAATTTTAATCTTTTATTCTCTCTCAATCAAATATAGTCCAGCTCATTTTCAAAATTGAAAACATTATCTTCACACCTCTCTCTCTCTTCAACTCAGAAACATCTTTGATCCGGTTGTCTGCAAGTAACATAAACACAACTTCATCTCCACATATCTCTAATTTACTCAACAGATTTGTGTACGTGTGTGTATGTAGTTTCTATTAATTCTTTTCTTCAATATCAACTCGGTAAATTGATGATGATGATTTCAGTTGAGTTTGTTGGAAAAATAGGGTTAAATCATGATGATGATGAAGTAAAGAAGAAGATTTCAGCAGCATCAGCTAGGTCTCACACCAGACATTCCAAACCCAAATCTTCTTCTACTTTCTCTTCAGGTTTGCATCAATAGCCCCATCAATTTCATTCCATTCGTTGTTGATTTCATTCTGATTTTGCTTCTAGGGTTTGTGTTCTTGATCATAACATATGTTTGTAGAAATTTAGGAATTTGGAGTTTCTGTGATATGGGTTTTGCTTGAATTTGAGTTAAGATTGTGGGGTATTCAGTCAAACCTAAAAAAGATTTGATCTTGCCTGTTTCGTTGATTAGGTCAATATTTTGTTCATGATTATTATTTTGATGGTGTATGATATTATTTGAAGATGAACGAATTGTTTATAGTATCAATTTAAGGTTACGAGAGTTACTGCAGTATATTAGTTGATATGATTTTGTTTTATAATTTGAAGATTCAGTTTCTTAATGTAAAATTTAGGAATCTCGATTGATTGATGCTGAATTTAGTGTGAGGTGTGAATTATACAGTTTAGTAGTCCGATTCGGTTTTGTTTCATGAGGTTATGGGAAGTATGTTGTTTTTCGGATTTTGTTTCTTAGAAATTGTAGCTTTGAAACAAGTGAATTGTTTTCTTAATGTTGAAAGCTACTACAATTATGCTGTGATGAGATTTGTTGTATTCTAGGCGTCTAACTGGTTAATTTTTCAGTAGTAGAAATGTGTTCCAAATGTACACCAAGACAGAGATAGGTCCAAGAATAAAAAAGCATGTGCCGAGAAGGCATAGGGGTAGAAATTTTGATCTCAACCATAGAAGATATGTTAAGCCGAACAGTGAAAGTGCAAGGGATTCAAGGCGTGAACTTCTTTCATGGTACTTACGTAGATCCCAAAGTTTTATTTATGTTGCTCATACTGTCATATATCTGTCTTAAAGGTGGCAAATTTGACTTGTTTGCTTATGAATTAGTCCATTTGGGTTGGATTTTATCTTTATAGGTGAATGAGTCCCGACCCGCTTATTTTGTCACCTCTAAGTTGTTTATTTGATGTAAATTAAAATATGTAAAAGCAATTGTATGATGTTTCAATTTGATTGCTTGTATAGGGTGGAAACCGAGTCTTCGGGGTGGTTATCAGCCAAATATTGTTCAGTAAGGTTGGAAATAAAATTTGAAAAGAGCATTTAACTTTTTCTAATAAAAAAGGATTTAGGAGGTTTTAAAAAAGAGCATTTACAAGTCTTCTAAATGTAAATACTACTGTTATGACAGTTAATTTAGGAGCTTTCAACTTTGATACAAGCTAATTTAATCCAAATTTGTTGTTTTCGACTGCATATTACTGAACAAATCTATACCAAGAAAAAGTGGAGAAGGTATGACAGTTGTACGTATCATCTCATTTTAGCAGATTTAATCAATTGTTATATTTAAACCAACCTCACACTCTACTCTATTTGTCTTATATTGATTTTAGGTTGAATGAATGAGTCTAGGGGTGAGCTTTTTGTGGTTCCAACCTGCGAGAACCTTTGATTTAGTGATGAAAGGGGCAGAATTGAAAATGCTGGTGGGGTTGTCATGTGGGCAGGTAATTTTGGTTTTCTGTAAATGAATTGTGCCTTTTGTTATGTTCTTTTTATTGACTGAAAAGATAGAAAAAATTAAACCTTTTGTTCTTTTTATGATAAATCTTGGTGTTTGACCATCGTGTTAATAGAATTGGTGATTTTAGATCTTCTTATCATAAATTGCTAAATCAATCATAAGTTTATTGATTTTCCATCGTGTTTTGGATGTTTTTCGATTTGGGGTTAAAAAAGATTTGATTTTTAATATGCCCATGGATTATTGTTTAGGTAAAGCTATGGAAATTGTTGTGCAGCCTGCTAAAGATCCGAGAACGAAGAAGAAAGAAGTGACGATGAAACGAACATTGATGATTGGGCTGTCAATACTTTCCTATGGTAAATATTATATAGATTGCTGCAATTGTTATTAAAACTGTTATTAATTGTTTTAAAACTCGCGTGTGCTATTAATTCTATTAAAACTGTTAAGAGGAGTTGTTTAATCGTCAGATTGGTTTATTTCTGGATGATGAAAATTGTTGATAATTTAAATTGTGTAGAGTTTAGGTCCTGAAATTAGGTATTTAGGTAATTTAAATGAGTTTTTCTATTTGCTCAAACTAATTGATGTCTCTTGCGTAGGTACATTGCATCTGATGTAAGACTGTTCACCAACTTCGATTTCATCTTAAAGGTATGAACCATCACATTCAAAACATTAAATATTATGAATCTTGTGTTTGTTGATTTTGACCATATTTGCCCTTTGAATCTAGCGATGGAGGTAGAAGACAACTGTGTCATTACTCATGTTCAAGATAAGCTCTTTCGTGTTCATGTGAGCAAGAAGAGAGGAAGACACAAAGGAGGTGTGAAACATAGTTCAGATGATACAGGTTCAGGTGTCAAATCCATATCATGTGAACTGTGTTTGAGACATCGTTTGTGTCTTTCTCTCTTCTTGCTCACATGAACACGAAAGAGGTTATCTTGAACATGATGTTATCTATTAAGGGAGCTTAGATAATGACATAGAATTGGCTACGTGTCAACTTCTCAGGTATGCTATGTAGTCCTCGCTGATGTCATAATTACGAAACGGTATCCTTTAGTGTTGTTTTCGCTAAAGTTTGAAACGGTATTGTTTAGTGTTACTCTACCTTCAAGGAAAGTCCTAAACCCTAAGGTATAATTTTAAAATTTGGCTTCAAATTCTTTCTAACAAAACAATAGAAACGTTGTTGATTATTTGATTTTTTTTCATTTTTTGTAGCTATGACAAGGTTTAAAGCTATTGAATGGCTTGAAAGTGTAGTTAGGCCATTGGAGATACCAAAACAACCATCAAACTTTTTGATAGGTCAAAGCTTCATGTTTCCAACAACTAATGGTTGTTCTATCGTAAAGACTTCTGGTATGTATCAAACGCGTGTACTTTATATTGTCATTCATGGTGTAAAACAATGTGATTAGAGTAGAAGTTCAACATTGCTATGTTGTAACTTAGTTTCAGTTTGAATCTTTTTGTGTGTTTCCGAGGGCTTTTTTAAGCAAGCTGCATAGTATAAACTCTAACTTTTGGGTGTTGTAGACTGTTTTAGGTTGATTTCTAGGATTATTTAGGTTGAAGGTAGCCTTCATTAGGGTTTTTATTGTCACCCGTGTGCTGTAAATTAGGACGAAAATCATCTTAAATGACTACACGGTTGTTTTTCTCATTTTACCTCAACATGGTTTCATAAAATTACTTTCTTGCCTGTTATACGTCTTTTTCTAATCTCAGGGCTATAAAATTATTTTCGTGTTCAACTTCGTTTGTTATCGAAATATGTTGTTAAATAAACGAACATATATTAAAAGATATAAACTTGAGTCTATAAGACTAGCATATTGATTGTTGCTCCCACCAATGGACCTTTCGACTTTAGCCCTAGAATATATACAACTACCAAACAATCTTGTATAAATTAACTGCCATGTAAGTAGTTAATCTTGTATAATGTGCACATCATGCTCAGATACAGGACAAGGCAGAATTGTTCTTTGAATTGTGTTCATCAAGTTTTTAATTAAATACCTAATTAAGTTTTGATTCTGCAGGAGAGCTGGGAACGACCAGAAGTTGTGGTGGCTGTGTGACCGAGATATAATCGAATTGAAGTTTGTAGAAGTATTTTAATACATCAGCTTGAAAAGGTACTTAACTTTCGTTGAATTGAAGTTTTTCATAGATCTTAACTATTCATATGATCACCATCAAATGTAACTAACAAAGAATCAATAAAATGCTAATAAAACATTAGAATCAATTGATCAAACAACTACACTTGAGTCTGTAAGAGTACCATATTGAGTGCTGTTGTCCCTAATGTAGCTTTTGACTTTAGCCCCAGAATATCTACAAGTACCAAATAATCTTAATTTAATTAAAATTAAGGAAAAAGTTACCCGTGTTTGTTGAAAGTATTTCGCTTCCAAAATTGTTAAAGTCAGCACATAAATGAACATTAAACAGATCATCCATGGTACCAAACAACAATGTTAAGAAAAAAAATTTAGATGAAATATTTTCTAATTTATCGAAAATGGAAGACCGTCTCTTTATCTTCAAACTCATGAAAAGATGTAAAAATAAACTGTGATAAAAAAAACAATACTTAATAAATACTTCCTGTATTAAGAAAGTAGCAATTACATATAAAAAAGAAAACTAATCAGAGACATCTAACTCTAATTGCAAGAATCAAGGAACTTTAACTTCAACTCCATGGAGCACTGAACCTCTCTGTGTATCTCATTGATCTTTCTCATGAACTCCAGATCTCTTTCTCCACATTCTATATTACTCGCAACACACAGGTCACGAACGGAAGTAGTCGGCATTGCCCTCAAGTCCCTCGAAACTTGGTCTCTTGTCAGCAGACCAAGTTCCAGTCCGTTAAAACACCTCTTTAACTCTTGAAGAGTAGATCTATCAGCCAAGACTTGGTCTTCGATTTGTTTAATAAAGAGTTGCTTGAAATCTTTAGATTTTGCAGAAGTATATGACTCCATTCTAATATATTTATAAGAACAAAGGCAAAACAATAATAGTTGCACTTTTGTTTCACTGAATGAATCTGTTTTGATGAAAAAAAAAATTTATTGGCAATGCTATTATATACTATATGTAACAGCCCAAAGGTCAGCTTTAAAGGCAAACTTTAAATTAACATTTATACTTAAAAACCATGTACATTTAATGATTTAAGAGTAAAAAACGTGTATATGGGAATTGCCTGTTCGGTTATCCTATTAAGCATTTTAATGCAAAACCTTTGAAAAATGAGTTTTCATGGGAAAACAAGTAAAATTAAATATGTAGAAAACCAAGGAACAAAATTGAAACCTTCAAAAAAAGGTTATCATAATTAGGAGATGTCTCTTCATTTTCTCTATCAAAGATTTAAACACTATAAAGCATCATTATTATTTTACTTGAAAACATCAACACTTCAGTTTAAAAAAAAACATTCATCCTAAAACAAATTGTCCAAAAACACTTACATTCTTCCTAAATGGCAAGGAAAACCTTCTACCACTGGTCCGATACCACTGATCTTAAAATCGAATTTTCAACCTGGTCACTCCAAGAACAAAGAAACGCTGAAGAACTCAACCAAAAGGTTGCTATTGTTAGTGATAAATATTATAAGCAAACCTGGAGTAGCATTGCACTGCTAGATGAAGTTGCCTCTTCTACTCCAACAGAGTTTAAACAAAAAGCAGAAGAGTTTATTACAAATTTGCTGAAACAGGATCAGAAGACCTGTGATATGCTAGCAGATCTACAAATTAAAACAAAAAACGAAATTGCATGGAAGAAGGCGAGAGAACGAGATATTCTATTAAGTGTTAATTGTAATGTTTAATTTTTAATTTTTATTATTTTTCTAAATCATAATTTTGTAATACTATGGTTTATTATTGAATATTCAAAGTTTCACTGCTTTCATAATTTTGCAATTTTAGTTTTACCAGTTTCTTTTATCCAAGATTGCTACTGGTTGGTTAAAATTTTGGGTTTATGACGTGTTGTTTCGTTAAAATTTGGTTAAAATTTTGGTTTTATGACGTGTTGTTTCCTGTTGTAGGCTTACCTCAAGTTATTGTTGAAGGGGAACCGATGGTCCGAGCCTTAAATACCATTGAGTATCCTCTGTTATGGTTGCTTCCATATCAACTGAGACCTACACAGTAATTGGAGTACAAGCATTCTAAGTTTGTTAATCTGATTATTGAAGGGAGCCCATGGTCCGACCATTAGGTTGCTTTAGTTTTATTTGTGGGTGATTTTGTAAATGAATATTGAAATAAGTAACCCTATAATCTGAAAACAAGATTTGTAATGTGTACAGAATGTGCAAGGCGTTACTTCCAGTAAATGAAGAACATTTGACTGATGAAGCCATATGGGAGTCACTTCCTGTAAGTCACACTGCTTTTCTTATCACATTCAATTATTACATTTAATGTGCTAAGAAGAAAATAGTAAAAAATAGAATAAAACAATTGTGTAGTTTTCTTGTGTTGGAAACTTAGTTTAAAAAAGCGCGCTTTAAGCTCGCTTAAAGTGTTAACCGTTTGGCAAAACGTTTTATTTGCTCTGAAGCGTCAAAACACGTGAAGCGTTTTGAGGCGACGCCTCGGCCCAATCAGGTGCAAAAAAACAACACTTCAGCATAGGGTTTTAGGTTTTAACGTTGTTTCAACATTAAAAAAAACGAACAGGGCGTGCAAAAAACGAACAAGGTCTTTATTAAAGGGTATAAGTGACATTTGATCAAGTTGAAAAACCTTGAGCTTAACTTGGTGCATTTGTTCTCAGGTAAAGCATGATCACACAGTCATCACTAATGACCTTTCAGCATCGAAAAACATCAAATCCAAAAATCTAATGTTTTTCTTTGCTTTTTAAGGGGAACATAGGTGCTTCTCTCCTAGGGCATACAAAACACAGGTTATTGGCGGCAGCCCGCCATATTTAACATATAAAAAAACTTTATATGTTAAATGTGGCGGGCTTCCGCCAACAATCTGTGCTTTGTATGCCCTATGGAGAGAAGCACCCATCTTCCCCCTAAAAAGCAAAGAAAACATTAGGAAAAAGCATTATGAAGGTTAAGGTGGCCTGAATCTACGTAAGTGGCAGGTTTATTATATTTACCGATTTCAAATTTTATTTCCAACCTTTCTGATTTAGGTTTTTTGCAGACATTGACAATGCAAGAAAGGCTGCACCAAAGCCAGAAACACTGTTTGGGTTTTCCTACGATATTGTACGAAAGGTTGCTGCTAAGTATCCCAAACATCCCTGGATCTTGGCATGAAAGTCATTAGGTTCAAGGTAATGGTTAGATTTTAAAACTGTTATTAATCATGAGTTAATTATAATTGTGATAAAGTTAAACCTTTTAGTTATGCTCATTCTAAAATGAAATTCATCCTAATTGGTCGCTAAGAGTTTGTAGAATATAAACTGATAAGTTATAGAGATAATGAATCTCTATCATAGGGTACATGCTGAGATTATTGAATTTTGACTGACATACCCCATATATAGCTTTAACATCGTTTATTATTATTATAAACATAGTTTAACATTAAGAATTGATTGGAGTATTAAGTGTATTATTTTGAACTTTTTGAACGAAATTTTATTCATTCATGTGCTAAACTTAGACTTTATTTGATGATGTTGATGTTGATGCAGATGTGTTTTTACATTCAACTGGACTTAAAAATCAAGTGCATAAAAATGCTCATTGTGGAATGGATTTGATATTGCTTGGTGCTTATTTGGACAAAAAAAATCAACGTATTTAAATAGGTAAATTTACACAAGGCTTATTTATGATAGTCTCTGGTAACTTGATTCGTATTAACGATTAGATACTTCCTATTGAGTTTACTCTATAGGTAATGGTGTAGTAAAAAGAGATTTAATTATAATTGAAAAACTAACATAAGGACTTTGTTATAAAAGTGCAGCGAACCAGACCACATTGTCATGCGTCCTACGGTTTCTGGAGCAAATCCTTGTGTTGGGGCAACAGCTATTTGGGTTGTTTGTGGCTGCGTGGGTGGTGCCTCGATGCTGTAAACAGTGGTCAAATAACATTGGATAGTAGGGGTAACGAGTACCATAACAAAACAAGAAAAGGAATACCAACAACATGCAATTAGGTACAGTTTTGGGACTGGTAATGCTGTCTAAACAACCGTTATAAGCGATGGTTGCGGCTGCCAAAACAGTGAGCAAAGAGGAAGCCATGCTTAAATGATTCTGGGTCGGTTTTCGGGTTGAATCATAGTTTACAAATTGTGAGTTCGTAAGGTATTTTTAGGGTATGTTAAAGGTTATCTCTATTCCATGTTTTGTATGTAGAGTCTAATTTGATATGTAATAGAAAAAATATGCAAGTTTATAAACATGGAAGTGAAAACACCATGATCAATATTTCTCTTTTGTATGTGTTCGACTTCTTGACTTATTATTTAAGAGTTTGTTTTGACCTTAAAAATAAACAATCATTGTTTAGGTGCTGATGTTAAAAATGGTTAGAAAACATTTAGAAATGATTAATAATCGGATTCATTCATATAATTTGATTTTTAGATACAAATGGTTAGAAAACATTTAGAAATGATTAATAATCGGATTTGTAGACAACATATTATCAATTACTTAGATTATTTCTATATCAAACCTGAACAAATAATTTTTTGAGAAAAATTAAAGCTTAAATTGTATATTAAATCTAATAAATGCAATCTAATAATCAAATCTTTTTTAAATAAATGCAATCTAATAATTATGTGTATACTATATATAACAAATTATTAAAGCCTAAATTGTATATTAAATGTAAAGTTTTAATACATACAATATAGAGAAAACACGTCATACCAACTTCGTAGACTTGACATGACTTACAGACTCGATAACAAAAGACCGTAACATACAATACAGAGACAAAATGTCGTATCACCACAAGCAATTGTGGATCCTTGCTGATGGGTGCACTTCGGAATGTAGCAGATATGAATGAATATAATCCCAGTGTAGGTAATTACATATCTACCACTTGGGTTATATTCATTCATATATGAATGAATATAACCCCAGTGTAGCTCTTCGATTTTCCTTGAAATTCCAGAGCTCGCTAATTACATATCTGCCACTGGGGTTATATTCATTCATATACAATTGATCGTTCTGATCAATTACTTCCTTATGTGCACCGCACCATCTTCTAGGAGGTTGTCAAGTGTTCTCGGCTTCGTGCTTGGTTTTTTGCATATCTTTACATCCGCAGCCATTCTATACAATAAAACACATTCAAATGACCAATATAAACACATTCAAATGACCAATATGAGAAACCATATCATCGAATCAAACCAAAAATCAATATGAGGAACACATCAATCCGAAACTGATCCGATCAGTTCATTTGTATAAAATTTAATTCTGATTTAGTTCATCTTATTAAACAATTCTCAAATGACCAATATAAACACATTCAAATGACCAATATGAGGAACACATATCATCGAATCAAACCAAAAATCAATATGATGAACACATCAATCCGAAACTGATCCGATCAGTTCATTTGTATAAAATTTAATTCTGATTTAGTTCATCTTTTTAAACAATTCTCAAATAACCAAAAATCAATTTTCACATTTCAAGTATCAATATTGATGTGTTCAAATAACTACACACTGATGCGCTTTATCAATTTCCATCATTTGTTTCTTCGCATTTGATTCAGAAATTAAAACCCACAAGTATCATAGTTTCAATAAACAACCTAGATCTGTGCTCTAATTGTTTTTAGAGAAAAACACACAAGAATCAGCCAAATAATCACATGAGATCTGAAACTATAGAAATCAATGATACATTTTGAACAATATACTCAGTTGATACCCGAGACAAAAACCCACAAGAATCAAAACCAAAACACAGTTGATCTCATATGAGGAACCGAAAACACATTCAAACCCTCTGTTTTGCTACCCGAGACAAAAACCCACAAGAATCAAACAAAACCTCTGTTTTGATACCCGAGACAAAAACCCACAAGAATCAAACAATATTTTCATATAAAACCTGAAACAAACCTTCATAATAAACAAAACCCAAACCTCTGTTTTGATACCCGAGACAAAAACCCACAAGAATCAAACAATATTTTCACACAAAAACTGTTACATTCTAGCATATCAAAAACATAGTGTCAATCATGTTTTAGGTATGTGATATTACCTTTGATTGTTATAGAAGATGAAGATAATGAAGATGAAGATGAAGCTGATGATCGGTGGAGATTACAGAAGAGGAAGATGAAGATGAAGTTCTGTGTTTTGGGACTTGAGAGAAGATGAAAATGATTTTATTGAGAAGTGTGAATGTTCTAATCATATATGTTTATCATTAAGATTTGAGGGTATAAAAAAGACATTTTATAAAGATATGTATTCATTTTAAACAACATATTAGTTCATGTTTTCATTTTAGACAACATATTACCAAGTACTTAGCTTATTTGTATATCAACCATGTACACTAACACATAATTTCATTAACATTGTTTTATAAAGATATGTAACTAAATGCAAAGAATTTAAATCATATATTATAATCTGTTTTTAGTATTATCGAATTATACAATAACAATGGACCTTTACTGAATTTTACACTAACAATGTGTCAAAAAAAATTAACATCATATATAAGAAGTTATTAGACAACATAAAATTAGGTCATGCTTTCATTTTCTACAAAATATTATCAATTATTTACCTTATTTCTATATCAAACATGTACACTAAAACAAATTGTCTTTAACATTGTTTTATAAAGATATGTAACTAAACATAAAGAATTGATTTAATATATTATAATATGTTTTTTAGTATTTGCTTCCGATCGTTATTAAAACAAACCCGTGTGTTCACACGGGTGTACACCTAGTTCACATTTAAATATAGAGTGGGCCAGCCAAGAGTTGAAAAATAATGGAATTTCAAATTCAAATTTGTATATACACGTGCAAGGGTGTATATGTGGGCCGAAGAATTTTATTATTTTGATGGGCCAAGAAAATTGGATATTAATTATATATTATTTGCGGATAGTATTAATGTTCAAAATACGTCACTAACCAGAGACTCTACTGTGTGTGTTATTACATGATAACTAGTCAATCAGATGGTAATGCAGAACCCTAATCGTATACTCACTTATATGACTTTATACCTTGGGTCGCGTGTAACGAACCTAACAATTAACTAACGCTAGAAGTACGTTATCATACCAAGCAAACTAAGGTGAGTTCACTACTCTTTCACAAGCATGCGTCCCGGGGGGGGGGGGGGGCAAACAAACTAATATCCGGGGAGGAATACTTTTATTACTTTGGTTTAATTTAGATGTTAGTTAATAAACTCAACTCTATCACGAAAGTCCCTACTTACTACCGAACTAATTGCTGGGGAGGCAACGGGGTATTAGTTGATAGCGCTATTAGGCTTGTATAACAACCCACCAAAATTTTTCTGACACCCCTAATATGTTTAAACTATCCCTATATGTCTTAAAACATACCCCGTATGCGAAACCGAGCCAAAAACACTTACATAATTAAAAATTAAATAAAAACAAGAAAATAGGGTCGCTCGCGGGCCGCGAAGGATTATCCTTCGGCTTACGCGGGCCGCGACCTAGTGCCACCAGGCGAAACCCTAGCCCGCCACGTGGCAGGACACCCGGAGAAGCTAGGCTGGTGATTCGACGAAGCTAGGCCCTACACACCTATGTCGCGGGCCGCAAAGGACCCCTATGTGGTCTACGCGGGGCGAGAGAGAGGGACAGATCACAACTATAAATAGGGTCGATCAGTTTCAAATGCAAATCGTTCAGTCTTTCACTTTCTCTCTCAATTTCTTCGTAGTATACATTATACTCGGGCATAATACCCCCCCCCCCCTAAATAACGAAGTTCTGCCTCGTTGTAAGTATCATAACCCCGGTTACGTATTAGATACGCTACCCGATTGATCCAGGGTTCCGTAACGGCTGACGTGGTTCTGCCCGACGTAGTCATTGAAATGCCGTCTCAAGGAGGGTATTACTAATGTAAATATTGGGTTATTATACTAACGCGTGTGCATTTTTGTAATTAATAGATAATCACCAGGAAATCTTAAAGGAAAACCCTAAGACAGCAATGTGAGTAATCTCCTTTTTGTAAACCTTTTGCAAACTGTTTTTACAAAACCTCAATTAATTAACATTATATTAAACAGTGATTGAGTATTTGTATTCTACAATTATCATCGGTATGTTGGGGTTTTGTATACAAAATTTTTTACTACATTGTGAATAGTAACATGACCACAAGTCGGGTTGACAGTACCGTGGGTGGTAATTAAAGTAGATGGAAACAAATGTAATTGCGCGACCGCCCTCAATACTGTACAATGGTTTTACTTATCTTGATTAAACTGGGATTCACTCACTAGTATTTCCCACTAACAAAATGTTTTTAAACGCGTTTCATGTAACAAAATATGAAAGCCAAATAGAAGCCAGCTGGAGAGCACTGAAGGCTTGGAAAAGTGGCTAAAAAGTTACCTAAAATAAAGAGTTGTTTTTATTAAATAAAATAGGGTTTATCCCTCTGAAAATGTGTGTACTTAAAACTAGGGGTGTGCATGGGTCGGTTTGGTTCGGTTTTTACTATTAACCATAACCGTAACCGCTAGTTCGGTTATGGAGTTTTGGTAACCATAACCATAACCAAACTTCAGTTACAGTTAATCGGTTATGAAGTCGGTTATGGTTCGGTTTTGGTTAATTTCGGTTAAGTAACCAAGCAAGGTTTGAAATAAATAGGTTTGTGCATGATTTGAACTTTGCTTGAGCCTATTTTATAAGATAATAGAGACTAAACTTTTTGGTTAAACTACCGATTTAGGGTTCTTTTTAATAAGGTAATTCTCAAACAAAAACAATTAAGGCCATAACACCTTAGTTCTTTATCAAAATAAATGGCATCTACATCAAGATCATTTTCTTACTAACATACTTTTATCTTAGTAAAAACCCTCTATATGGTTTTGAAAAACACAAATCCATTATATAAAGTTAACATCACAAGTTCGGTTCGGTTTCGGTTATATCGGTTAACCAAAGCTTCATAACCATAACCATAACCGATTGAGCGGTTATACAAAGTTTCATAACCATAACCATTGGTTATATTGGTTATCGGTTATTAGTGGTTCGGTTATGTCGGTTATGGTTCGGTTATCGGTTATGGTGGTTAATTTGCTCACCCCTACTTAAAACTTGGGATTTTCCCACGTGTTTAATATTATAAAAGTATGGTATTTTACTCTATAAAATATTTCCTAACTACGATCCTGATGTAATTTCCGCTGCCAAATTGATAAATCACCGATACCACCGAAAATGGCCGCTGCCGCCTGTTCCCGGTAATTAGGGGACGGGGGTTGCGACAGAAGGTGGTATTAGAGCTGTAAGGACTTGCACGAAAATGTCCAAAAACACTCCGTAAGTGAAAACCCAGACCCCTAAAACCCTTAATTTCATGAAAAATCAAGAAAATCAAGTTTTATTAGTTGGTCGCGGGCCGCGTAAGAGTTAAGCAGAGCTTACGCGGGGCGCGACAGCCCTGGAATCTCCGGATAAGTATGTGGGA
The DNA here is from genome assembly GCA_030545235.1 of Helianthus tuberosus. Lineage (NCBI taxonomy): Eukaryota > Viridiplantae > Streptophyta > Magnoliopsida > Asterales > Asteraceae > Helianthus > Helianthus tuberosus. The sequence goes on from CM060396.1 coordinate 164,975,698, forward strand.
CACGTGTCGTTACACGTGTCAAGATTATTCGATGACTCAGCCGACCTAGACTCCCTTGCGGGCCGCGAAGGAGAAGCAAATATGCTTCGTGGGCCGCGACGCGCCCCAATATCAGCCTATATATTGAGGTTTTCAGCTTCATTTCAAATCGTTCAATTCTTTTCTTTCTCTTGCTCTCTTGTTCTGTCATTCTAATGTCAGAACTTCTAATCTTCGAAACTCTGCCAGTTATTAGGATAATAACTCTAATCACTGACACGGAACTATATCCGATTGATTGAAACCGACCCAATGGATGTTTAAGTGCTGCCTGTATACGGCTATACTTTGTCATTCGTTGCGGATTTTGATTTCGTGATTATCGTTAAAGTTGAATTAGGTTAATACACTAATACGAGTTCCATTGTATCTAGAATTAGAACTCATACTCAGGGAGTGGTTTAATTAGAGTGCTTAGCGATTAAGTAAACTTAGTGTTTAAGTAAACTTAATGGTTAAAGTAAAACTTAGCAGTTAAGCAGCTAATTAAGTTAATTAATCGATTAAGTAAATGATGTAATTTACCAGTTAAGATTAATTAAGCTAAGCAAGATTAATTAAGCTAAGCAAGACTAATTAAGCTAAGCAAGATTAATTAAGCTAAGTAAGATTAATTAATCAGCTAAGTAAGTTAATTAGTTAAATAGCTAAGTAAACTTAATGGTTAAGGAAACTTAATGGTTAAGGAAACTTAATGATTAAATAAACTTAGTAGTTAAGACAACTTAACAGTTAAGTAAACTTAGTAGTTAAGAAACCTTAATGATTAAGAAAACTTAATGGTTAAGTAAACTTAATGGTTATATAAAACTTAGCAGTTAAGTAAGCTAAGTAAGTTAATCAGCTAATTAAGTTAATTAAATAATCGGCTAAGTAAATCACTTAATTAAACAGTTAGGAAAATTAATCGGTTAAACAGCTAAGTGGGATAATCCGTTAAAAAGCCAAGTAAACTTGATTGCTAAAACAATTAAGTAAACTTAATAGATAAGTAAACTTAATAGGTAAGAAAACTTAATAAGTAAGAAAAACCTAATAAATAAAGGAAACTTAATAATTAAGAAAACTTCCTAGCTAAGAAATGAATTTGCCTTACCTATAAATAGGAGCCTAGGATTTCATTCTTCCCTGTTCATTTATTTTCTTCTTCTCTCTATACGTTGGTGTTCTAACCAATAATCACCGATGCGATATTCTATCCGATCGATTCAGGAACCAACTAACGAATGCCAAAGTGCTGTCTAAATAAGACTATACTTTGTGAATTTCATTAAGGTTCTGATCTCGTGACCATCGTTAGGTTTGATATGGTTTTACACTAATACGTATTCCACTCTGTTAAACTAAATGTTTAACTATCTGAAAACTCCGATCCAAATCTTACTATCAAACAAGATGTTTAATCATCAGAAGATTCAGAACTATAAAGTAGATGCTTAGAATCAAGAGGCTTGTTTAATCAAGACTATATGCTAACAAGGTGAGTCATTCTCTTTTTATCAAAAGTGCTTTACAATACGTAAATGTTTTCTAGTTATACATTACATGGATTAAGTCTTTGTTATCTTAAATTACTGGCAGTAAGTAGGGTATTGTGCACAATTACTATGGTTTTATCACTTTTAGGTGAAAGGACCTAAATAGTGATACACGTCACTTTTAGGCGAACGGACCCAACAGTGATATGACCACAATCACAGATCCTGTCGAGTGACAACTGGACCAGCTAATTATAAAATAGGGGCAATTGTAATCGCTCTTAATATTGTAAATTATAACAATTGTGTTTTTGTACAAAATGAATGAACTCACCAGTATTTCCTGCTGACCAAATGTTTTAAAACGCGTTTCAGGTGATTACAGTAGATTGGAATAAGAGTGATGATACGACACCGAAAGGCTGAAAGAAGTGGCTTATTTTATCAATTAAATTGAATTAAGAAAACGTTGTTTCATATATTCGGGTTTATCCCATATTAAAGCTACCTTTGTAAAACATGGGTTTATTCCCATATGTTTAATAAATAAAATCCGGTGTTTCTAAACTCTGGTATTTTCCTAACTCACGGTCCTGATGAAATTTTCCGCTGCAATATTTTCAAAATAATCACCGGTACCACTTGACTGCTCGCGGCTCCCGTCCAGGGTGTGGTCGGGGGATGTGACAGAAGTGGTATCAGAGCCACTGGTTTAAGCAATTAGGTGTTGTAATAATACCTAAGCTTAAACGAAAGAGTTAGGAAATTGTTATTTGGTAGCGACAAGAATAGTATTTAGACTTGAACTTAAGAAAGATGCCTTAGTATAAGCTTCGAGATAAGCTAATTACTTGCGTAAATAAAGTGTGATGGGTGTTGGTATGCCGTGAGGATGATGACTAGAACGTTGCAAGTATGGTAAATAAGCGATAACACTTGGCCACTGTTATTTCTTATTTATTGGTACTACTTGGTTCTGGAATATGATCCGTCACGTGAATACTAATTTCCTTGTTCTTTGATAAAAGCTCTAATAAAAGATTCATTTTTAATCATGAATTGAGAAAATTCTATTTATTGGAAATACAATAATAATTACCTCTCCGGTGAGAACCGGGTAAGAAAGGGTTACCTCTCCGGCGAGAACCGGGTAAGATGGGGTATATGATATGTCAAACAAGTGACAAAATTCTCTAAATAGTTTAATGACCTGATGCCTGACTTGTTTTTGGAAACATGAATCTGTTAATTACATGGACCTTATGAATGGTATGTATATTATGGTATGTGAAAAATATGATTATATAGATATGTATATCTATAAGAAAATCCAAAAACCATAAGGATTGACAATTTAGAATAAATCATGAGCATGTGTGTCAATAATAATTCCAGTTTTCTTTATCAGGAATTTCTTGTATACATCTATAATTCCGATATCGAAAACTATTCCATTTGATCATCCGCCTCGTAACTCATGCGACAAAATGAATGATAGGAATCCTTTAAATTGGGACGCCATCGAAAGTATAAGAATTCCTTTTGCGTTACCTTAGATTATTAACGCATTAGGAAACCTGTAGCTAAAGTTGTGCTAGGCACAAAACGTCTAAGAACTTACACTAATAAGAGTAATTCTACTTTCTTTAAGAACTCTTGCGAAGATAAGAGTAACCACGACTAGGTGCACTTACCAAGACTCTTCACCTATAATCCTACTAAGATTACCAGTAATAAAGAAGCTGTTACGAAATACATGGGCTGCAAAGGACTAAAGTTGTCCAAACCATTAATATATATGTTAAGAAGAATGAAGTAATGTATGATTCAAAATTTAGACATTTAGATAGTGAGACCCGATCTTCAAAATACATGATCACGACGTAGGCCATGAAATGGAAAGAACTGACAGAAAGGAAATCCTGTCTGCTTCATAAAAAGGCATAAAATGGCAACAATGATTCCTGAGGTGATTGCTAACTTAGGTTTTGATTTGCAAGCCAACTGGAGAAGTGACCATAAGGAGACAAGACATACCAGCCAACAAAGTTCATCTCGGTGATGAAAGCTGCGAGTTATGCACAGAAGTAAGACATAGCGTATATGGTCTCGGAGTTCATTAACACTAGAGGCATGGAACTGAAAGAAATTCCGACCAACATTTTCCTAAAGGATCTACTTGGACTATCACCCGATCGTGAGGAGAAATTCATAATTCATCTGAGACTAGAAACAACACCGACTGTTATATCATAAGGTTAAGACTAATGTAGTAATTAATGCTTTAAGTCATAAGTTTCATAAGAAGCCGAAACAAGTACGTGCTCTTAGATTAAATTTACAGATAAATTTAATGGAACAATTAAAGTACCCAAGAAACAGCAATCAAGGATGATAAAAGGGATAATGAAGGAATCAGAAAAAGGAACTAATGGAAATTGGAGATTCCTTAAAGAATTCGGGTACCTATTCAAGGAAATCTACAATAAAAGATTCTCGAAGAAGCTCTTAGAACTAAGTATTTGATGCATCGTGTAAGTAATAGGAGATATCGAGGTTTGAATAAGAACTACTGGTAGATAGGAATAAAAAGGGATGTATCAAATTCTGTGTCTAAGTATTTAATCGATTAGCAAATTAGGTTTACCTCAACGATTAGCAATGCCAGTATGGAAATGGGATTAATAACAAATGAATGTTATTACCAAAATCCCCAAAACAATAAGCTGTAACAAGACAATCTGGGTGATTGTGGATTAACTAACCAAGTTAGCTCAATTACTACCAATGAATGAAAACCCTTTAGTATAAAACACTTAATTAAGTTGTTTGTGCACGAAATAAGTCTTGTTACATGGAATCCCGTTATCTATTGTATTAAATCAAGATAGTCATTTCACTTTTCATTTCTGGGAAAATTTTGCTAAGTACATGTGTGATAAATATTGGTGAAAGTAGGACTATCATTTATCACTCATAAGATTTTTCAAAAATTGGCCTACAAGTATCAGTGTTGCCCGTTTGAAGCACTTTTTGGATGAAGGTACCATCCAGTACGTTGGGCAAAAATATGAGAAAAGCAACTATCAGGTCATAAGATGGGCAAACTATTAGAATTTCAAAACCGAATAAGAATGATACTAGAAGTCTCTCCATGAAAAGGGAATAGTCCGATGCGGCAAGAAAGAAAAGTTAAAGTCTAAAATTTGTTGAACCATTTGGAATCATTAAACAAATTGAACCAGTAGCTTATCAGTTAAAATTGCCACAGGAAATGGCAGGTATACATGATTTATTTCATGTATAAAACTTAAGGAAATGCTCAGCTAATAAATATTTAAATTATACCTCTTCAAGATATAGAGGTAAATGAAAGGTTGAAATTCGTCAAGAGACCTCTTCAAATAGAAGATAGAAAGGTCAAACACCTTAAACACAAGAGGTTAGTACCACTGGTCAGAGTAAAGTGGGATTCGAAAAAGAGGACCTGAATACACATGGGAACTGGAATCAGAAATGAAGCGAAAATACCCTTACTTGTTCCAGTAAATCTCGAGGACGAGATTTTAAATAAGGTGGGGAGGATGTAAGGACCTGCACGAAAATGTCCTAAAACACTCCGTAAGTGAAAACCCGGACCCTAAAACCCTAAATTTCATGAAAAATCAAGAAAATCAAGTTTTATTAGTTGGTCGCGGGCCGCGTAAGAGTTAAGCAGAGCTTACGCGGGGCGCGACAGCCCTGGAATCTCCGGATAAGTATGTGGGACACGTGTCGTTACACGTGTCAAGACTATTCGATGACTCAGCCGACCTAGACTCCCTCGCGGGCCACGAAGGAGAAGCAGATATGCTTCGCGAGCCGCGACGCGCCCCAATATCAGCCTATATATTGAGGTTTTCAGCTTCATTTCAAATCGTTCAATTCTTTTCTTTCTCTTGCTCTCTTGTTCTGTCATTCTAATGTTAGAACTTCTAATCTTCGAAACTCTGCCCGTTATTAGGATAATAACTCTAATCACTGACACGGTACTATATCCGATTGATTGAAACCGATCCAATGGATATTTAAGTGCTGCCTGTATACGGCTATACTTTTTCATTCGTTGCGGGTTTTGATTTCGTGAATATCGTTAAAGTTGAATTGGGTTAATACACTAATACGAGTTCCATTATATCTAGAATTAGAACTTATACTCAGGGAGTGGTTTAATTAGAATGCTTAGCGATTAAGTAAACTTAGTGTTTAAGTAAACTTAATGGTTAAAGTAAAACTTAGCAGTTAAGCAGCTAATTAAGTTAATTAATCGATTAAGTAAATGATGTAATTTACCAGTTAAGATTAATTAAGCTAAGCAAGATTAATTAAGCTAAGCAAGATTAATTAAGCTAAGCAAGATTAATTAAGCTAAGCAAGATTAATTAAGTTAAGTAAGATTAATTAATCAGCTAAGTAAGTTAATTAGTTAAATTGCTAAGTAAACTTAATGGTTAAGGAAACTTAATGGTTAAGGAAACTTAATGATTAAGTAAACTTAGTAGTTAAGACAACTTAACAGTTAAGTAAACTTAGTAGTTAAGAAACCTTAATGATTAAGAAAACTTAATGGTTAAGTAAACTTAATGGTTATATAAAACTTAGCAGTTAAGTAAGCTAAGTAAGTTAATCAGCTAATTAAGTTAATTAAATAATCGGCTAAGTAAATCACTTAATTAAACAGTTAGGAAAATTAATCGGTTAAAGAGCTAAGTGGGATAATCCGTTAAAAAGCCAAGTAAACTTGATAGCTAAAACAATTAAGTAAATTTAATAGGTAAGAAAACTTAATCAGTAAGAAAAACCTAATAAATAAAGGAAACTTAATAATTTAGAAAACTTCCTAGCTAAGAAAGGAATATGTCTTACCTATAAATAGGAGCCTAGGATTTCATTCTTCCTTGCTCATTTCTTTTCTTCTTCCCTCTATACGTTGGTGTTCTAACCAATAATCACCGATGCGATATTCTATCCAATCGATTCGGGAACCAACTAACGAATGCCAAAGTGCTGTCTAAATAAGACTATACTTTGTGAATTTCATTAAGGTTCTGATCTCGTGACCATCGTTAGGTTTGATATGGTTTTACACTAATACGTATTCCACTCTATTAAACTAAATGTTTAACTATCAGAAAACTCCGATCCAAATCTTACTATCAAACAAGATGTTTAATCATCAGAAGATTCAGAACTATAAAGTAGGTGCTTAGAATCAAGAGGCTTGTTTAATCAAGACTATATGCTAACAAGGTGAGTCATTCTCTTTTTATCTGTGACAACTGTCAAAAAATTTTAGGTATCCGTACAATTAATTAACCATGATTAGTGCGTAATGACTGTGCTGAATTGCAATTAACTGCTTTCTGATTATTGCCATATACATACATGTGTATCATACATTGTTTAATGTCATATCATTACTGCATGAAAGCTATGTTGCCTCAAATAATGCATTAAGTGTAGTTAGCACAGTTATCTGATAAATCAGGATAGTGTGACAGAACTCAGCACATAGACAGACAGTGCATTGAGATACAGAATGAGCCAGAAACTAGGTATGACTCTAGTATAGTGTGTAGGAAAGTAAGGATCACAAAACTGCCTTCCTAGTGATAGTTTAAGTGCCGGAAAGTGCCTAAAACTTACATAAACTGCAGAATTCTGCAGAAAGTCAGCAAATTCAGCATTTAAACATAATTACATCATGCAGAAACAAGCTTCAATAGTCCTGAATACTTTCCTAAGTGCCGGGAATCAAAAGTGTCACAAAAAGATACATAAAGCACACTAAACTGCATAGTTTAGCACTTTAACGAACCAGTAACCAACCGAACAACCGGACACTACTCGAAATATCAAAATTACACTAGAAGCACTGTTTTAACATTACCAAGCTAGTTATGGTCCCCGAACATCATAACATCCCATACAAATATCTAATAACTAAAACATGTAACTAATACTAGGATTTCAACTAGAATGAAACTAATTAAGTTAAAACCTATGCTAGACCCCCCCCCCCCCACCTATTCACGGCCCAACAAGGGTCCCACAAGATGGATTTTATTTCAATATTAAATTGGATATGCATTCACTTTACTAAACATAATATACAATGGTTAGAAGGAGAAGTTGGTTTATAAAAGAACTTGTAGGATCATAAGTTCATTTCTCACACACACTAACACACACATAACCTCTCCTCTCCCCTCTCTTGTTCTTGGCAGACCTCAACCCCACCCACAACCATCATCATTCAACCTTCTTCATACAATCTACATATACATAAAGGTGCTAGGGATCCTACAAAGAAGCTAGGAGCTTGTGGAAGATCAAGGACATCTCTTGTTTGCTTTTATCCATCTCATTTCTTCACTTGAATCATCCCTAGCCTTGAGCTAGTGGTAAGAACCTTGTACACTCCATTTTACTTCCATTTTTAGTGGTTAAAGAAGAATCATAATAAAAAAAAACTTGAAAGAACACTAAAGAACATAAGAAGTAAACATGAACATAAGCTTGTTTAATGAAGTAATCTTGATGAATATGAGTTGTTATGCCTGTTGATCATTGATTGTTTGTTGAAATGATGTTGATCATCATAAGTTCTTGCTAGATCATGATTAAAAACATAATCTAGCAAGATGAGAAAGTAGAAATGCTGTAGGATGATAGATCATCCACACATGAATCATGAACTTGAAAGAATACTTTGATTTCTTGAAAAATAATGATCAAAGTAAGTTAATAATCATATAGATCTAAAGATTTACGAATGGTTTTTCAAAGAAACCAAGTTAAAAATACAAGTTTTATTAAATCTTGGTTCTTACAAAAACAATCTCTATTTTTAGTGGTTAAACAAGTGAAGAAACACTTGTGTAACAAGAAGATTTCATAAGGAAACATATTTAGAAAATGTGACAAGAAGTTGTAAACAACTAACTTCTTTAAAAATGAAGTTTTTAAAAGAACTAATCACATTTTAAAGGGTAACAAGACTTACTAAGAATACTAGTAAGTTCCTACAAATTTTTACAAATATTCAAGTTCATGAAGTGGTAGATTATTACTTGTTTCTGGCAAATTGGTAAGTAAAGGTTGTTTGTTGATGATTATGAATTGATTGTGTTGATTTTTACAAAAGAAAATGATATCCTTGAAAGCATGGAAACCTCCATTTTTAGGGGAAACTATGGCAAAATTTTCTAAAAACATAAACACTTAGAAAAATATTTTAAAACAAATAATTACAAGTGTATTTTAACCATGAGTTTTCTACAGAAACTTTGCCATAATTTTTTGTTAAAAAAAATACAAATATTGGAGGTTGATTTTCATAAAAAAATGACTAAATATGCATTTAAGAAATATATTTAGATGACACCATGTGTGTGATTATTTGTATATTTTGTGTATTAGTTATATTATTTTAGGACATGAAAATAATATAACTCATTAAAATACCAAGAATCACAATCCAAAATAATACCAAAATTCCAAAGAATAAATATACACATTTACAAAAAAATATTGGAGAAACCGAACTATGGAATAAGGCTTACAAAAATATTCCGAAATTTATTCACAATGTGTATTTTGGTAAATAATATTTTGGACACCAAGGAAACAAAAATATGATTTTTACAATTACTACAAAAATATATCATATTTTTTACAAGGAAAGTATATTATTTACAAGTATGAAATATATATTTTTCTCGAAATTTTTAGAAGATATATTATTTAAAAAATATATATATATTTTCTTACAAACACGAAATACAATATTTTGAGGTGAAAAATATAATTCCTCAAATAAATATGAAGAATACCGTTTTTGGAGAAAAATGAGTATGTATATATGTATATATACATATATATATATACATATACATATATATATATATACATATATATACATACATATATATATATAGGGGAAGGTTAAAATGAGAACCACCTCGAGTTGTAAGAACCAGTGAGAACCACCCCCGCGGGGGGCCGTTGACCACGATTTTTTTTTACAACTAGATGTGTATATTTTAACACCCTACGTAAAGTTTGGGTTTAAACGGCGCGCCCGAGGGGGTAGTTTTTTACGCCCAAAGTTTGGGTTTTTTTAATTTCTTTTAATTTTTCTTTTTTTTTAACCAAACTTTGGGCGTAAAAAACTACCCCCTCGGGCGCGCCGTTTGAACCCAAACTTTGCGTAGGGTGTTAAAATATACACATCTAGTTGTAAAAAAAAATTGTGGTCAACGGCCCCCCGCGGGGGTGGTTCTTGCTGGTTCTTACAACTCGAGGTGGTTCTCATTTTAACTTATTCCTATATATATATATATATATATATATATATTCTATGTTGGACATGAAAATATATATTTTTTTTGAAACTTATGAAGGAAATACAAATATTTGCCAAGAGAAAAATTATAAATATTTTTTCTAAATAATGCTTATTACAATATATATATATATATATATATATATATATATATATATATATATATATTTTGGAAACATATATTGGTGGACTTTTATTAAAGATGATATTCCGGAAAAATTAACACGAAATTGAGTATAAGGAGACTTAATGAATACAATAAAAATACGTATTCTTATACGTATAAATTCACACCGGAATACGACCCTACTACATGGCAAAATATACAAGTATAAGATACTCCATCCTTGGGAAGGAAATACAAGCATAAATACTTGGGGAGTATAAAGTTAATATATATTGTTTTAACAATTATTCCAAAATTTAATAAATATTAAATATTTTAACAAATAATTATATAATTGGAATAATAATGAAGACACTTTGAAACGTAACTCAAAGACACTAATCAATACTAAGACAAGGCACGACCCACTCATCTAATGGACCGTAGTACGCATGTAGGTAGTCGTGCATTCTAGAGGAAGCTTTGAGTTACATCAGATACAAGGAACGCAAAACTGTGAGTTCATGTTCCCCCTTCTCGTTTAATTGTTTTTGGTTTTATAACTTCAGGGGTGAGATACATGTTACTAAATGTTTTCAAACAAATATATATGGTATGGTTAGCTAAGGAAAATACTGTTAGATCTTGTGAAAGGGTAGGTGCACTCTTAAGACCATTAATCCTCGTTTTAGGACTGAGGGAGATGAGTGATAGATCTATTTGGGTGTAGCAAGCCCACACCCATGCGGCCTAGGGTGGCCCATGAGGTGACTATGTGTTGGGATTGAACCCTATCAGAGGAACAGATAATTAAAGCGAAAACCGGATCAGAGCAGTGGATCCAGAATAAGTCGATGTTATGTATACAAGTCTCTCCCATTGAAAGTGGTTTCAACATCTGATGACCTCCAATCCACTGACCGTTACAACTGCTGACTTACAACTGCTGATCAAGTCAAAGACTAATGAAGACTAAAGCCTTGCTATTCAATCTACTGTTATGGGTCAATCACTGCTGAATACATCAAGTACTGCTAGGTTCACATCAGTGGAAGGATTCAGCAGTAGTTTAGTTTATTTTTATGTAATGTATTGTAATCAGTAGTTAGCATAAGCAGTGTTTGTATTAGATCAGTTATTAGAGTTTGTTAGGAGGTTAGATGTCACTTTCATGGTAACGTCAGCAAAGATGCCACAGTGGTTTGTCCGTGCCTATAAATAGAACAGTACCCTGTACTGTTCTATTAGCTCTTCACCATCTTTCTTCCTGTACGAACAAATCACTGTGAGCTCAGGCTGAGGGGGAGTTTGTTACATGCATGCAATTGTAATCGTTGATGAAATAATTCAATCATTCGGTTCTTTGTTGAAAATGTGTGTTGAAAGCAATTCTCCTGTTTGATTGTGTGCAAAGTTTGTTTCCGTTTACATTCCGCTGCATTACTTGTTCATCTTTCATTTTTATTCAAACGTAAAACACAATCAATCCAAACTCAGATCCTAACAATTGGTATCAGAGCTCGGACAGTCAAATTTGATTTAACAATCATTTTGACATAAATAGTTTAGCTCACAATCGTTGATACTGATAGTTGTTCGTTTTGTTGAAAAACAGAGCAAGGTTTAATCACCATCAAAGTTGATTAATCAGTGCCTGTAAAACAACCAGGATGACGTCACAATCACAAGATGATAAGAATAACATCGGCTCACTTTTCAAACCACTCATGCTTAAACGTAATGAATACAACATCTGGGAGAGAAGGATGGGTCACATCCTTGCTCAACAGAATACTGGATGTTGGAGATCTGTTGTTTTTGGACCACATGTTCCCATGGTGCCAAGTGCTGAGGATACAAAGAAGTTCGAACCTAAAAAACCTGAAAATTATACTGAAACTGATTTCCAAAAGTTCGAACTCGATGCCAAAGCATTTAGCATCATTGCATCTGCATTACCCAATGAAATTTATGCTGGGCTGTTACATTGTAACAGTGCCAAATAGCTATGGGATGCACTGAAGGAACAGTTTGGGGGAACGGAAGAAGTTATTGAAAATAATAGGGAAATTCTGAATCAGCAGTATTAAACCTTTTGTCACATCAAGGGTGAATCATTGACCCAACAGTTTGAGCGATTTAGTTGTCTCATTAGTGAGCTAAGACTTGTGAAAGTTACATTTCCTAATTCAACACAAAATAGCAGGTTTCTTAGATCACTACCTGAAAAATGGGATACAATTGCTTTTGTAACTAGAAATTCTGCTGAGTTCAAAGATCTGACCCTGACCCAACTTCATGGTAGACTCCTGACCTATGAAAGGGAGTTAAACTAGAAAAAGAAGTTGCAAGAGTCTGGTAAAGTTGCTGATGATTATTCATTTGGCAACACAGCTCTTTTTGGTCAGGAAGAATCTGGTAGCAGTAGTAAGGATCAGAGTTATGATCATTTTATTGATATAACTGCTGGTGGAAACTTTAACAACTCCGATTCTCACTCTACAAATTATGCTTTTACTGCAAATTGTGAAAACCAGATGTCAGATAACTTGTGCTTTGAACTCAATGACTTACAGCACTTTGATCCAACTGATCTTGAAGAAATGGACATTTTGCATCAATTGGCAATGCTTAGTGTAAGAACAAGCAAATTTTACAAAGGACAGGGAGAAAATTCCTAGGGTTACATGGGAATTTAAAAGTGGGGTTGGATAAGTCAAAAATCAAGTGCTACAAGTGCAATAGGCTAGGACACTTTGCTAGGGAATGTAGGAGTCAAACCACTGGTCCAATTGTTACTCATCCCAGCTCAAACCCTAGGCCACAAAATCAAAGCACTGTGCACTATTCCCATTATACCCTTGTTGCCCATGTAAACACTGCTCATTATGCAAACCCTATTCATGTGCATTATGTTCAAACCACTGTCCCTCAAATTGTGACAACCCACACCAAACCAGGTATCCGTACGAATTAATTAATATCTAATTAATGCTTAATTACTGTGCTTGCTTACATTTGTGATTAAACTGCTACTTGAATTCTGATTCATACACATACATGCATCATACTTTATTGCTGTCACTCCATTATTTACACAGAACTATAGTGACAAACTTGATGCACAAAAGCACAGTTAGCACAATAAACGGATAACCCAGTAAACATGCTGACATTGCCAGCACTAGACATATATTGTCTCTGAGGCCAGTATGAGCCGGGAATAGATTACTACACCAGTAGGGAGTGTAGGGAGGTGAGGATTGTAAAACTGCGTCACTAGGTGATAGTTATAGTGACCGGATGTGCCTAAAACATGCTTTAATTACAAAATTATGCACTTTATGCAAAAATTCAGCATTTAAGTTAACTAGTAAAGTGCAAAAACATGGGAAAATAATACTAGACACTTTCCAAAGTGTCGGGAATTCATTGTGTCACTAAAACTAATATTAACGACACTTTAAATGCTTATTTAGCACTTTAACGGATCAATACCCAACCGAACAACCGGACTTTACCCGGAACATAAAAATATTGTCAATGACATTGTTTTTCCTTTTCTGAGCCAGTTAGAGTCCCCGAATACCCTAATACCCTTTATAATTCATAACACACATAATACACTGATTAACACCTTTAGTACTTAACTAGTTACTAACTATCTAGTTCAAACCAAACCATAACCCCCCCCCCCCCCCCCCTTCAACCGAATCGGTCCCCCAAGGGGACACACTCCTTACAAATATTGATTATTTTATTGAGGTTGCCTAATATCTTCGTAACACATTGTTTAGTGGACAATACACCCAATATGGACTATAAGTAAGTATGGAGGATAAGCATTACATTCACATCAACACTTAACAAAATTTCACTCTCTCTCCCTCTCCTCTTACCTTCGGCCGAGAGCTCACACACACCCACCATCACCTTCAAATTTCGATCTTGCAATTTCACATACATACAAGTGTGCTAGAGTTCATACAAGGAGGCTCGGTGCTTACGGAATCTCAAGGACCTCTCTACATCGCTTTTATCTACCTAGTTTTCACTTTGATTCTTCCCTAGCCTTGAGCTAGTAGTAAGTGCTTCTAAACACTTCCTTGTTCATGATTAAAGTGGTTAATAAGAAGTTTAACGATTAAAAATCAAGAACACTAAAGATTAAAACTAAAAGACTTGAAAGAAAGATGAACATGGTGGTTAAAGAGTAAATAATGGTGTAAAACTTGTGAATCTTGTTTAGTTATGGTTATTTTATGTTGTTGATTGCTAGTAGTGGAACGGATCGTCATCTAACCACGCTAGATCATGTTCATGGAACATGAACTAGCAATATGTTAAGTGTAGAAGATACAAGATGACAAACCCTTCCATACATAAACATGAACTTGTGTAAAGTTGATGTTTCTTGTAAAATAGAGTTTTAAACTAGTAGATCTAAAGATCTACAAGTGGTATTTTCGAAGAACCAAGTAAAATATACAAGTCTTATTTTAAAGTCGGATCTTTCATAAACTAAAGATGTTTTTGTGAACAAACAAGTGTGTAAACACTTGTGTAACAAAAGGATTTAACAAAGAAATATTTCCGTAATTTTTTACTAGAAGTTGTAAGGTTACATCTTCTTTAAAAATAAAGTTTTTCAGGAAACCGACTCATTTTAAAAGATAGAAAGATCTACTAAAAATGTTGGAAAGTTACTACATACTTTTACACAACTTACAAGTTCATGTGTTTGCGATTTATGCTTATTTTGACTAGTTTGACGATTGAACATTGAATATTGATTATTGGAAAATTGTTGATTGGATTTTGAAAAGAAAATGATACGCTAGTAAGCGTGGCCACCTCCAGTTACAGAGGAAACTCTGGCGAAATTTTTCCAGAAAATAACACTTAGAATATTTTTGGTGACAAGTGTTATGAATATATTTTTGACTTGTTTTCCAAACAAACTTCGCCATGATTTTTATTACAAGGTAACCAAGTGTCGGAGGTGGAATTTTCGTAAATAAAACTTGCTAAATATATATTTAGAATATATATTTCATAGTAAAACGCTTGCGTGATTTTATGATTATTTTGTGAACTATATATTATTTTTAGAGTAGAAATAATATAACCTGGAAAATATCATGAAGTAACGACTCCAAAATAATACCAACGCCTTCACAAATAAATATTTAAGTTACACCGGTATTATTATTACCATCCGAACTTTAAATGTAACTTACGTATTTTCGAAAAATACTCTTGAATGCGTATTTTGATAAAAGTATTATTTTGGAAATCGTATGGAATAATTATAATATTTTTGGGAAAAATATGTATATTTTGGAGTTAGAATATTTTGGACAAATGAATACAAATATATTTTATTAAGTGAGACTTATTAATATATTTTTGGAATTACGAAACCGCACATGTATTAAAACCCCCATCCTTGGGAAGGAATACACCTATAAAATAATTAAGAAGTGGAAATACGAAATAGTTGCCTAACTATTTCCCAAAAACGTTAAACCTTAAGCCAAGGCACGGCCGTCCGTCTAATAGAAGTTAGTACGTGTAGGTCGTCACGCAGCAGGTTGATTTGGGGATATACTATTTCGAGACACACTTCTGTGAGTTCATGTCCCCCTTTTCTCTTAACTGTTTTCAGTTTTTATACTTCGGGGGTGAAATACATGTTACTATGATTACAATGTTGTGGTATTTTGTTTTTAAAACATGAAGTAATGGATGATCATCATGGTTTTAAATTCATATAGCTTTGATGTGATTAAGCTATGGTATTAAGAAGTTACACCAAATAAACCCACGCTTCCGCAAAGCCAGGGTGTGACAGCTTGGTATCAGAGCTTTGATCATAGCGAACTAGGATTCCTTCTCGAGTCTAGACTATGATCACTAAGGCTCTCACGAAAACATTTTCACATTGCATACACTACGTCCAGATCCTAGGTACAAAACATTTTTACAAACAAAAGTAGAGCATATTTTTTTAAATTTTTGGTTGGTCGGGAGACCAGGGATTCAGCCGGGTGGCTGGGGAGATTCAGCCGGGTGGCTGGGGAGGTTCTGGTCGGGGGACCAGGGAGTTAGTCTGAGAGGCTGGGAGGATAGTCTAGTGGGACTAGGAGGTTCAGTCTGAGAGGCTGGGAGGATAGTCTAGAGGGACTAGGAGGTTCAGTTTGAGAGGCTGGGAGGTTAATCTAGTGGGACTAGGAGGTTCAGTCTGAGAGGCTGGGAGGTTAATCTAGTGGGACTAGGAGGTTCAGTCTGAGAGGCTGGGAGGTTAATCTAGTGGGACTAGGAGGTTCAGTCTGAGAGGCTGGGAGGTTAGACTAGTGGGACTAGGGGAATTACTTGATTGCTTATTGGTGACTAACATGCTTATTTGATTATATGATTGATTGTTTGTGCATATGTGTGTTTGTGTTACAGACGTCGTGCCTTCATCAGGTACTGGGGAGTCGGACACTACAGATCCCATGGCCATAGTATCAGACGACATAGTTTCATCGGAGCACGAGGTGTACACTTCCGATACTACCAGCACAGACAATGATGACTTCCAGCCCTTTGCGCTGCCTAATTTCGTAGCAGAGCCTGCTGATGGCCATCTTGTTGGGGATTTGCCACTCGCAGTGATCCCTGCTCCTGTGCCCCTTGCCGCTTATCCCGTTGTTGATATGCCCCTCGACGTTGTCTCTGACGACGATGTCGATTTATTTGAGGAGGACCCACTTGAGGGCGAGGCCCATATTGCTTCCGATGATATCCTACTTCTTGCTGATGCTTCTGCAGAGGAGGCTCCCATTCATTCACCTGTTCCAGACTCCTTTGAGTTTGTGGCATCCGTACCTTCGCACACACAGGGAGTGCAGCACCACTCACACGACGCCGACCCGGACATGGCGTCATCCGCTGCACCTGCTCCTGCGCAAAGCTTTGAGTATGATCATGATGTTGATGATGATTCAGATCCTATTTTTCCACCTGACTTTGATCCAGACCAGGACATTGAGTTCGTACACTTAGACCAGCACTTGGAGGATCCTGTAGCCCCTGTCGACCCTATGTTTGTTGATCCAGCTGATTTTGAGATGGAGTTTGTTGATCCGGAGCCTGCTGTGGCCCCTGAGCCAGGCGTTGCTCCTGACCCCGCATCGGAGCATGACCCTGTTCATGCCGATGCACCTCCTGTTGTTCCTTTGGTTGATTATATACCTGTTGATGATCATCCTGTTGCTATTCCACAGTTGGTGGATGATCATGCTATTGATGTTCATATTGATGCTCCACTGTTGTTAGAGGATCCTGTTGTCGTCCCACTTCCAGATCCTATGCCGGTGATGTTCGACCGCGCACCTTTTGTGACCTACATTGATCCACGATACGCTCACACCCACAATGGGTGGATAGATGACGACGATGATTACCCACCTTTCGTGATACCAGTTACACCACCTGTAGCCCCCGTTTCAGCCCTTGTTTCAGCTCCCATTGATGCTCCCTTGATTCCCCCACATACCACAGATGTTCACCGCACAGATCTTCAGATCACCTACCTCCAGGACATACCTCCACCACGTCCTAGGTAGGGTTCGTCACGTCATCCGTTTGGTCATACACCTTTCATGACAGGAGGAGATCAGTTTGTACCTCAGGTCTCTTACCCCACTGTTGCTCCCACTGTTGCACCATTTACTGTGCCATCCTTCGCTCCATCTAGTGAGCCGTTCCTCTGGACTACGCCCCCCATTATGCCACCATCTGATCCGTATCACCCATATCACATTGGGTCTTCTACGGAAGATATTCTCACATCTTTCATGATACAGCAGGAGGTGCTGACCCGTCGCGTACAGGAGCTAGAGAGAGCTCAGCGACTCCCGTGCCAGTGCCAGACCCCACCTGCCGTATCACACCCTCCTCGACCACTTTCACCTGATTCTGCCGCTCGTTTTTGGACTCCCGAGCAGCAGATAGCATACTTATTGCGCGCTCATCGCGCTATGGAGGAGGACTGGCTTCATATGCGACGTTTACTCTTTTCTCATTTCCCCCCTCCTCCACTGCCATCAGCATAGGCCTTTTTGATTCGACGCAGGTAGAATTTTGGGTGAGACGACCGCGATTATGCAGACTACACAGCTTTTGGAGACCGCATTTTTTACGATTGTGACTTTTGATTATTTGTATATTTGTTGCTGTTGTCACTGATTAGATAGTTTGGATTAGGGCGATGTGGCCCTTAGTCACTGATGATGTACGATACAGTTATGTACTTGTAAACCTTACATTATGGTCTTGATTTATGACAGCACAATCGCAGTATTCTCATTATATGCTGGGTTGATTATTGATTGTTTATGTTCTATAACATGAGATGTTATGTGGTTGATTTATTTATAACATGAGATGTTATGTGTTGATATTGTTGAATACATACGTACACTTTACTTACTATAACCTGACCAACGTGAACCATCTTTTAGAAGATGCCACCAAGACACGAGACGCGTATGCCTGCCAACGAGGCCGAACTTCAAGGAATCATTGCTGCCGCCATTGCGCAGTATGCAGCCTCACAAGGAGGAACCAGCGGAAGCAATTCGAATAATAACGGCAATAACAATCCACCACATGGTAATGTTAAGTCGTTTGGGACGTATTACAATACATTTGGATATTTATAGCACGTCCGCTGATACCATTTGTATATTCTAACGTATGTGTAGGGTGCACTTACAAGCAGTTCCTAGACTGCAAGCCTGTGAACTTTGACGGCACTGGAGGTGCTGTTGCTTTTGTAAGATGGGCCGAAAAGACGGAGTCTGTTCTTCGAATGAGCAAGTGCGTTCCAGACCAACAAGTGACTTACATTTCTGGGCTATTTTTGGACGGAGCCCTGTCCTGGTGGAACTTACAAGTGCAAACTCTTGGTGAAGCCGCTGCTTACGCGTTGACCTGGGCTGAGTTAAAAGAGTTAATGCGAAGGAAGTATTGCTCTCGTGCTGAGATACAAAGGTTAGAAACTGAGTTCTGGCATTTAAGGATGGATGGTCCCAAGATTGCGGAGTACGTTCAAAGATTCCTTGACTTATCTCACGTTGTGCCGTACATGGTCACACCAGAATTTAAGCGGATTGAAAGGTTTATCTGGGGTTTAGCTCCACAGATCATGAGTATGGTCACTACTTCCAAGCCTGCAACAATCACAGAGGCCATCGATCTGAGCGTAGCTCTTACTGAGGAAGCCATCCGCCTGAACAAGTTTTCAAATGTTGAGCCAAAGAAGAAAGAGACTCACGTAGAGTCGTCTGGTGAGAATAAGAGGAAATTCTCGAACTTCAAGCAGGGAACTAGCAATGTTGGCAAGAAAGGAGAATCAAGCGCACTGGTCCAAGCTGCAACCGGTGTTGGAAAAAAGGGGAAAGGATATATGGGTACTCATCCCAAGTGTAACACATGCCAGCGTCATCATTCTGGCCGGTGTGGGCCAAAAGTATGTGAAGCTTGTGTAAAAGTTGGCCACTTGAAGGATTCTTGCTGGGCTAGTGCTGGCCGGGGAGGCCAAGGAGGTTTTGGCAGTAGGAACAATAATCGTGGTGGCAATGGAAATCGTGTACAAGGGAATAATGGAGGTAATGGAAATCGAGGGATCAATGCAAATCAAGCTGGGGACGCGAATCGAAATCAAAACAACAATCAAGCGGGGAACGGAGGAGGTAATGGTCAAAGATTGGGTTGTTTTAACTGCGGTGACATTGGGCACTTTAAGAGAGACTGCCCAGGATTGAATCAAGCCCGCGGAAGAGTGTTTAACATTGAGACGAGGGAAGCGCGCCATGATCCCAATGTTGTTACTGGTACATTCCCTATAAACCAACGCTTTGCATCCGTTTTGTTTGATACTAGTGCCGATTATAGCTTCGTGTCATTAGAATTTAAGAAAATACTTGGGTTGACACCTAGTAAGTTAGATGTTCCATACGCGATCGAATTAGCAAATGGGAAACTAGTTGAGGCCAGTGAAGTTGTCCGAGGATGTGTGATTGAACTAGGAGGGCACGAGTTTACGCTAGACTTACTACCTGTCGAGTTGGGAAGCTTTGATGTGGTAGCGGGAATGGATTGGCTATTGAGTAACAAAGCCGAGATAGTTTGCCATGAGAAGACCATCCGCATCTCGGTGACAGATGAAGAAACAATCATAGTGCACGGAGAGAAACATGATACGCCGCTGAGAATTATTAGTTGTCTAAAAGCTAGAAAGTGCTTGAAGAAGGGATGTATTACATTCTTGGCACACATCGTGGATAAGAAAGCTGCTGAGCCGAAGATCGAAGACATTCCAGTCGTCGGAGAATATCCGGAAGTCTTTCCAGAAGACTTGCCAGGATTACCGCCTCCAAGGCAAGTTGAGTTCCACATTGACTTGGTTCCAGGTGCCGCGCCTGTAGCCAAGGAACCCTATAGACTTGCGCCATCAGAGATGCAGGAGTTGTCGACACAACTCCAAGAGCTGTTAGATAAAGGATTCATCAGACCAAGCTTCTCACCTTGGGGAGCTCCGGTTCTGTTTGTTAAAAAGAAGGACGGTAGTTTCCGTATGTGTATAGACTACCGTGAGCTTAATAAGTTGACCATCAAGAATAGATATCCTTTGCCGAGAATCGATGATCTATTTGACCAGTTGCAAGGCTCAAGCTTTTATTCAAAGATCGATCTTCGATCTGGATACCATCAACTTAGGATACAAGAGGAAAGTATCCCGAAGACAGCCATTAGGACTCGTTATGGACACTACGAGTTCCTAGTTATGCCGTTTGGGTTGACAAACGCACCTGCAGTTTTCATGGACCTAATGAACCGAGTGTGTAAGCCGTACCTAGACAAGTTTGTGATTGTGTTCATAGACGATATCTTGATTTACTCGAAGACAAAGGACGAGCACGAACAACACTTAAGAGCTATTCTAGAGCTACTTAAGAAGGAGAAATTATACGCCAAGTTCTCGAAGTGTGAGTTCTGGCTACGCGAAGTCCAGTTTCTTGGACATGTGGTAAATGGAAATGGAATTCATGTTGATCCCACAAAGATCAAGGCGATCAAGAGTTGGGAGACCCCAAAGACGCCAACCGAGATTCGACAGTTCTTGGGTTTGGCTGGTTATTATCGAAGATTCATTGGGGATTTTTCTAAAATCGCTCAACCTCTGACCGCGCTCACATGGAAAGATAAGAAATTTGATTGGGGAATTAAACAGGAAGAAGCATTTCAGTTGTTGAAGAACAAGCTTTGTGACGCACCGATTTTATCGCTACCCGAAGGAACGGATGACTTCGTGGTATACTGTGACGCCTCACGTCAAGGATTGGGTTGCGTATTGATGCAACGCCAGAAAGTTATAGCTTACGCTTCACGCCAATTGAAAGTTCATGAAAAGAACTATACCATGCATGATCTAGAGCTAGGCGCAGTGGTATTTGCGTTGAAAATCTGGCGACATTATTTGTATGGTACGAAATGTACAATCTTTACGGATCATAAAAGTCTACAGCACATATTCGACCAGAAAGAGCTGAATATGAGACAGAGACGTTGGGTCGAATTGTTGAACGATTACGATTGCGAGATCAAGTATCACCTAGGGAAATCGAATGTGGTCGCAGATGCCCTGATTCGAAAAGAAAGGATTAAGCCCATAAGGGTTAGGGCTTTGGAGATGATTGTCCAGACAGATCTCTCTCTACGCATTCGTGCCGCGCAGAGAGAAGCTTTGAAAGAAAGGAATATTGAAGATGAGTATCTCCGTGGGATGGAGAAGCAGTTGGTGCCAAATGAGGAAGGAACTTTATGCTTCATGAAACGGATTTGGGTTCCTCTGTTTGGTTTATTAAGGAAGGTTATTTTTGATGAATCCCACAAATCACTGTACTTTATTCATCCCGGGGCGGATAAGATGTACCAGGACCTTAAGGATTATTATTGGTGGCCTAGGATGAAAGGAGATGTTGCTGTTTATGTTAGCAAATGTTTAACGTGCGCCAAGGTGAAAGCTGAATACCAGAAGCCTTCAGGACTTCTGCAGCAACTTGAGATTCCAAAGTGGAAATGGGAACAGATTTCAATGGACTTCATAACTAAGTTGCCAAAGACGCCCAGAGGTCATGACACTATTTGGGTAATAGTTGACCGCCTGACCAAGTCCGCACATTTCTTGCCGATCAAAAAGAAGGATAACACTAGTAAACTGGCGGAAATATACATGCGAGAGATTGTTGCACGTCATGGAGTGCCTCTCTCGATCATCTCTGATAGAGATGGACGTTTCACATCAAGGATTTGGCAATCCTTCCAAGAAGCTTTTGGCTCACAGTTAAATCTGAGCACTGCATTTCATCCACAAACTGATGGCCAAAGTGAACGAACTATTCAGACATTGGAGGATATGCTGAGAGCATGTGTAATGGATCTAGGTGGTAGCTGGGATAATCATTTACCATTGGTCGAATTTTCGTACAACAACAGCTACCACACAAGCATTGGAGCCGCGCCATTTGAAGCTCTTTACGGACGCAAGTGTCGATCGCCACTATGCTGGGCTGATGCAGGTGATAGGCAGCTTGTTGGTTCCAAAATAGTCCAAGAGACGACAGACAAGATTGCACATATTCGAAAGCGCATCGAGGCGGCTCGCGACAGACAGAAAGCCTATGCAGATCCAAAGAGGAAACCTTTGGAATTTCAAGTTGGGGATATGGTTTTATTGAAAGTTTCACCCTGGAAGGGTGTGGCACGCTTCGGAAAGCGTGGGAAGTTGAATCCGCGTTACATTGGCCCGTTCAAGATACTGCAAAGGATTGGGCTTGTAGCCTACAAGTTGGACCTACCTGCTGAACTCAATGGTGTTCACGATACATTCCATGTATCAAATTTGAGAAAGAGTCCAACACAAGTAACAATGATCATTCCTGCTGACGAAGTTCATATCGACGACACGCTCCACTTTACCGAAGAACCCGTTGAGGTTACGGATTGGAAAGTTAACAAAACTCGCAGGAGCAGTGTCAAACTCGTCAAAGTTCGATGGAATGCAAGACATGGGCCTGAATTCACGTGGGAACGTGAGGATCATATGAAGGAGAAGTACCCCCATTTATTTCCTAAGACCCCTGCAACTAGAAGCAGAGCCTAAAATTTCGGGACGAAATTTATTTAACGAGGGGAGAATGTGACAACCCTCACCAAACCAGGTATCCGTACGAATTAATTAATATCTAATTAATGCTTAATTACTGTGCTTTCTTACAGTTGTGATTAAACTGCTACTTGAATTCTGATTCATACACATACATGCATCATACTTTATTGCTGTCACTCCATTATTTACACAGAACTATAGTGACAAACTTGATGCACAAAAGCACAGTTAGCACAATAAACGGATAACCCAGCAAACATGCTGACATTGCCAGCACTAGACAAATATTGTCTCTGAGGCCAGTATGAGCCAGGAATAGATTACTACACCAGTAGGGAGTGTAGGGAGGTGAGGGTTGTAAAACTGCGTCACTAGGTGATAGTTATAGTGACCGGATGTGCCTAAAACATGCTTTAATTACAAAATTCTGCACTTTATGCAAAAATTCAGCATTTAAGTTAACTAGTAAAGTGCCAAAACATGGGAAAATAATACTAGACACTTTCCAAAGTGTCGGGAATTCATTGTGTCATTAAAACTAATATTAACGACACTTTAAATGCTTATTTAGCACTTTAACGGATCAATACCCAACCGAACAACCGGACTTTACCCGGAACATAAAAATATTGTCAATGACATTGTTTTTCCTTTTCTGAGCCAGTTAGGGTCCCCGAATACCCTAACACCCTTTATAATTCATAACACACATAATACACTAATTAAAACCTTTAGTACTTAACTAGTTACTAACTATCTAGTTCAAACCAAACCATAAACCCCCCCCCCCCCCCCCTTCAACCGAATCGGTCCCCCAAGGGGACACACTCCTTACAAATATTGATTATTTTATTGAGGTTGCCTAATATCTTCATAACACATTGTTTAGTGGACAATACACCCAATTTGGACTATAAGTAAGTATGGAGGATAAGCATTACATTCACATCAACACTTAACAAAATTTCACTCTCTCTCCCTCTCCTCTTACCTTCGATCTTGCAATTTCACATACATACAAGTGTGCTAGAGTTCATACAAGGAGGCTCGGTGCTTACGGAATCTCAAGGACCTCTCTACATCGCTTTTATCCACCTAGTTTTCGCTTTGATTCTTCCCTAGCCTTGAGCTAGTAGTAAGTGCTTCTAAACACTTCCTTGTTCATGATTAAAGTGGTTAATAAGAAGTTTAACGGTTAAAAATCAAGAACACTAAAGATTAAAACTAAAAGACTTGAAAGAAAGATGAACATGGTGGTTAAAGAGTAAATAATGGTGTAAAACTTGTGAATCTTGTTTAGTTATGGTTATTTTATGTTGTTGATTGCTAGTAGTGGAACGGATCGTCATCTAACCACGCAAGATCATGTTCATGGAACATGAACTAGCAATATGTTAAGTGTAGAAGATACAAGATGACAAACCCTTCCATACATAAACATGAACTTGTGTAAAGTTGATGTTTCTTGTAATATAGAGTTTTAAACTAGTAGATCTAAAGATCTACAAGTGGTATTTTCGAAGAACCAAGTAAAATATACAAGTCTTATTTTAAAGACGGATCTTTCATAAACTAAAGATGTTTTTGTGAACAAACAAGTGTGTAAACACTTGTGTAACAAAAGGATTTAACAAAGAAATATTTCCGTAATTTTTGACTAGAAGTTGTAAGGTTACATCTTCTTTAAAAATAAAGTTTTTCAAGAAACCGATTCATTTTTAAAGATAGAAAGATCTACTAAAAATGTTGGAAAGTTACTACATACTTTTACATAACTTACAAGTTCATGTGTTTGCGATTTATGCTTATTTTGACTAGTTTGACGATTGAACATTGAATATTGATGATTGGAAAATTGTTGATTGATTTTTGAAAAGAAAATGATAAGCTAGTAAGCGTGGCCACCTCCAGTTACAGAGGAAACTCTGGCGAAATTTTTCCATAAAATAACACTTAGAATATTTTTGGTGACAAGTGTTATGAATATATTTTTGACTTGTTTTCCAAACAAACTTCGCCATGATTTTTAATACAGGGTAACCAAGTGTCGGAGGTGGAATTTTCGTAAATAAAACTTGCTAAATATATATTTAGAATATATATTTTATAGTAAAACGCTTGCGTGATTTTATGATTATTTTGTGAACTATATATTATTTTTAGAGTAGAAATAATATAACCTGGAAAATCTCATGAAGTAACGACTCCAAAATAATACCAACGCCTTCACAAATAAATATTTAAGTTACACCTGTATTATTATTACCATCCGAACTTTAAATGTAACTTACGTATTTTTGGAAAATACTCTTGAATGCGTATTTGTATAAAAGTATTATTTTGGAAATCGTATGGAATAAATATAATATATTTGGGAAAAATATGTATATTTTGGAGATAGAATATTTAGGCAAATGAATAAAAATATATTTTATTAAGTGAGACTTAATAATATATTTTTGGAATTACGAAAACGCACATGTATTAAAACCCCATCCTTGTGAAGGAATACAACTATAAAATAATTAAGAAGTGGAAATACGAAATAGTTGCCTAACTATTTCCCAAAAACGTTAAACCTTAAGCCAAGGCACGACCGTCCGTCTAATAGAAGTTAGTACGTGTAGGTCGTCACGCAGCAGGTTGATTTGGGGATATACTATTTCGAGACGCACTTCTGTGAGTTCATGTCCCCCTTTTCTCTTAACTGTTTACAGTTTTTATACTTCGGGGGTGAATTACATGTTACTATGATTACGAATACTTTTTACATGGTATAGTTAGTGTAAGGAGGGTTACTACTTAGATCATGTGAGTGGGTAGGCGGGAACTAGAGGCCATTAATCCTCATTGTAGGACCGAGGGTCTTTAGCGGTAGATCTATCCGGGTGTAGCGTGCCCAGCCCCAGGCCCAACAGAACCGACCTCGGGGTGACTTGGTACCCGACGCAAAAATCTGCTAGGTTTGAGTCTTCCTACTGCACTTCACACATATCAATGGCCTTGCAAACCATTGGTGATCTCTTTATTTCCTTATTTGCTACATACTAGGGATTTTATACTTACAAAGGTTTTACATACTCACTTTACATGAACTCGCTCAACAATTTTTGTTGATTTTTCAACTTACATGTATTTCAGGGAATTAGGGATCTGGCGAGGTATGTTATGTTTTCAAGCTGCGTAAGAAGTGCGATGTCATCCAAGTTTGGGAGTTGTGGATTTTACCTGGACGAGTCACAAGTCTTGAGCTGTGTTTGTTTCATGTCTGTGGTTGTGTCTTTTGAACAATGTTTTTAGTTTGTTATGTTGCATTTTTGTTGCATGTGTCGACATTTGAAAACAATGTTGTGGTATTTTGTTTCTAAAACATGAAGTAATGGATGATCATCGTGTTTTTAAATTCATATAGCTTTGATGTGATTAAGCTATGGTATTAAGAAGTCACACCAAATAAACCCACGCTTCCGCAAATCCAGGGTGTGACACAAATTAAGTATGTTCAGGCTCCTGTACCTCAGGTTCAAGTGCAACCAGTTGCACCACAACAAGCTGCACCACCAGCAGTGGTTCAACCAGATCAGCAAAGCTTTTTCACTCAAGGCTTTGTTGACTGGAGCAGCTTACCTGAAGAGCTAGGGAATGAAAATTTTACACTATATGCTACTAATGATGAATTTTGTCTTATGGAATTAGAGTCAATACCAGAAGAGCTGGATGCTGAAAAAGGGCAAACAAGAGCTGAAACAATGGATGAAGTTGCTGAGGCAGTGGTTACTGCTGTTGCTGGTGAACTACTGCTGGGAGAAAATTCAGAAACCCTGATTAAACCATTCGTTGACCCCTTGTCCAAAGAAGAAGAAAAAGAAGAAAAGGAAGAAGGTGAGAAATAAGAAAGAGCTGATGAAGAAAATGATCATCAATGTGACTGTGCCATGATGGCTGCAGCTAAGGTATCATCTCAGGTTCTTGAAAATCTGTGTTCAGACAAGTGCATTATAGCATTTGCTAACATTAAAGAGGTGAATGAAAACCTTAGGGATAGAGTGTTGAATGATGAGGTCAAATTTGAAAAGTCTTTAAAAGAACTTAAAAACAAATTGGCTGAAAAAGACAAAGAAATCTGCAGCTTAAAAGAAGAGCAAAGCATAACCAAGAGCCAACTTCAAACTATGGTAGAAAAATATCAAGTTTGCAAAAAGGAGTTGGAATCCACCCAAATCACTTGTGAAAGATGGGTGGAATCTTGCAAAGGTTATGAGGTCATGTTAGAAAAACAACTTGAAAGCAATGTAAAATTTGGCATAGGCTATAGAAAATATGATGAAATTGAAAACACTGCTGCTAAACAAGCTGGTTCAGTTGAAATAACACCAACAAACAAGAATGGCCAAGAAGTTAAGATAACTGACAAACTTGGTAACAAAATCACTCTAGAAAGATCTATGGGGTCCTCAACCTTTGAGGAAATTGAGAAATACCAATTTAAACCCACATGGTCTAATGAGTGTGACATTCTTGAAAATTTCAAACCCATGGATTTCACGAGCACTGATGGTGTCACAGCTCCAAAAGCAAAGGTTATTCCTATCAAAGACATCCCAACAGTGGTTCAAAACTCTGTTGCTAAGGAGTCTGAGAAAAGGAAGAAAAAAGAATAGATCAAAAACCTGTTTTGTGATTTTTGTGAAAAGAAGAATCATCTAATAAAAGACCGTTTTCATCTAAAAGCATATGATCTAAACAAAACAAGTGTCATTGTACCTGCTGAGAGCTGCACCATCTGTGGTAAAACAAACCACAAAACTCAAGAATGAGTGTATCTCAAAAACTTTGATGTAAAAAGGAATGAGTACACTGCAAAAACATCCTTAAGTTCATCAACATCATCTGTCAAGTTCACCAAGAACCAACCACTGTTTGTGCCAGTCCAAACAGCTGTTACAAAACAGTTGAGCCAAACATCTGTCCAAAGAGATGTTCAAGTGACTGATGCACCCCCTGCCAATCAATACAGAAGAGGCAAGGGACAACCATCATACCAAAGGATCCCACATGTTTATGAGGCCTACAAAAGGCCTTCTAAACCAAGAGTGAACAGGTATCCTTTTGGTTATCAGCAGATCATTGGGCAAGAACCCCAACAGTGGTTAGAGAAAAACAGTCCAAAAACTGTCCAAACCCCTGACCTAACCACTGTCCATCCATCTGAACTCATCCCAGACACTGTTGAGACCCCATCCAAGGCCTTATTGGCTTTGGAGACCCTAATGAACTAATCCTTTTACTTCATGTGCAGGGAGCTTCTGCATGCTTAGATAGCCTTTGGAATGTAGATAGTGGAGGCTCCAGGCACATGACAGGATGTAAAGCCCTACTCAAAGATTTCAAAATCCATGGAGGGGGTGATATATCCTTTGGTAATAATAGTAATGGGAAAGTTCTGGGGTCTGGTACAGTACAATCTGGTAATATAAAATTTGAAAATGTCAATCTGATAGACAATCTAAAATTCAACCTCCTGAGTGTTTCACAAATGAGTGATAAGGGCTATGGCTCATTCTTCACAAAGGATTGTTGTAGGGTTGTTGGACCAGAAATGGTTGAAAAGATTGAAGCAATACTAAAAACTGGAAAAACCAAACTTGTTGCTCAAAGAAGTGGCAATGTTTATGTAGTTGATATGTCAAAAGAGAGCCCCAGAACTGATGCCTGTCTGTTCTCGGCTGCATCAAACAAAGAGACAGAATTATGGCACAGGAGATTGGGGCACACAAATCTCAAGAAAATCACTGCCATTTCAAAACAGGGGTTAGTAAGAGGTTTACCTCAAAAACTGTTCACCTGACCTGAGCATTGTGTTTCCTGCCTAAAAGGAAAACAACATAAAAGCTCATACAAATCAATTGATGAGTCCAAAACAACCAAATGTTTGCAAATGCTTCATATGGATTTGTTTGGCCCAGTTAAAGTCATGAGTCTTAAGAAAAAGAGATATTGTTTGGTTATTGTTGATGACTTTTCTAGGTTTACATGGACTTACTTTTTACACTCAAAAGATGAGACTGCAGGCATTCTGTAAGAGTTTGTGAAACAGGTTGAAAAGCAGTTTGACCTTCCAGTAAAAATCTTTAGAAGTGATAATGGCACAGAGTTCAGGAACAAGGAGTTAGATGATTTCTGTGTGTCAAAAGGAATTGTGAGGCAACACAGCATTCCAAGAACACCAGAACAAAATGGGGTTGTTGAAAGAAAGAACAGGACCTTGATTGAGGCTGCCAGGACCATGCTTGCTGATTCAGGTTTGCCATTAACTTTTTGGGCAGAGGCAGTAAACACTGCTTGCTATGTCCAAAACAGAGTTTTAATCAACCCCAGGCATCAAAAGACTGCCTATGAACTGCTGTATAAAATAAAGCCATTGATTTCATATTTCAAGGTTTTTGGCTGCCCATGCTTCATTTTAAACTTAAAAGATTCCATCTCAAAGTTTGCAGCCAAAATTGATTGTGGTTATCATCTGGGATACTCAACCACTGCTAAGGCCTACAAAGTGTTTAACACAAGGACCAAAACAGTGGAGGAGACTTTGAATGTAAAGTTCAATGAACTTTCATCAATGAAAATCCCAGCAAATCCTGCAGAATTGTTTGATCTTGATAAATTTACTTTTGAAAATACTGCTGTCAAGACTAACAGTGCAGGTCCATCAAAAGATTCATCATAAGACTATGGGTATGAAGTCATCATTCCTCAACAAAGGTCTGTCTCGATGGAAAGAGCAACAGATGTTCAAAACAGCTGTCAAAGCTCAACCACTGCTACCTCAATAGTTGTTGATCAAAGTAGCCCTTTAACCCCTGCTTCCACATCATCAAACACTGTTGATAGTCCTCTATCAGGGGACAAAAGTCAGCATGTTTTCACACCAGTTCCACCTATTCCTCCACCTCCATTTGAAGCCACTGCTGGATCATCAAAGTCATCAGCAGTGGTTAGCTCAGACGATTCACATCTGCAGCCTTCACCATTAAATGCCATTATTCCATACCAAGGAGATCTTATCTTCTTGAATCTCATCCACCTGGCCAAATCATTGGCAACATCAATGAAGGGGTGCTCACAAGAAGTCAATCCCAAAACATTTATCTTTTTTCTGGTTTCCTATCTCTCCATCAGCCAGTCAAGTACCAAGAGGCACTGACAGACAACAGCTGGGTAGAAGCCATGCAAGAAGAGCTCCAACAGTTCAAAAGACAACAAGTATGGGAACTTGTACCACTGCCAGAGGGTGTAAGTCCTATTGGCACAAAGTGGATCTTCAAAAACAAAACTGATGAAAGGGGCATTGTTGTCAAGAATAAAGCTAGGCTTGTGGTTCAAGGGTTCAGACAAGAAGAGGGCATTGACTATGATGAAACATTTGCCCATGTAGCAAGACTTGAGGCTATCAGATTATTTCTGGCCTTTGCTGTCAACCACAAAATCAAGGTGTATCAAATGGACATTAAATGTGCATTCCTCTATGGTAAGATTCAAGAAGAGGTTTATATTTGTCAACCTCCAGGCTTTGAGGATCCATTTAATCCAAATCATGTCTACAAGCTAAATAAAGCTTTGTATGGCCTGAAACAAGCACCAAGGGCCTGGTATGAAACTCTTTCCACTTTCCTACTATCCATTGGTTTCACAAGAGGTAAAATAGATAAAACATTGTTTTTAAAATGGAGGGGAAAGGATTTGAGGATTGTCCAGATTTATGTGGATGACATCATCTTTGGAAGCACATGTAATAAAATGTGTGAAGAGTTTAGGCAACTCATGAAAACTAAGTTTGAAATCAGTGCAATGGGTGAACTACAGTGCTTTCTTGGTCTCCAAGTAAGGCAACTACAAAATGGCACTTTTATCCATCAAAGCAAATATGCCAAAGAACTGTTGAAGAAATTTGAGATGGATGATTGTAACCCATGCAATACACCCATTGCAACCAATAAAATAGTCATGTCTGATGAGAAGGATGAGTTGGTTGATCAAATTTTATACAGAAGCATGATTGGGTCTTTACTGTACCTAACTGCATCTAGGCCAGACATCATGTTTACAACATGTGTTTGTGCAAGATCCCAATCAGCCCCTAGAAAGTTAAACCTTATTGCTGTAAAAAAGATATTCAGATACCTCAAAGGTGCTCCCACACTTGGTATCTGGTATCCAGCTGATGGTAAAATTGAGCTTTCAGGTTTCTCAGATAGTGACTTTGTTGGATGTGACAAGACAAGGAAGTCCACTTCAGGAGGGTGCCAATTCCTAGGCAATTGCTTAGTGTCTTGGCAAAGAAAAAAGCAAGCAGCTGTTTCCACATCCACTGATGAGGCAGAATATATAGCTGCTGCAAGTTGTACAGCCCAACTGCTTTGGCTTCAAAATCAGCTGCTGGATTTTTGTATCACTGCCTTAAAGACACCACTCATGTTGGATAGCCAGGCAGCAAAAAATATCATCAAAAATCCAGTTTCCCATTCAACCACCAAGAACATTGACATCAGACATCACTTTATGAGGGATTGCTATGAAAAAGGTTTGATTACTCTACACCATGTTCCAACTAAAGATTAGCTGGCAGATGTGCTAACCAAAGCATTAGACACATCCACCTTTGAAAGCTTGATCTCTAGGATTGGCATGCTAAACATGGAATAACAGGCAAAATCCTCTTTTTCTATGAATAAAAGCATTAAAATGTTTTCAGAAAATAAAAAATCCATCCTTAAAAATAGCTAAAAATGAATTTTTCATTGAATCCTTAAAAGTCTGCCATAACCACTGTTTTGTTCAAAAGTCTGCTCTACTTAAAAATCTGTCCACTGCTGAAAGTCAACCCCTGCTCTCTCATTTCCTTGATAAGCACTGTTGTTCAAAATCAGTGTTTTTATCCATTGATATGCTATCCACTGATTGTAAAAATCACCCACTGCCTTCATTTGTTACCGTTACAACCACTGATCTTATTCCATCAGTGCTTTTCATAAAAACACTTGTCCTTCATTTCATCAGGGGTTGGCACGTGGACAGTACATAGTGGTCAGACCTTTTGTAACCGCTGCTACGTCAGCATTCACTTTTTCCTTAATAAAACCCTCTTCAAAACCCCAAACAGGGTTTTACTGTCGAATCGAATTCACAAAAATTCCTTTCTCAAAGCAGTTTCCATCTCCTTCTCTCAAATCCTTCATCGATCTTCTTCTTCAAAATGACAAAATCAAAGTCATCTGCAAAATCCACTTCAAAATCATCTCCTAAAAAGGCCACTCAAATGTCTACCACACCCATCGAAATACCATACAAAGCTCCTCACAATTATCTGGGTCTCCTTACAAAACCCGGCACCACTGATACCTTTGATTCCATCATTAACACTATGTCTGCATCGAAGTACAAAACTTTGTTAACAGCAGACGCTCCAATTTACCTGAAAACCCAGAAAGAGTTTTGGAAAAATGTTACTCTTGAAAAACAAGGAGAAGACGTCATAGCCATTCACTCTTCTTTAATGGGTAAAGCAGTCAAAATCACACCACAATCCATCTTGGAAGTTTTTGAACTCAATGATCAGCAAGGTAAAACTTCATTTCCCAAAAACGAGTTAAAACTGATTTTCTTGAAAGGGGGTATGCAGATACAATAAAAAAGGACACCTTACAAAAAGGTAATTTTCCACCTGCAACAAGATTTTTGTTCCATACACTGTTAATGTGTGTTTCAAACAAAACAACTGCTTTTAATGAAATACCATTAAAGATTCAAAACCTGGGATATGCTATTCTCCAAGATGAAAATTTCAATTACTCCCAGGAAATCTTTAATGATTTGGTTAAAAATGTTGATAAAAAGCCATTCTTACTTTTTCCAAGATTTCTAAGTTATTACTTTCAAAAGAAATTTGGTAAGGATGATGCTTATGTCATACAACAAGGTGACTCTTTTCAAATAAACAGCTTAACTGCTGAAACTTTCACAAGAATGTCAACACCTTGCAAAATACAGGCAGAGGTCCCTGAGCAGAATTTAGCAGCCACCACTGCTCCTCAGGTATCTGCTGTTGAGCCTACTGCTCTAGGTGATCATAGCAGCAAAACAACTGCTTTGAAACCCACACCTAAAATCACCAAAAATCCACGTCAAAAGAAAACTCAAAAGCCCCCCAAATCTAAATCAAAGGCAACTCTGTAGGATGAGATACCAGAGCAACTGCCAGTGACAACACAAAAGTCACAAGAAACCACTGCTGCTACTTCCTCACAGCAGATGGTAGAAATATCTCAACCCATACTTGAACCTCCTGTTTCTTCTCAAAAAGAACAGGTTGTACATATAGGGACACCACAATATGATGCTCTGGAATCACTTGCTTCCATCATCCACAGCCCAATGCCCGGGGCCAATTCTCTTTGTACACCCAACCTCACCTCCACAATTCCCCCACAAACAAAAATATTGTTGGATGCTCTTGATTTGAACCAGGCACAAACCAGTCCTTCTCAATCACCTGTCAATGAGAATATACCTCAACAAGTGACTGGGTCTGATGTATTAATCATTGCTAACCCACCAACAACACCTGAGGAGGTTACACCCCTTGAGTTACAAGTAACTCTTGGTGGTAGTCCAAGTGAAGCAGCCACTACAAGTGCTGAACCCACTGGTTTGCATTTGGACAGTGGTTACATCAATAAGACTTCCTTGGAGGTAATTTCTTCTCTGAAAACACTTGTGTATCCAGTTTACACTGGGTCACTAAAAAGTGTCTTTCAATTTGAAGAAAGAAGTCCCCAGTACCAAGACAAAGGGGCATCAGTGGATGACTTTTGGAATACATTCCCTGAGTCAACCACTGTTACAACCACTGTTAGTGGGAAATTAGATGATCCCATTAAGTTGGGTGATGGTTTAATGTACCGAGAATTGACGGACAAAATTGACAAACTGGATACTTCTGTTGCTGAAATTAAAGATATGCTGCAACAGTTGTTGAAAGTTCAAAAGGTACCAACCACTGTTGCTCCAGCTCAAGCACCTGCACAACCTGCACCTGCTGCAAATGAGTTATGGAACCTATTTCAACCACTGCTCCAACAACAAAGACAATTGGCTGATCAGCAGCATGAGATTCATGTTCAAAAGCTGAGAAACATGATGGAGTCAAGGTTTAAAGATACCCAAGCTGACATAAAGGCTATAAAGGCCCATATACTGAACACTAGGGGTGTGCAAATTCGGATTATCCGATTTTCGGATATCTGAAAATTTCGGATAGCGAATATTGATATCCGAACCCGAATCCGAAATTTCGGATATCCGATTTTCGGATATCCGAAATTTCGGATTCGGGTTCGGATATCCGAACTTAAAAAAAAAACAAAAATAAAAATGTTTTCTAAGTAGATCAAAACTAAACCTATTTACAGCGAAAACTAGTATCCAATTTTCCAAGTTTATAACATCTCATACCTTCAACAAATTCATCACAAATGCAAGCTTAAACAGTTCAAAGTTTCATACCACCACAAAAAAGTCAAAACAATCCAAGTTTTTAAACAACCAAACATTCAAAACAAGACATAAATCACAAAAGTAGTTCTTGAACACTTAAAAAATAAAAATGATAAAATCAGCCATAAGCGCTTTGTAAACATCCGATATCCATCCCTTGTGAACCTGCGATAACATAACATATATTATATATATATACAGTATATCAATAATACATATTTATACAAGTTAAATATATTTAATACCTACCATATTAGTAAGCCAAAATAGAAAAAAACTCATGGCTGCATATCATCCCATATTAAGCTGCAACAATATATATTATATCAAACACATGGCTTAAAAATGGACATCAGCCTATAAAATTGCTAGGCATATTGTTCGACAGTGGACACTGGGCAACAGCCTTCAAAATTGTTGGATAATAATGCCTTCAAAATTGATTATTAGACAAGAATTCCTTCAAAAAATTGCTGAACATTAACCATATTTTAAAACACATGGCTGGCCATTAGGTAATGCCTTCAAAATTGCTCCAATTTTGAAAAATAAGAGTACAACCATAACTTAATAGAAAAAAAGTACCTTAAGCCGACTCGATCGGTTCATTAACAGTTTCATCAATGATGACGGTGGGTTGTTCCAAGGTTAACTCCTTCATATCTATAACATAATAGAACAAAAAAATACATTATTTAAAAATGCATATGTAAAAAAAAGCAAATAATAACTTCTATTTATTACAGCCTTCTTCCAATTTCTCGATATAAAAAATAGTATCTTCAATCATTATTGGATTGTTAGAAGCACGCAACCAATCTTGTGCACAAACCAAAGCTTCCACCACTCTTGGGGTTAAGGATGTTCGGAAACTATCAAGCACTCGTCCCCCGGTGCTAAAAGCCGATTCGGAGGCAACCAAGTGGATCTTTTTTCCAACAAACGGACTGAAGGAGTATCACTTACAGCTGGGGGTGGACATGGGAGTTTTCCGTCTTTTTTCGGTTTTTGTTTCTTCTTTGAAATCACCTCGTTTTCAGAAACCAACTCACAATCTGAGTTGTTTTCATCAGGATTTTCCATTGAAATAGCCAACTCTACATGAAAAAACAACCAAAATAGCAAACTAATATAAGAAATAATTAAAAGTTAACAAAGCTACAAATCTGTTAATAAGTATGTACAATAAATTAGATCAAATCTAGAAATTAAAACAATAATATAAATTAAATCTGTTAACAAGTATGTATAATAAATTAGATCAAATCTAGAATAATAAAACAATATTATATATCAAATCTGAAAGCAATTCGAATTATAAGAGTGGGTATCAAAATTCTAAAAGCATCTCAAAATTAATGGAATCACTACCAAAATCTAAAAACATGCGAAGGTTTCCTCAAAATATTTGACCATTTAATAAACATTTACTCTTAGATTTTTAATTTCATGGTAGTCTTAAACGAGTAACAACAATCGATTAGAATTTAGAAGTATAGAACTTACAGTAATGGAAAGGTGGAGGTTTTCTTGACGGTAGCGACGCAAAGATAGAACTTAAAACGATTGGCGATCGAAGATGGCAGAGTATTGACGAGGGAGAGGGGTGAGAGGGCGACGGCGCTATGTGATGTTGAAACCCTAGTTTTCAAATGTGAATGTCTGGAGTGAATGGGGAAAAGAAAAGCGCGTGTGTGGTGTTATATTTGTTATTTTAGGTCAGTCGAAGTAATATATTAATAGATATATCTTTTTTTTTATTTTTTAAGTTTTCGGATTCGGATAATCCGAATATCCGAAAATTTTCAGAATTAACATCCGAATCCGAATCCGAATTTTCGGATTATCCGATTTTCGGATATCCGAAATTTCGGATATCTGAATTTTCGGATAATTCGGATACGGGTTTTCGGATATTTCGGATTCGGTTTTGGATTCGGGTTTTTTTGAACACCCCTACTGAACACCACTGGCACTGCTCTTCCCACTGTTCTCTTTATTGATAACCCCCCACCAGATAATGCCAAAAAGGAGGAGAAAATCAAGCAGTGGAAGAAGAAGGGAGTTGAATATGGTCTTTACATTGAGCCTCAACAAGATAGTATGCTAAAAAACATCCCTTTGCCAGATGGATCCAAAAAGATTGATGTTGCCACTAATGCTCTTGCTGAAGCATTAGCTGAGGTGAAAAGGGATAGAAAGCCTAGGGATAAAGCCAGGTGGGAACAGGAGAAAAGAGCTTTTATGGAGCTGAATGTGCAGGGTCCTTCTGAACCTATGGATGATGAAAATCCTAAGGATGAAAAGAAGAAGCCCATTAGACAAGTGAGGCAACCCAAACACACACCATCCAGACCCACAAAGCATGCTTCCAAACCACCTTCCAAAGGCTCCAAACCTCAAACTTCCACCCAAACAGCTGTTGTAACTCCTGTTGTATCAACAACTGCTGATACTTCAGTAGTTTCAACAACTGCCTGCCAAACACCTGCCATCACTTCAACACACACCACAACCACTACCTTACTACCACTACCAAAAATTACCTCACCACCTAAAACAACTTCACCACCACCATCACCTCCTGCTAAAAAGCAGAAGACAACAGATGTTACAACATCTGTTGTAATGGCAACAGTGGTTGAAACACCAGTTGTTTCAACAACTATTAGTCAGCCACCTTCCACCACTCAAATCACCACTTCACAACCATCCAACACACCACCAGCCTTTCCTAAACAAAAAAGGAGAAGGATAATTTTTCCTAATGATGATTCTCCATCACCACCCCCAACATCTTCACAACCTCTATCACTTGTTACTATACCAAACCCTGTTCCTCTCTCTTCAGCCCAAGTTCAACAACCAATCACTGCCATCACTCCAGCAGGTTTCCAATATCCTCTTGAACTTATAGTAGTCAGAGAAGAGATCAAATCCTTATACTTTGAGGATGATCCTGCTAAAAGGAGTTTGCCATCTGTTGAGGGATATCCCAGGCCTAACAACATTGAAGAATACTTGAAAGTTAAGGCTCAACAAGCAGAGGTATCTCCAAGAAAAATTCACAAGGAAAGTCTGACAAAGAAATACAAAGGCATTATCAATTTCTGCTCACACAAGTCAGATCTTTGGAGCAATTTGCAAAGAATGTGTGTCAGCAAATATCAGAAAGAGCAGATGAATCCCTTAGAAAAGACTATATTGAAAATATCATGACATATAAGAAGTATAAGGGAGAAAAACATATGTACAAAGAGTGGACCATTCCTGAGCTTGAAAGTGAAGCAGCCAGGATTCAAGAAATGATTAAGAATTAGGTCAAACACACTTCTCCAGATTGGGCAAAGTACAAGAAAAATGTACCTGATAAGGCATTGGAGTTGAGGAGAATGAAAGAGGAATTAATTGCTGCTGATTATGGGTCTAAAAATCAAGTGATGAGATGGAAAGAAGACAAAGTCAGAACCACCTACAAAAGGTTGGAGGAACTAAGAAAGAAAGATCCAAGGGTTCCACAAAAACCTGACTATCCTGAAGCAGAGGTTTCAACAAGACCACCAAAGCTGCAAATCAGGAGATCCACTGCTCCAGCTGGTGCTGCCATCTACAAAAGAAGACAACAAAAATAGTTGGATGCTGAAACAGTGGAAGAATTAATGGCAGGAGATGACCTTGTAAAAAAGGGTATTAAGAAGATGATAGCAGAAACTCTTGGATTGAATCAACCTGCAAGTACTGCTCAGTCAGTCATCACAAGGCCAGCATCACCAAACTACTCATCTAATAAAAATCTCCCAAGAAACCCACCAGACTCAAAAGTACTAAAGTGGAAAACTGACAAACAGACCCATGTACTGACTGTGATCAAGTCTAGTGGAGAAGTGAAGAAAATAACAAGGGAACAATCACTTGGCCTAAGTATTGAAGATTTGCAGGATCTCCTTGATCTTCCACTTTGCAGGGATGAAGATGACAAAGATGCCTTAGACTTTGAGTTACAACTCAAAGGGCAAATAAGGGAATTGTTGATGAGGAAATAAAGATCTACAAATAATGAAGGGTTTTGGCATTATCTGTTCCAGGGGGAGATTGTTGGGATTGAACCCTATCAGAGGAACAGATAATTAAAGCCAAAACCAGATCAGAGCAGCGGATCCAAAATAAGCAGATGTTATGTATACAAGATCAGATCAGATTGTTGGGATTGAACCCTTGAAAGTGGTTTCAACATCTGATGACCTCCAATCCACTGACCGTTACAACTGCTGACTTACAACTGCTGATCAAGTCAAAGACTGATGAAGACTAAAGCCCTGCTGTTCAATCTACTGCTATGGGTCAAGCACTGCTGAATACATCAAGTACTGCTGGGTTCACATCAGTGGAAGGATTCAGCAGTAGTTTAGTTTATTTTTATGTAATGTATTGTAATCAGAAATTAGCATAAGCAGTGTTTGTATTAGATCAGTTGTTAGAGTTTGTTAGGAGGTTAGATGCCACTTTCATGGTGACGTCAGCAAAGATGCCACAGTGGATTGTCTGTGCCTATAAATAGAATTGTACCCTGTACTGTTCTATTAGCTCTTCACCATCTTTCTTCCTGTACGAACAAATCATTGTGAGCTCAAGCTGAGGGGGAGTTTGTTACATGCATGCAATTGTAATCGTTGATGAAATAAATTCAATCATTCGGTTCTTTGTTGAAAATGTGTGTTGAAAGCAATTTTCCTGTTTGATTGTGTGCAAAGTTTGTTTCCATTTACATTCTGATGCATTACTTGTTCATCTTTCATTTTTATTCAAACGTAAAACACAATCAATCTAAACTCAGATCCTAACACTATGTCTTACAGCCGAAGGCCCGGTACAAATCTGCTAGGTTTGAGCCTTCCTACGCCATTTCACGTATTTTAATGTATTAGCTACACATTAATTGATCTGTTCCTTTTCGCTTCATACTAGTTTACATATACATACTTACATACATACAAACTTACAAACAGTTCCAAGGATTATTCGTACACACACACAACTCACATGAACTCGCTCAACTTTTGTTGATGTTTTCAAAATACATGTATTTCAGGTAATTAAGTATGGATCTGGCAGGCGTTTGGATGTTTCAAGTGAAGTTAAGAATAAAAGGTGTCGTCCTATGTCTGAGGATTTGGATTGTGTGTCTTATCCTAGATAAGACACAACTCCCAAAGCCCGGTTTTAATTAAAGTCTTTTGTCGAGTCTTGGTGAACTCTAAAAACAAGTTGCATGGTTTGTACTCGGATTTGATGTCTATGTTTCAAAAAAAAAGTTGTTATGTTTTAAACTATATCAATGGATGCTCACCTTTGGTTTTTATCATATAGTTGTTGTTATAATTGAATGCGATGATATTAAGCAAGTCACACCAAATCACGTTTCCGCAAAAGTCAGGGTGTGACAGTTTGGTATCAGAGCTTCGATTGTAGCAAACTAGGATTCTTTCTCGAGTCTAGACTACAATCATTAGGGCTTCCATGAAAATATTTTTCCAACATGTTTTCATTGCATACACGAAACGTCCAGATCCAAGAAACAAACATTTTTTTAAAAGAAAATAAACGAAACGCATTTCAAGGTCTATGTTTGTGGATCAGTCTGGGAGACTGGGTGTTTCAGTCTAAGAGACTGGGTGTTTCAGTCTGAGAGACTGGGTGTTTCAGTCTGAGAGACTGGGTGTTTTAGTCTGGGAGACTAGGTAGTTCAGTCTGGGAGACCGGGTGGTTAGTCTGGGAGACTAGGTAGTTCAGTCTGGGAGACTGGGTGGTTAGTCTGTGAGACTAGGTAGTTTAGTCTAGGAGACTGGGTGGTTAGTCTGGGAGACTAGGTGGTTTAGTTTGGGAGACTAGGTGGTCTAGTCTGGGAGACTAGGAAGGATACATGTTTGTATTGTCATTGACTGCCTGTTTAATGATTAGTAATTGATATATGTGCATATATTGTGATTGATATAATTACAGACACTATGTCATCATCCGAGAGTGGATTGCCCGATGCTGACGACCCTATGGCTATTGGCTCAGGGGCTAGTGAGCCAGAGATCTTTACTTTCGATGAAGAGAGCGACCCGGAGATGATGTCCGACAAAGATGACGATGTTCAGCCATTTGCGCTGCTCAACTTGGGAGATGATTTACCGACTACTGATGGCATTCTAGACGAGGATCCTTTAGTTGTTCCCATTCCTGTCCATGATCGTCCTACCACCGATTGTCCCGATGGTGAGCATGGCATGGCACCGATCCTCGCTCCCGTTCCTTTAGTGGCCATTCCTCTCGAGGATTTGCCTTTTGCCGATTTGATTGATGTTGACATTGACTTGTTTGATGGTCCTCCTGATGATGCCAATGGTGATGAAAGGCTAGACGAGGACGTTGTTGCTATTCCACTTTTTGAGATCCCTATTATTGAGATTTCCTCTGACACTAGTTTGCACGCTGTCACAGATTCCTTTGAGTCTGTGACTTCTTCCGCCTTGAAGGCAGTGGGATTACGACACTATGCCACTGACACTGACGATGATACAGTCATGTCAGTTGCACCATCCCTTCCACATGAGCTTGAGCCTGGTCTTGAGCCAGATTTTGTTCCTGATGATCAGCCCGATGTTGCACCTACTGATCCTGAGCCTTTACCTGATCATGACCTTATTCCTTTTGGCATACCTAACATTGCACCCCTCATACCTGATCCAGTTCCTGCACCCGTTGATCCTCCTGTTGTCAAGACATTTGTTCCTCCACCTGCACCCACCGATGTTGCTCCTACTCATGCTGTGGAGTCTGATATCCATCGTGTTGATTTACCTATCAATTTCTTGCAAGACATACCCACACCCGGTCCAGGGGAAGGCACTTCAGGCCAGCAGATCAGTCAGGACCTCCATGTTTCAGCAGCTTATCCACACATTCCTCAGTCTGCACCTTTTGCTTCTTTTACTTCTTCACCAACTGATGAGCCATTCAGAGGATCCCCGCCGTATTCCATGCCGACCTCAGACCCCTACCATCCCTCGCATTTTGTTGGTCATACACAGGATGAGTTACTTTATTCGCTTCAGCTTCGACTTGAAGTTATGAGTCGCAGGGTCTTGGAGCTTGAGTCGATACCGCGTTCATTACCATGTCCTTTTCAGCATGCTTTTGTTTCCCCTCGTGCATCACCGCCTCCTTTTGCACGTCCACCTGCTCCACTTACTCCTTTTCCATAGTTTGATGCTCGATTCCTCACCATCGAGCAGCAGGTCCGTTATTTGCTTCGCCATGTGCACAAGCTCGAGGAGGAGCTCGCACATGTTCTCAGTTTGATTTTCCTTCCTCCCCCTCCTCCGCCATCAGTACAGTAGGTTTTTGGTCTTATGCAGATGCACTACCTTTAATGGGAGTACCACTTTTGAGTTGGGCTTGTGAAGACTTTTAGGAGACTTTTGTAGATTGGTAAGACTTGATGGACAAGGGTAGTGTGACCCTGTGTTCTCTTTTGAAATGGTACACCTTGCAAAACATGTAACAATACCTTGTGGTCAATGATTAATGAAAGCCCAATCGTAATGTTCTCGTTAAATATGTTGTTGATGTACATGTGTGTGCTATGATTGTAATGTTATGTGTTTGTCTGTTATACTCTCATTAAACATATTCCCATTTACTTGTTCATGCCATGATTATGTTGTTGCTTGATTGGTTGATATGATAATTTATTATGTGTATGTACATATGACCTCTAAACAACTATATACACTCCCTGAACAAATGAGACCTGACCAATCCAAATTCTTCTTAGAAGATGTCTCATTAAGAAATTATTCGGCTGACCAAGGCAGAATGGCAAGCGCATGTCTCACAGGCAATAACTCGACACGAGGTTCTTCACTATAAACGCAGCGAAGGCACCTCAGGGAATAACACACCTAA
This sequence comes from Helianthus tuberosus, assembly GCA_030545235.1. Taxonomy (NCBI): domain Eukaryota; kingdom Viridiplantae; phylum Streptophyta; class Magnoliopsida; order Asterales; family Asteraceae; genus Helianthus; species Helianthus tuberosus. The sequence continues at coordinate 165,018,435 of CM060396.1, forward strand.
CGGTAATGTTTAAGTCACCTTAGACACATTACAATACGTTTGGACAATTCCAAGTGTGCTCTGCTAATGCTTTCTGTGATGATGATTGCTTGGGTACAGGTTGTACCTACAAGCAGTTTTTAGACTGCAAGCCTATGAACTTTGACGGCACTGGAGGTGCCATAGCTTTTGTAAAATGGGTCGAGAATGTGGATTCTGTTTTACGAATGAGCGGTTGTACGCCATAGCAACAAGTCCCATACGTTTCTAGATTGCTTCAAGATAAGGCTCTGTTATGGTAGAACCTTCGGGTTCAAATAATGGGCTAGACTGCAGCATATGCTTTGACATGGGGTGAGCTGAAAGGAATGATGCGTAGGGAGTACTGTTCTCAGATGGAGACCCAGAAGCTGGAAAGTGAATTCTGGAACCTGATGATGGAAGGACCAAAGGTGGTGGAGTACGTACAGAGACTTCATGATTTATCGCGAGTTGTTCCATACCTGGTGGGACTGGAGTTGAAAGGGATGGAGCAATTCATCTGGGGACCGGCGCCTTAAGCCCTGAGCTTGATGACGACATCAACGCCACCAACAACTATTCATGCGAGTATCATGAGTTTGGCGCTCGCTAAGGAAGCACTTAGATTGGAAAAACTTTCGACCCCTAACGAGAAGAAGGAAACTCAGGTGGAGTCCTCTGGAAAGAATAAAAGGAAGCTCATTGATATCCAAGAAGGTAATTAGGCGAAAAACAAGAACAAGGCCAAAGAGAGAAAAGAGTACATGGGTATCCTACCTAAGTGCGACAATTGCCTACGCCATCATGTCGGGCGATGTAAATATGGATAGTGTGACAACTGTGGCAAGAGAGGGCACCCCAAGGAGACTTGTAGGCAAGGTACTGAAGGCAGAAACGAAGGCCTAGATGGTAGCGGGAATCACGGAGGAAGCAACGGCAACAACGACTATCAAGGTAGAACAAGTGACGATCAAAAACGTGCTCAAGGTTGTTTTAACTGCGGAGACAAAAGGCATTTCAAGAAGTATTCTGCTAACAACAAGCAGGCACGAGAAGGAGCGTTCAACATCGGGACTGGGGAAGCACGCCAGGATCCAAACATGGTTATCGGTACGTCCCCTGTTAGTCAACGTTGTGTAGTTGTGTCGATCGATATTAGTACCAAGTATAGCTTCATATCCCTAGAGTTTAGAAATATACTTGGTTTAGTAGTAAGTAAGTTAGATATCCCGTACTCGCTAGGACTAGTTGGGAAACTAGTAGGTGCCAACGAAATAACTAGAAGTCGTGTGACAAAGCTTGGAGAACGTGAGTTGCGATAGTTCTTCTACCAGATGAGTTGGGAAGCTTTAATGTACTAGTTGAAAGGGATTTATTGCCAAGTGCTCATGTAGAGATTGCGTGCCAGGAAAAGACTATCCGCACCCTGATGGCAAAAGTAGAGACGATCGTAATCCGTGAGGATGAGCAGGATGCGCCCCTACAGATTGCCAAGTGTTCGAAGGCAAAGAAGTTTTGCGTAAAAGGTGAATTGCCTTCATGGCTCATGTCATGGACAAGGAAGCCGAAGAACCGAAGCTTGAAGATATCCCTGTGGAAGGGAATATCCTGAAGTCTTCCCCGAAGACTTGCCGGAAATGTCCCCTCAATACCAAGTCGAATTTCGCATTACCTTGGTTCCAGGCGCCACGCCAGTAGCTAAGACACCTTGTCAACTTACACTTCAGAGATGCAAGGATTATCAGCACAACTTCAGGAGTTGCTAGAAAAGGAGGTTAACAGACCAAGCTTCTTGTCTTGGCAAACTCCAGTTTTGCTCGTCAAGAAGAAGGACGATAGCTTTCGTATATGCATCAACTACCAGGAGCGTAGGTCAGAACTCGTTAGAGGTCATTGCTTAGGAAACCACGTCTATTAACTTGGGCAAACCCTATCATTTCGTCGTGCAAACTATTTTAGTTAACCAAACGGGTAAAGTACTCAAATTTCTTTCTTTGAAATTTCAACTTTTGCTTCTAGCAAGTAGATTCTTGCATCTCTACTCCTCTTAATGGTAGTTGCATCGTATCAATTTTCTTCACTAGAGTGAACACTTATTTGCTTCAGTACTAGATCATTTCATTTGATGCACATGCAATTGTTGGTCACGCATGTAGCTCCCTTCTAGTGGTCGTTTCATCAAAGTTACAAAGATTATTTCGTTATATCCCATTATTGCCTTGTGACTCGGATATTTTGCATTAATGTGAGTATCAACTCCTTAATGTTGAGAAAACAAAACCTTTTTGAAATTTCATTTCTTTTCAGTTACATACATGGCTTATCCTTGCAACCATGCCGAAATTCCCTTGTCAATACATACGTTTGTTGTCAGATTTTGCTAAAATCAAGTGCAATTGCTTGAACTTGTCCATTTCGCATATTCAATTCAAGACACCATGTGATGTATTAAGAGCATCATATTCGAGTTCATTTTTTATGAGAGTTTCATTTGTTCCAAGTCGCAGTAGACTTGTTTGGTCTACGCCTCCATTAAGTCGTTTGTTGATTTCGACACCTTATGGTGATGTATTCGCTAGATTGAAGCTTACGCTAATCTCTTTTACGCATCTCATAAACGGATTTAATTGTTTATTTATTGGTTTGCTCTAAATCCGTTCTGTTTCATCCAGATTAAAGTAGTCTTAACACAGTTGTGTGCCAAGACAATGGTACATAAGATTCATTTTACATTCCAGAGTACCTCCTAACGGTTCCTTCATTATCGATCGAATGCCTTGCAGTATTTATCGCTTTTTCATCTTCGATCGAAAACAGTAATTCTTTGGTGTTCCAAATTCAATTGTAAATTCTGCAATGCTGTTTGAATCGCATTTGCAGGTTCGCTTCATTACACTTTCATTTATTTTAAACCCGGTGAACTTGTTCGGTCACCGCTATTATTGAATTATGTCAATTACGACACTTTGTGGTATCGTTACGAACTTGTAGCTTGTGCTAGTCATAGTCAACCGTTTTACATGCAACTACCCATATTTTTACTCAACTTGCCTTTTAAACATTCTCAGTGCAACTATGAATTAAGACTATGGTACACCAGCTTCGATTGTATTTCATTTCAGTGTATTCTTATGATTCAATACTGTCAACACACCAATTTTATTCATTCATTGGTTCGAAAGTTGACGGATCATTCTCATGTTGCTGTTACATTTGAGCTTGCTAATTTTGAGTTCGTCTAGCGGATGTTATTGTTTCTAAAATTCATTTGCATATTGTAAACAATCTGTTGAAATTCTATTGGTCAGAACTCCTCCTTTATTGGACCCCTGTGATTGTAGGTGACACCAGATGTTATACCTATACAACTCGTATCCCTTAATGTCAAATTCTGAGAGACATACCTTTTAACCATTGGATTCTTAGTATAGAAAGATGTCCTTGGATTCACCTAATTCAATAGGTCTTGATTCGGTATTGTGGTTAGTTACTATGGTGTTATCCATATCTATACATGCATGACGTAACCCTAAGGAGTTAAGGTAGTATAAATTTCGAGGACGAAATTTTCTTAACATGGGGAGAATGTGACAACTGTCAAAAAAATTTAGGTATCCATATAATTAATTAACCATGATTAGTGCGTAATGACTGTGCTGAATTGCAATTAACTGCTTTCTGATTTTTGTCATATACATACATGTGTATCGTACATTGTTTAATGTCATATCATTACTGCATGAAAGCTATGTTGCCTCAAATAATGCGTTAAGTGTAGTTAGCACAGTTATCTGATAAATCAGGATAGTGTGACAGAACTCAGCACATAGACAGACAGTGCATGGAGATATAGAATGAGCCAGAAACTAGGTATGACTATAGTATAGTGTGTAGGAAAGTAAGGATCACAAAACTGCCTTCCTAGTGATAGTTTAAGTGCCGGAAAGTGCCTAAAACTTACATAAACTGCAGAATTCTGCAGAAAGTCAGCAAATTCAGCATTTAAACATAATTACATCATGTAGAAACAAGCTTAAATGGTCCTGAATACTTTCCTAAGTGTCGGGAATCAAAAGTGTCACAAAAAGATACATAAAGCACACTAAACTGCATAGTTTAGCACTTTAACGAACCAGTAACCAACCGAACAACCGGACACTACCCGAAACATCAAAATTACACTAGAAGCACTGTTTTAACATTACCAAGCTAGTTATGGTCCCCGAACATCATAACATCCCATACAAATATCTAATAACTAAAACATGTAACTAATACTTGGATTTCAACTAGAATGAAACTAATTAAGTTAAAACCTATGCTAGACCCCCCCCCCCACCTACTCACGGCCCAACAAGGGCCCCACAAGATGGATTTTATTTCAATATTAAATTGGATATGCATTCACTTTACTAAACATAATATAGAAAGGTTAGAAGGAGAATTTGGTTTATAAAAGAACTTGTAGGATCATAAGTTCATTTCTCACACACACTAACACACACATAACCTCACCTCTCCCCTCTCTTGTTCTCGGCCAACCTCAACCCCACCCACAACCATCATCATTCAACCTTCTTCATACAATCTACATATACACAAAGGTGCTTGGGATCCTACAAAGAAGCTAGGAGCATGTGGAAGATCAAGGACCTCTCTTGTTTGCTTTTATCCATCTCATTTCTTCACTTGAATCATCCCTAGCCTTGTGCTAGTGGTAAGAACCTTGTACACTCCATTTTACTTCCATTTTTAGTGGTTAAAGAAGAATCATAATTAAAAAAAAAACTTGAAAGAACACTAAAGAACATAAGAAGTAAACATGAACATAAGCTTGTTTAATGAAGTAATCTTGATGAATATGAGTTGTTATGCTTGTTGATCATTGATTGTTTGTTGAAATTATGTTGATCATCATAAGATCTTGCTAGATCATGATTAAAAACATAATCTAGCAAGATGAGAAAGTAGAAATGCTGTAGGATGATAGATCATCCACACATGAATCATGAACTTGAAAGAATACTTTGATTTCTTGAAAAATAATGATTAAAGTAAGTTAATAATCATATAGATCTAAAGATTTACGAATGATTTTTCAAAGAAACAAAGTTAAAAATAGAAGTTTTATTAAATCTTGGTTCTTACAAAAACAAACTCTATTTTTAGTGGTTAAACAAGTGAAGAAACACTTGTGTAACAAGAAGATTTCATAAGGAAACATATTTAGAAAATGTGACAAGAAGTTGTAAACAACTAACTTCTTTAAAAATGAAGTTTTTAAAAGAACTAATCACATTTTAAAGGGTAACAAGACTTACTAAGAACACTAGTAAGTTCCTACAAATTTTTACAAATATTCAAGTTCATGAAGTGGTAGATTATTACTTGTTTCTGGCAAATTGGTAAGTAAAGGTTGTTTGTTGATGATTATGAATTGATTGTGTTGATTTTTACAAAAGAAAATGATATGCTTGAAAGCATGGAAACCTACATTTTTAGGGGAAACTATGGCAAAATTTTCTAAAAATATAAACACTTAGAAAAATATTTTAAAACAAATAATTACAAGTGTATTTTAACCATGAGTTTTCTACAAAAACTTTGCCATAATTTTTTGTTACAAAAAAAATACAAATATTGGAGGTTGATTTTCATAAAAATGACTAAATATGCATTTAGAAAATATATTTAGAAGACACCATGTGTGTGATTATTTGTATATTTTGTGTATTAGTTATATTATTTTAGAACATGAAAATAATATAACTCATTAAAATACCAAGAATCACAATCCAAAATAATACCAAAATTCCAAAGAATAAATATACACATTTACACAAAAATATTGGAGAAACCAAACTATGGAATAAGGCTTACAAAAATATTCCGGAATTTATTCACAAAGTGTATTTTGGTAAATAATATTTTGGACATCAAGGAAACAAAAATATGATTTTTACAACTACTACAAAAATATATCATATTTTTTACAAGAAAAGTATATTATTTACAAGTATGAAATATATATTTTTCTTGAAATTTTTAGAAGATATATTATTTAAAAAAAATATATTTATATTTTCTTACAAACACGAAATACAATATTTTGAGGTGAAAAATATAATTCCTTAAATAAATATGAAGAATACCATTTTTGGAGAAAAATGAGTGTATATATATATATATATTCTATTTTGGACATGAAAATATATTATTTTTTTGAAACTTATGAAGGAAATACAAATATTTGCCAAGAGAAAAATTATAAATAATTTTTCTAAATAATACTTATTACAATATATATATATATATATATATATATATATATATATATTGGAAACATATATTGGTGGACTTTTATTAAAGATGATATTCCGAAAAAATTAATACGAAATTGAGTATAAGGATACTTAATGAATACAATAAAAATACATATTCTTATACGTATAAATTCACACCGGAATACGACCCTACTACATGGCGAAATATACAAGTATAAGATACCCCATCCTTAGGAAGGAAATACAAGCATAAATACCTGGGAGTATTAAGTTAATATATATTGGTTTAACAATTATTCCAAAATTTAATAAATATAAAGTATTTTAACAAATAATTATATAATTGGAATAATAATGAAGACACTTTGAAACGTAACTCAAAGACACTAATCAATACTAAGACAAGGCACGACCCGCTCATCTAATGGACCGTAGTACGTATGTAGGTAGTCGTGCGTTTTAGAGGAAGCTTTGAGTTACATCAGATACAAGGAACGCAAAACTGTGAGTTCATGTTCCCCCTTTTCTTTTAACTGTTTTCGGTTTTATAACTTCGGGGGTGAGATACATGTTACTAAATGTTTTCAAACGAATATATACGGTATGGTTAGCTAAGGAAAATACTGTTAGATCTTGTGAAAGGGTAGGCGCACTCTTAAGACCATTAATCCTCATTTTAGGACCGAGGGACATGAGTGATAGATCTATTTGGGTGTAGCAAGCTAACACCCATGCGGACCAGGGTGGCCCATGAGGTGACAATGTCTTACAGCCGGAGGCCCGGTAAAAATCTGCTAGGTTTGAGCCTTCCTACACCATTTCACGTATGTGTAGGATCGTTGTGAGACCCAAATGAGTCGATCAGAAGAGTTCTAATCCAAACCAAAGGCGGAATTCAGTGATTCGGACTTGATTACAGCTTGATTCACACACATATTCACTTTAACTGTCTTGATTATTGATTTGAAAGCTTAACAGATCATACGACACTTAAGCAGCACCTCGGCTCTGGAATCACAAATGTTACAAATGAATGACAAAGCTCAGCTATATACAGGGGTTACCATTTCGCATGGAATGGACATGATCCAATTCATGCGAAATGGACAATGATCATTTCGTACGAACTGGCCTCTGCCAGTTCGTGTGAACTGATCCAACACCTCTAAAACCCTATTTTCTATGCTACCGAGCTTCATTCTATCCTATATAGATACAAGACTCGATACAAGACAAAGTCGACAGACATATGCACCAACAGTATGTTAATGTATTAACTACACATTAATTGATCTGTTCCTTTTCGCTTCATACCAGTTTACATATACATACTTACATACATACAAACTTACAAATGGTTCCAAGGATTATTCGTACACACACACAACTCACATGAACTCGCTCAACTTTTGTTGATGTTTTCAAAATACATGTATTTCAGGTAATTAAGTATGGATCTGGCAGGCGTTTGGATGTTTCAAGTGAAGTTAAGAATAAAAGGTGTCGTCCAATATCTAAGGATTTGGATTGTGTGTCTTATCCTAGATAAGACACAACTCCCAAAGCCCGGTTTTAATTAAAGTCTTTTGTCGAGTCTTGGTGAACTCTAAAAACAACTTGCATGGTTTGTACTCGGATTTGATGTCTATGTTTCAAAAAAAAAGTTGTTATATTTTAAACTATATCAATGGATTATCACCTTTGGTTTTTATCATATAGTTGTTGTTATAATTGAATGCGATGATATTAAGCAAATCACACCAAATCACGCTTCCGCAAAAGTCAGGGTGTGACATTATCAAAAGTGCTTTACAATACCTAAATGTTTTCTAGTTATACATTAGAGGGATTAAGTCTTTGTTATCTTAAATTACTGGTAGTAAGTGGGGTATTGTGCACAATTACTACAGTTTTATCACTTTTTGGTGAAAGGACCTAAATAGTGATACACGTAACTTTTGGGTGAACGGACCCAACAGTGATATGACCACAGTCACAGATCCCGTCGAGTGACAACTGGACCAGCTAATTATAAGATAGGGGCAATTGTAATCGCTCTTAATACTGTAAATTATAACAAATGTGTTTTTGTACAAAATGAATGAACTCACCAGTATTTCCTACTGACCAAATGTTTTAAAACGCGTTTCAGGTGATTACAGTAGATTGGAACAAGAGTGATGATACGGCACCGAAAGGCTTAAAGAAGTGGCTTATTTTATCAATTAAATTGAATTAAGAAAACGTTGTTTCATATATTCGGGTTTATCCCATATTAAAGCTACCTTTGTAAAACATGGGTTTATTCCCATCTGTTTAATAAATAAAATCCGTTGTTTCTAAACTCTGGTATTTTCCTAACTCACGGTCCTGATGAAATTTTCCGCTGCAATATTTTCAAAATAATCACCGGTACCACTTGACTGCTCGCGGCTCCCGTCCAGGGTGTGGTCGGGGGATGTGACAAGAGCTAAGCCACTGATTCAGCCACAGAAGTGTTCTGCTGACACCAAGATATTATTCAAAATGTAGGAAATTTTCTACGGAACTACGTGTATATTTGTATTTTATTGTTGTGTGTTATTTGACTATTTGTTAGTTTACAGTATGAGCGACCAAAGACCTTCCGACGCCTACCGTCAGTTGTCCAGCTCACCTAGGAGCGAAGGCACCTCTTCATAACCTACCCTCTCAGGGTATTCAGCTGACAATGAAGATGGGATATTCGTGTTCAAGGCTCAATCTAAAGAGCCATTCACTCCTAAGAAGAGAGGATGGTTCAGCAGAGGAGCGTATGAACGTAGGAAAAGGATGAAAAAGTTATAATAGCAACGAGCTTTAGCAGCCATTAAAAGAGAAACAGATGCTCATGCCCAGGATATGCTCAATAGGAGTCTAGCAAATTTCCATATTTTAGCTCATCCCTCCTAAGAAGAGAGGATGGTTCAGCAGAGGAGCGCATGAACGTAGGAAAAGGATGAAAAAGTTATAATAACAACGAGCTTTAGCAGCCATTAAAAGAGAAACAGATGCTCATGCCCAGGATATGCTCAATAGGAGTCTAGCAAATTTCCATATTTTAGCAACTACAGCTGCAGACCCTAATTTAGAGCAACTCATAGCACCCCAACCATTACCCTTGTTTCCCACACAAGCAATGAAGATTGAAGCCAACCCAGAAAACAAAAATCCAAATCCATGATTTTGACCCAGTAAAAATACCTAGAGTGCCAGCACCCAATCCCTTAGACCCAAACTACGACCCATGGTATGACGACCATAGAGATTACCAGCAACGCTACCCAATACCAGTTGAACCCATGCCAAACCTAGCAGCCTACCCAGACTTGGACCCTCTAGACCCTTATTATGATAATGATCAATTTATCAGGGAAATTCTAGAGAACCCTTACCCTTACCAAGAATCCATGCCCCAGTTCCCAAACCCAGTACCAGCCCCTGCACCCCCAATGAGTGCAGAAAATGTGCCAGAACTCCGAACCTTTGGTGAGGAAATTTTAGAAGGTAGTGAAAGGACGAGGCAGATAGGGGAACGACTCGTCTGGAAATATGACGAGCGTAATATGGACTTTTGGATGAACCCCTATCATTAGTAATTATAGTAATAAAATAATAATAACAAATATATATATATATATATATAATATGTGTGTATGTTTGAAAAAAAATCTAGACAATAAATACGGATGCCTAATAGTATTGTAATTTCAATTCCAGTTGTATTGTAATATATATGGATGCATACTATATAAGAAAGAGTAAGTCGCAATGTTCGACGATTTTGATAAATATGTGTGTTATGTGATTTTTTTGCATTAAATATTATTTTGTGATATTAATAATTGGAAAATCTTTAAAATCCAGATGGACAACGAAGTGAACCAGGAAAACCAGAATAACAATAATCAGAATAACAACGATAACCCGAACAACGATAATAATGGAAACCAAGTGGCTAATAGTGCCATCCAACACATAGTGGCACAAGGAATAATAGATGCGATGCCATATATTATCAAAACGGTTAAGGAAGTAGATAATAAAAGTAACAATGGTAGTAAGCGACCTACTAAACCAGAAAACAGCGTGAACAATGGACCCATACTTCAAGTGCCCATTCCCAAAAGAAGAAGAACCATGTCTTATGGTTGTTCTTACAAAAAATTTTGGTCCTCCAAACCAATAGAATTCTCAGGCAATGAAGGACCCATTACAACTCTACGCTGGATAGAAAAGATTGAGGCAGTTTTAAAAATAAGCAAGTGCGCTGAAGAGGATAAGATAATCTTTGCTTCCAATCTGTTTAAGAACTCAGCCTTAGAATGGTGGAACACTGTCCTCCAATCTAGGGGAAGTGATAAGGTTTACAATATGGAATGGGAGGAATTTAAGAATATGGTAGAAAGGAAATTCTGCCCTCCCAATGAAAAAGAACAGATAGCAAATAAGTTCCTAAACCTTAGAATGACTGGAGTGGATAGTAAGGGTTATACTACTACATTCTTTGAATATGCTAGAATAGTGCCAACCCTTGCATCACCAGAACCAGTATTAATCTCCCCTTACATTTGGAGATTAATCAGTGAGATTAGGCATGTAGTCAAGGCAGCTAGACCCCAAACAATAGAAGAAGCTGTAGAACTAGCAAATACCTTGACTGATGAATTGGTGCGTACACGAGAAGAAGACCAGAAAAGAAACCTAGCTCAAAGGCTTACCCAGGAATACCGCTACGGTAATCCCAACCGTGGGAAAAACATAGGTTCTACTTCTGCACCTTACTGCAAGGTCTGCAAGAAAAAGCATTCAGGAAAATGCTCCACCTACTGCAATTTCTGCAAGATACCAGGACACAAGGAAAAAGATTGTGGGAAGAAACCTAATAATGGAATGTGCTTCAACTGTGGAGAAAAATGTCATATCAAGCCACACTGTCCGAAACTAGCTCCAGCCATGAACAACAAGACTACTAAAAATGCTAGAGCATTTGTTCTGACTGCAGAAGAAGCTAAGATGATCCTGGACGTGATAGCCGGTACTGTCACACCCCAACCGATGGCGAAAACATCGGGGTGCGAGCACTAAGCGTTCAGATTGCTCATGAGATTTCCATAACACTAGATATTTTGATAGACATTAAGTAGATTTCATAACAATTGTCTAATGTCAAACACCAACCACAAATACAAGTGTCAACATAACAAACATTGTTCAATTGTTCCAAATGTCTAAATTAACTAGGCGACGTTTCTAAGCATCTCCTAGCTTGTTTTCCATGCATTCCAAAGCAACCTATTAGCCTGCAACATGTATTAAAATATCAATACAAAAGTATTGGCGAGTATACAAGTTTGATAATAAAATAATAGATTAAAACAACTCATATCCACAATGTAAGTATAAAAATAGTTTCAGCCGTGCTATTGTCGCCGTCCACGCAGTGATAGCCCAAGTATCCCGATGCTTTAGTGTTTACCCAAGACTCAAGGTAAACTAGAATCCTCCTAACAATACCCCCTGAGAATAATGGGAGAGGTGCACCCGCTATAGCGCTACTATTGTTAAGGCGGAACTACACACCCTGGATTAAATGTCACATAGCACAAATAGAATACTAGAATGCACAAGTTTCACATACACATAGGATAGAGTTTAGTTTGCAAAGACTCAAGTTTATATAGAATACATGTTACCCCCCAAAGTTTAAAAGTAAAAAGGGGATCGAGTATACTCACAGTGATTACTTAACAGTCGTAACTGTTATTAGATCAAAGGGAGCTCTATTAGAATTAGCATGATTAGATTACAATTGGATAAGAGTTGGCAAAATAACGAGATTGAATAAAGTGTTGGAAGCTGTCACTGGATCGGATGGTTGTCCGATCGGATGGCTATCCGATCGGATTGCCAGCCGAGTGGTGACATGTGTGAAAGGAAACGGATGGCTGCCCGATTGGATAGTCATCCGATCGGGTTGCCACTTGACTTATAATTTGGAAAATAGGATGGCTGCCCGATCCGAATGTCAGGTACCATGGTTATCTTAATCGGATGGATGCTCGATCGGACGGTTGTCCGACCGGGTTGCCACTCGATCAAGACTTCCAAGTTTTGATAAGTTACTAAGTGTTTGAAAGATTTCAAAACAAGTGTCACCTGATAGGGTGGCTGTCCGATCGGACAGCTGTCCGATCGGGTTGCCGCTCGATCGGGCGACCCTGGTTCTTGTTTACCATTTGTAAAATGTCTAAGTTTCTAGCTTAATGGTGACGGCACGACACGTACTGTGACAACAGCAACCTTATTAGCACACAGCCGTTCTGATCGGGTGGGAATCACCCTTGTCCGATCAGTCGTGTGTCCGTAATAATTTTATGTCGGAATCCGTTCCTGGCTCGTCTTCACTGGTAAAAACCCAGATCCAAGCCGACTCTAGACTATTTATCAAGTCTACAGTCCGTTTAGACTCAGTCTTCACCGATTTAAAGTAAAAGTTTGAGGAAAAGGATGAAGGTACTCAAGTTTTATAGGAAAAGTCTAGATTTAGCTTAGATTTAGTGTGAAAACGCATGAAATATCTTAGATCTGAGCTATATCTTGCTCAGAATGACATCACATGGCAGTTTGTACAACCCCCATGATGACATCACCCTCAAGAACTCAGATCCGAGGGATTTCACAGTGAAAAGTGTGCTTTCAAGTGAGAATCACGTAGAGGATGATGTGTAGAGCGAGAAAGTACAAAGATCTAGCCTAAAACGTACCGAAATAGTTGAGGAAATGAAGAAATGAGGAGATAGAGGGTCTGGTCGAGCAGAGCTATCACATCACTGAAAATGGTGATGTGACAGGTCTATTTATAGTGTGAGAGTGTGAGGAAAAGATATGGTGCACACGGGTCGGATGGAAGTCCGATCGGATGGTCACCCGATCGGATGGTCATCCGGCCGGGTGGTAATCCGATTGGATTGCCACTCTGGCCAATCCCACCTTTCCGTGTTCCCGTTTCTGATTTTTTTTGCGAGTTAGATTAGGCGTTGCGTATTATTTTAGCAATAGAATAACTAGATTACAACATACACATCAAAAGTTTACAAAATTAATTGATCCCGCCAGTGACAAGGCTCTAGTCTCTTGTTCAACCAAAAATCAAGTTTTCACGAGTCTAAAGAGTCAAGCACCAAATAGATTTAGACATTCCAAACATAGATTTAGGCATTCCATCATAGATTTAGACATTCCCAACATAGATTTAGGCATTCCATATATAGAATTTGGCATTCCAAGCATATAGATATAGACATTCCTAAGATATAGACATTCCACACGTAGATTTAGGCATTTCAAGTATATAACATAGACTTTCACATAGATTAGGGGTTTAAAATGGCAAATAGACAACTTCAGGGACTAATCTTGACAAAGTTCTAAAGTTTAGGGACGCTGGGCGTTACAGTCTCCCCTCCTTTAGGAGATTTGGTCCCCGAAATCTTAGATGAAGACTGCTCGAAGAGCTGTGGATACTTGTCCTTCATATCACTTTTCAGCTCCCAAGTGAATTCGGCACCACGCTTTCCTTCCCATCGAACCTTAACAATGGGAATTTTGCTGCGCCTTAGACGCTTGATAACTTGATCCATGATTTCGACCGGTTTCTCCACAAATTGAACAGCTTCATTTATTTATAAGTCCTCAAGGGGAACCTGAAGTTCCTCGTCGGCTAGGCATTTACGAAGATTTGATACGTGGAACACCGGGTGCACATTGTTTAGTTCTTGTAGCAAATCGAGTCTATACGTCACCTTGCCAATCCTTTCAAGTATCACGAAAGGACCCACATAGCGAGGAGCGAGCTTTCCCTTCTTACCAAAATGAACTACTCCCTTCCAGGGAGATACCTTGAGTAGAACTCGATCGCCAACAGCAAATTCCAGAGGTTTGCGCCTTTTATCAGCATAGCTCTTTTGTCTTCTCCTAGCCTTTATCAAGTTATCACGGATCTGAAGAATCTTATCCATTGTCTCTTGGATAATCTCAGGGCCCATGAACTGCTTTTCCCCAACCCCGTGCCAGCTGAGAGGAGATCTGCATTTTCTTCCATACAAAGCTTCGAAAGGAGCCATCTGAATACTGGAATGATAGCTATTGTTGTACGAGAATTCTATCAATGGTAAATGTACATCCCAGTTACCACCAAAGTCGAAGACACAAGAACAGAGCATGTCCTCTAGGGTTTGAATAGTACGCTTGGTCTGTCCATCCGTTTGAGGATGAAAAGCCGTGCTAAGATTCAAGTGCGAACCCATGGCGGACTGAAAAGTTTTCCAAAGACGTGAAGTAAAACAACCATCCCGGTCAGAGATTATGTCAACAGGGATGCCATGACGGCATATAATCTCATCGGTATAGATTCTAGCAAGTTTCTCCACTTTATAACCATCACAAATAGGAAGAAAGTGGGCTGATTTAGTTAAACGGTCAATAATCACCCAAATACTATCATGACCGGCAGGTGTACGAGGTAACTTAGTAATAAAGTCCATAGCAAGACTATCCCACTTCCAAATGGGGATCTTAGGTTGCTCTAAAAGTCCAGAGGGACGCTGATGTTCAGCTTTCACCTTCAGACAGGTGAGGCATTGTGAAACGTATATAGCAATGTCCCTCTTCATACCAGGCCACCAGTAGGTTGTACGCAAATCCTGGTACATCTTATCAGCGCCTGGGTGGATAGAGTAACAAGATTTGTGAGCCTCGTTCATAATGAGCTCACGCAGATTATCGCGATCCGGCACCCAGATGCGATTTAGATAGTACTGAAGACCATCAGATTTAGTTTCGAGCTGATCGACGTTAGCGCCAAGAACTTCAACAGATAGACTTCCTTCATTAGCAGACGAATATTGAGCTTCACGGATTCAAGTATGCAAATCATTAAAGATACGAATAGCATTGACATGAGTCTTACGACTAAGAGCATCGGCTACTACATTCGCTTTTCCAGGGTGATAGCGAATTTCGCAGTCGTAGTCGCTAAGCAATTCCACCCAATGCCTCTGTCGCATGTTCAGCTCTTTCTGGTCAAAGATAAGTTAAAGACTCCTGTGGTCAGTGAAAACCACGCACTTTGTACCATACAGGTAGTGTCGCCAGATCTTTAACGCAAAAATAACCGCACCAAACTCCAGATCGTGAGTAGTGTAGTTTTTCTCATGTACTTTGAGTTGACAAGAAACGTATGCAATGACCTTGTCCCGCTGCATGATCACACGCCCAAACCTCGGTTCGAGGCATCGCAATACGCCACGAAATCGTCATTCCCATTGGGAAGAGTTATCACAGGAGCATTACACAAAAGATTCTTAAGGGTATGAAAGGATTCCTCTTGTTCAGGACCCCAAACAAAAGGTTTCTCCTTCTGGGTTAGAGTAGTAAGAGGAACAACGATTTTAGAAAAGTCCGGCGGTAATAACCTGCCAATCCCAAAAAGGAACGTATTTCAGACACGGACTTAGACGTACTAAAATTCTTTACTACCTCAATCTTAGAAGGGTCAACATGAATACCCTGACTACTAACAATATGACCAAGAAATTGCACTTCATCAATCCAAAACTCACACTTAGAAAATTTAGCATACAGACGTTCACCACGTAAAAGTTCAAGCATAAGACGTAGATGGCGAGCATGACCAGCTTTAGACTTAGAATAAATAAGAATATCATCGATAAAGACTATAACAAAACGATCCAAGTAAGATTTACAAACACGATTCATAAGGTCCATGAACACTGCAGGTGCGTTGGTCAAGCCAAAAGGCATGACTACGAACTCGTAGTGTCCATATCGAGTATGAAATGCCGTTTTAGGAATATCATCTTCGAGGACACGTAGTTGATGATATCTAGAACGTAGGTCAATCTTCGAGAAACACGACGCGCCTTGTAGTTGGTCAAATAAATCATCAATACGAGGTAACGGATAACGATTCTTAATAGTCAACTTATTAAGCTCACGATAGTCGATACACATACGAAATGAACCATCCTTCTTCTTAACAAATAAAATGGGAGCACCCCTCGGGGAGGTACTTGGATGAATAAAACCCTTATCGAGAAATTCCTGTAGTTGGCTAGATAACTCTTGCATCTCGGAAGGTGCAAGACGATAGGGAGCCCTGGCGACAGGAGTCGCACCAGGTACAAGATCAATACGAAAGTCGACGGATCTAGGAGGAGGAAGACCAGGTAGATCCTCTGGAAAGACATCAGGAAAGTCACACACAACTGGAACATCGCTTATGTTCTTCCCCTTGCCCTTTTGTTCCACCACATGGGCCAAGAAGGCAGGGTTCCGTTTACGTAAACTTCTTTTCGCTTGTGTGCATGACATCAGCCTTAATCCTTTCGAAGGTCGGTCTCCATAGACGTTCAGAACATCACCAGACAGAAGAGGAAGACGAACAAGCTTATCATGACAAACAATCTCGGCATGGTTCTTACGCAACCAGTCCATACCGATAATGACATCAAAGTTACCCAAACGCATGGGTATGAGATTAATAGAAAAGACGTGATCATTAAGAGTCAAGGAACAATCATGTATGATAGAATTAACAAGGATAGACTTACCATTGGTGACCTCAACAGAGAATGACTCAGGTAACTTAGAGCGTGTACAATTTATCAAAGACTCGAAATCCACGGACACAAAGCTTTTATCGGCACCAGTATCAAAGAGAATCGAAGCATAGAGATTATTAACGAGAAACATACCATTCACCATGTCATTGTTGTTGCGAGCTTGATTGGCATTGAGATTGAATGCTCATCCACGAGCTGTTGCTTGTTGTTCTTGGTTCAGCTGGGGGCAACGATTATGGAGATGAGTAGTATCTCCACACTGGAAACATGCACAAACAACATTGACTGGTTTAGGGTTCTGCAGTGGAGCTGGAGGTGCTGGTAAAGCTGCCTGAGCTGGGGCTTGCTGAGCTTGGTTGGCTTGGCGGCAATAAGGAGTCGTGTGACCATACCGGTTACAGTTGGTACACAGACGACGTGCAGAAGTAGCAGGATGATGAAAATAGCAATTTGTACACTTGGGGTAAGACCCAGTGTATTGCTTCTTCACTTCAGGAGCAGCGGGGTTAGCAGCAGCAGGAGTAGGAGCAGGGTTTGTAGCAGGAGTAATAGCATTACATCCAAAACCCTGAGATTTCCTTTTCTTGTTCTTGCTGCCGCTTAGCTGCTGGGTAACTTGGTTAGCAGACTTTGAAGTAGCAGGAGTAGCAAACATCTTGTCACGTACACGATTGTTGTTCAAACTTGCTACTAGATGGTAGACTTCCTCAATAGTTTCGAGCTGAGCTGCTTTAATAGAATCACGCATAGCAGGAGGTAGACCATTAATGTACTTAGTTATCATCCGCTTAGGAGTTGAAACCAAGTAAGGAACGATTAAGCTCAACTGCTTGAATCGGGTTGTATAAGCCAGGTTATCATCACCAACCTGCTTTAGATGCCAAAACTCTTCTTCCAGCTTTAACTGCTCGTGAGGAGGGCAGAACTCGAGCATCATGAGTTCGCGCACCTCATTCCATGGAAGAGCGTAGGCTTCTTCATTAGAACGAATGTTTCTCTCGTTCGACCACCACTCCAACGCTCTACCTTGGAACATTCCAGTCGCACTCCAAGTTTTCAAGTGATCTGGGCACTCGCTGTTAATAAAGGTAACTTCGATGTTGTCGAACCACTCGAGCATAGCAGTCACCCCATCACTGCCCGTGAAAGGCTTAGGGTTGCAAGAGATGAAATATTTGCAGCTGAACTTTGTCGGCTTTTGCTTCTCAGCCTTGGAGTCCACAGAGGATGGAGGGGTGTTAGATCCTTGGAGCTTAGAGACGATCTTTGGCACGACTCGAGCAATCTGGTCGGCCATGAATGACATCATCTTTTTCTGAGATTTCTCCCTGGACTTCCTGAGAGTGTCGGATAGCTTTCGAGAAGACATCCTAAAGATCCAATAAGAGGATCGTATAAGTCTATATTAACATAGATTACGCACAGTAGACTATAACTCAAGATTCACAGAGATTCACATAGATATGCAAACCAACGACCTTCGCATGGCGCATTGTACGGAGCTTGGCAACAAGTCAGAAACGCTTATATAAAGGAAGTACCAGTGGTGTATCCACCACGCTTCGGGCACATCGCTTCTGCCCCGCACTTGGCGTCATGTTACGTGTCACCATTGCCTAACAATACTCTCGTCATACACATAGACTAACTCGATAGATTTCAATAGACTTAACAACTCAACCCACGACCTTCACATGGCACGTTGCACGAAGCTTGGCAGTATGTCAGAAGCGCTTATATATAGGAAGTACCAGCGGCGTATCCACCACGCTTCGGACACAATACTTCCGCCTTGTACCCGATATCATGTTATGTCACACCCCGACCGTGTAAAACAACAAATCGCGACGGAATCGTCGGGGAGTGTTATAACAGAATCATTGTTTCAAAACACACGGAAATTTGAAGTTTCGTTTTATTAAACATTAAATATTTACATCGTCTGGAAATCTAAATAAACAATTTAAACATAGTCTATCATTGTTATTAAGTCACTAAGGCCTCGTCCAGTCCTATGTGAGCATGCATCCTAACAATCAACATCATTCAATAACACCTGAAACATATGTGAAAACAAAGTCAGCAAAGAAAGTCTGGCGAGTACATAGGTTTTTGAGAGTGTCGGATTCATGGCTAGTTTACATGTTGCAATACTTAATTAAAAACCTTGTTTTGAAAAGTGTAGTATTGCGACATAATTAACCAACTCAAATCAAGTTGGTTATAATTTGTAAAATCTCGTAGCCATGATTCTTAACTCGAAAAACATTTTGTTTTAGAAAACCAATTTGTAAAAATCTCGTATTAAATCGTTAATAAAACTCGTTAATAAATCTCGTTAATAAAACTCGTTAATAATTCTCGTTAATAAAACTCGTTAATAAATCTCGTTAATAAAACTTGTTAATAAATCTCGTTAATAAAACTCGTATGGTTTATATCATTTCGAAAACCTCGTTTGTGTGAAATCGTTTCAAAATCGTTTACCCAAGTGAACTAAATAACGCCACGGTATGTAATACGATGAAAACACTTATATATAGGAAGTACCAGCGGTGTATCCACCATGCTTTCATCACATTACACCTGTCCCGTTATCTAAACACTAACCGAAAACCAATCGTTTACCCAAATCGTTTAATTCGTTAAAAATCGCTTTAGTCGTTTAAATCATTCTCGTCTTAAATCGTGAAAACTACTTATGATTGTCTCGCTAATAACATCCAAACCTTCGTGACTCGACTATCTCGCCTATCGCTTCTCACATTAATAAACCACCAAGGGTAAATTAACAATCACAGATTTAGTCGTTACCCACCTAACCCATACATAACCATGGGTGCAGTCTGATAACGGGATTTGTCAGATCCTATGGTACCATAACCTAATACTGGTCGGTTCGGCCAAAACTAATGGATATTATTCATTATGTAAATACAACCAACAAGTTTGTTTACTATATCGAAATCGTTATTTAATTTAATATAAACCATTTTAATCGTTTTTGAAACCATTGTTATAATATCGAAAATCGATTTAAAAACCATCGTTAAAACCTTGAAAACATTTAGCACATATGAATCACCCCAAAACAATTGAAAACAATAAAA
Source organism: Helianthus tuberosus (assembly GCA_030545235.1). Classification (NCBI taxonomy): domain Eukaryota; kingdom Viridiplantae; phylum Streptophyta; class Magnoliopsida; order Asterales; family Asteraceae; genus Helianthus; species Helianthus tuberosus. The sequence continues at coordinate 165,038,493 of CM060396.1, forward strand.
TAGGGGAACTATGTACTCACCTGAGAATGCTTAGAGGTCTTGAACAAGAACCAAGCAAAGCTAGAGGGAGCACGGAATCAATCGGTAACCTAATAACTATATAATTAAACCGGACCTAAGTCGGAAGATCGGATAGGATGAGGTTTTGTAAACCAAATGAGTATTGGGACTCATATGACATGGTTTAACAAAGTCTACATCCTAAATCGAAACCTAACCTAAGTGCTTTCGACCCATTGTGACCCATTAAGGTAGCTTAAGCTACTTTAACGTGTCGTTTGCGCAAAAGCGCGTTCGAGATATCTAACTAGTCCTATGACAAGTATTATATGCCTAAACATGATTAAATATGTTGCATAATCAATTATGTGACAAAAGTTTGTGTTACATATGCTTAATTACCAATTATGCATGAAAAGGGCATTTTGGTCATTTACCTAAGGCATATAAACTACCTATCATACAACTAATTAAACCTAAGTGACCATAAGGTATAACCTCGGAAGGTTATTCCCTATGCAACTATCGTCACTAACATGTTTGGTCGGATCCTAATGATCGACCAAACGGGTCGTGTTCGAAAGTCTAAGCGAGTGTTTAGTCTGCTTGACTTACGACTCTACACAAGCACTAATCTAAAAAGTGACGAGCTAAACATGCTAAACATGTTTAGTTAAGTTAGAAAACAGGTTTTGATATCAAAACAAACGGTTTTGATACCCAAGAGTAGTTTGGTTACAAAATACGCATAAATACGCATTTTGGCCGAAACTACGACTCGTCACTACGCCTCGTCAACGTGGTAATCAGTAGGTATAGTCACAAGGGACTATAACCATCATGATTACGCTCACGTTGCAAAGTTCAACGGAACTTTGTGTTGACCATTGACTGGTCAAAGCTGTTTGAATTTCATGCTTGAAATACAAGAACAAGCAAGGAAGGACTTACAAAGGGTCCAAGAAGGATGTTTGATCTAAAATAGCTCAGGTATGAAGTGCAAACACCCCAACTTAGAGCTGATTTCAGATCAAGTGTGAGAATGAATTGAAGTGGGGGTTGCTATTTATAGGAATTTCACAACCATTAGGATCATTTCTTGGAGAAGAGGGAATGATCTTGGTCTTACACTTGGGCACAAGGTTTTGAATACAATGGGGACATCAAATACCTGCCCATAGTGTGTAATTCAAGGGGTAAAAACCATTTGAGCAAGTGGAATAGGCCAGATTCATTGTTTCTGCATTTCTGATGTACTAGGCACTGCTTACGGACCGTAAGCAAAGGTTCATACGGACCGTAAGGGACCTGCAGACCAGCAACTTTCAAAAATGACATATTTAGCCCCTGAAGCCCCAAACTTGGTTTTCGATGCATTTTTGACACGTTTAACCCCCGTTAACCCCATTTATAGATCTAAAATGAAGTTAAAGTATAGGGAACTTAAAATGTGCTCAAAAATATATCAGATGTCGGCTCGTTTGGTCGTACGGTTGCGTTGTTCGGTTAATTACGACGGAAGTCGTAACGAACGCAAAAACGATCCAAATTAAGCGACGAATGAAATTTTATCATGCCAATCACTAAAATAAAATATTTTAATGATTACATAAATTTTTTGGGTGTCCGGATATATTCAGAACGTAAGATATGCGCGAAAATGCAAACTTATGCACCTTTTGACACTTTTAGTCCCTGAATGACCAAAAGTTTATTTTGGCATACCGAACCCCTCAAAGCCTATTTCTAAGCTATGTAGAGGATATTTAGGGTATGTTTAACTTATGATCAAGTTCTGGAAGGTTCGTTACTATACAAATCGGTATAGTTTTGCAGTTTGACACAATTAGTCCCTGCGATCGAACAAACTTGATTTCAACACACAAAACCATCAAAAACTTATTTCTAAGTTATGTGAAGGTTATTTAAGGTATGTTAATCCTATGTCACTGTCCCTGAGTGTTTTTTGCATTAAACGGGTTATATTTACGCATCAATACGCGTATAACCTTCCAGAAAGCGATTTAGAGCCCGAAATCGAACAAGAGTTGATATGTGCAAATGATACACATATTTATACAAATCCCAAGTATGAAACACAACATTTCATTGATTTGGTATTTGTTCGATGGCCGTGGAGGCACAGATGTCACAGTCTCCCCTACTTCAGGAAATTTCGTCCCGAAATTTAATTAGAGGAAACTTGTGAGAGCTCAAAACATGGAGTCGAAAAGATAAAACAACACTGGTTAGGGTTCTGAACTTCTAGTAACTTTAAATAACATTATGCTTGCAATGTAAGAGGGACACTTATATACAAGTATATGAAGCGCCATTGGTGCGTCCACCGTACCTCCATTACATTGTTCACGTTTCGTTATTGTTGTCACTATTGGTTCTTACACATGATAAATCTTACTGTGGTTTCTGTGCACTGAATTTTTATAATTATGTACGCGTCCATAATTACGTAATTCCTTGCATAGTCCACACAGTTCATTTGATAATGTGTAGGGGAAAACCAAATGAATGAACCTGTGATGAGTGTGACTGGACCACCATAGGGTCCTTTCAGCTGTATCATCACATGCCACTCTTAACCAGATTCTGAATCAATCTTTAACTAGACCACTCAAGGGTCTCTTTTCGAATCATGGGATGGTACTATATAACCCAAGGGTTTTAACTACCACGTAGAAGCCCATTAAGGATTTAAGGTAGTACCTTTTGAATATCCTACTATGAATCCCTCATATGAAGATATGGAAGATTCTATGAGGATTTGGATAACGAAAATTGGATCACACAAAAACATAGAGGAGAACACATAAACACATAATCGCATAATTGTTTAATTTGACCTTTAATTTGTTATCTTTGGACACGGGTATTTAAAGCATACCAGGAATCCAATCCGTGGATTTCATTTGGCACGTTAAATATTTTCAAGAATCTAACTATGAAGATAGGAAGATCTTAATAGGAATTCGGTTTGTCCTTATTGAGTTGTAATGTACATATTAAGGTGTACAAGGAATCCAATCAGGGCTCCGATTTGGGTGATAATCATCCACCAGGATTCTTAAAATAGAGCAACCCACCGCCCCTTTCGTTTCGAGTTTAAGCTCGAGTTGAAGTGGTAGCTCATATTTCAATAAGCCTTCGTTTACACAAGATCGTTGTGCTTGAAGGACAAAAGATTCGAATATCAGATAAAGTTTGAACATAATGAAGCTTGACTCATTCATTTCGACTAAGCGCATCGGCTACGATATTCGCCTTACCAGGAAGGTAGCGAATCGCACAATCATAATCGTTCAAGAGTTCAACCCATTTTCGTTGCCTCATGTTCAGCTCCTTTTGATTAAGAATGAGCTAGAGACTTTTGTGGTCTTGTGAAAACCAAACACTTCGTTCCATAGAGGTAGTGTCTCCAGATTTTGAGAGCAAATGCCACAACACCTAACTCAAGATCATGAGTTGTGTAGTTCTTTTCGTGAACTTTCAACTGTCTTGACATATATGCTATGACTTTACCTCGTTGCATAAGAACATAACCAAGGCCTAGATTCGACGCGTCATAAAAGACAACGAAATCATCGTTTCTATTGGGCAAGGATAAAACAGGAGCATCACATAGCTTCCGTTTCAGCGTTTAGAACACTTCTTCTTGCTTAGATCCCCAAGGTGAAAAGCTCGGACGGATGAATCCTTTATCAGACAACACTTGAAGTTGTTTCGATAATTCTTGCATCTCCGACGGTGCAAGGCGATAAGGTGCTTTTGCAATTGGGTTGGCATTGGGTACAAGGTCAATATGAAACTGGACTTGACGAACTGGAGGCAAACCAGGCAGTTCATCAGGAAACACCTCTGGATAATCCCGAACAGTCGGAATATCCTGAATACTCTTGCTCTTGACTTTCTCCTCGGTGACATGTGCTAGAAAAGCAACATATCTCTTTCGTAGATAGCTTTGGGCTTTTGTTTCTTAAAAGAAACAAGCATTTAAGGTTCTTGGGGAGATCACAAGTGATCATAAAATGACAGAACCACACGAGTAGTTTGTCTTTGTGTTGATATCATAAGGTTGCATCAAACATTCATACAATTGCATTGGTTCAAAAAAATAAAACCACAAATTTTTATTTATATAACAACCGCATTGTCTTTAAATGTTAAAAGATAACAACCAGAGGAATTACAAAATACTAATTGTTCACTGCTGCATCATTGATTGCCTCATTGATGTTATACACTCGTCCACGTGCTGGATTCACATTGAAGTTGACGTTCGCATTCGGGTTTGCATTAGCATTCGCATTTGCATTCACCAGTCTGGGACAGTTGTTGCGGAAGTGACCAAACTCTCCACAGTTGAAACATGAACCCGGTGGGAATCTCGCAGCATTCCCTTGAACCGGAGCTTGAACTTGAGTAGCCTAATTTTGTCCCAGACGACAAATATTGGCCAAATGCCCAAGTTTTCCACACGTTGTGCATTGCTTGCAAGCTTGTTGTGCAACGTGATGACCGTTGCAGCGTGCACAATGAGGTGCGGTACCTGCATACGCCTTCTTCGCAGGAGGCTGAGCCGGTGGGTTCTGATCAGTCTGAGCCATAACAGCGAAATTCTGGGCACCCTTTCACTTCCTCAATTTCTTTGACGTCTCACCTTCCTTACCCTTTTTCTTGTCCTTTCCAGAATCAGTCGCCTTCTTTTCATCACCCTTGCGGGTGAGTTTACCCTTCCTAGCTTGAGACTCAGTCAGGGTAGCAGATAACTCGATCGCTTGACGAAGGGTAGTAGTGTTAACACCGGTCACAATATCCAGAATAGAATCGGGTAAACCATCGATATATCTCTCGATTGCTTTCTCCAGAGGGGTAACCATAGTGGGACACAATAGACTGAGTTCCTCAAAACGATCCGTGTACGCACGGTGTTCAGCCCCATCTTACTTTAAATCGTCAAAATCTCGCTCCAACGCCTGAATTTCGTGACGGGGACAAAACTCCTTCATCATGAGAGCTCGAAGCTCATCCCATGTTTGTGCTAATGCCACTTCGGCACCCCTATCGCGCATAACACCATTCCACCAGGTAAGCGCTCGCTTCTTAAACACGCTCAAAGCAAATTCAACCTTACGCGCATTCGGACACTGCACATGTCTGAATGTGCTCTCGATACTCTCAAACCATTGCAGGAGCGCAGTTGCTCCTTGTGACCCAGAAAACTTAAGCGGCTTCGCAGAATTGAAATTCTTGAAATTACACGTTGCATTGTTGTTGTTATTATTGTTGTTGTATATCTCGTGGACTTGGGTCACAACGCCTGGAAGCACAGCAGCCACTTGCTGAGAAACCAAGGCTGCGATTTCTTCAATAGTGAAAGATTGTGCTTCACGTCTAGGAGGCATTGTCTAACAAGGAAACAGAGGAAACGAGTGAGGTTGAAAAGCAAAAGAGGTATTGAAAATACCAACAAAACACAAGGGAGGCAATTATTTGTTCGTTACCTTGAACAAACAAACGACACGCAAAGATTAATCAAAGTAAATGGGTCAATATAATGTATCGCCGAAGACATGCTTACCTATTAGTGGACACTCACCCCAAGAGTTCCCAGGTAAGAGTGACTGGTCCGATACTGCGGATTTGTACGAACACTCTAGCCTTAGACAGAAAACCCAGGGTACAGGCACCCACCCTTCCAGTTTGCACGTTTTCACACTATTTAGACCCAAACTTTGACGAGATTTTGAAACCTTAAAGGGTTCGAAACCTTATAACGAAGGGTTCAAAACCTAGAAATCAATCATCCAAAAACAGATGATGATTAGTTTTCAAAGCAGATTCGAATTTTGTGTTCACATTGTGGTTATCACCTAAGGATAGGTGATGGTATTGTTTTAAATCTAAACGCAAGTAAACTTGCGTTGGGGTCCTAGAAGTTATAGTCTAGGTCAAAGCATTACTAATAACCTAATTCCCTATAACCATTGGCTCTGATACCAACTTTTCTGTCACACCCCGACCGCGTAAAACAACAAATCGCGGCGGAATCGTCGGGGAGTGTTGTAACAGAATCATTGTTTCAAAACACACGGAAATTTGAAGTTTCGTTTTATTAAACATTAAATATTTACATCGTCTGGAAAAACAATTTAAACATAGTCTATCATTGTTATTAAGTCACTAAGGCCTCGTCCAGTCCTATGTGAGCATGCATCCTAGCAATCAACATCATTCAATAACACCTGAAACATATGTGAAAACAAAGTCAGCAAAGAAATGCTGGCGAGTACATAGGTTTTTTAGAGTGTCGGATTCATGGCTAGTTTACATGTTGCAATACTTAATTAAAAACCTTGTTTTGAAAAGTGTAGTATTGCGACATAATTAACCAACTCAAATCAAGTTGGTTATAATTTGTAAAATCTCGTAGCCATGATTCTTAACTCGAAAAACATTTTGTTTTAGAAAACCAATTTGTAAAACATCTCGTATTAAATCGTTAATAAAACTCGTTAATAAATCTCGTTAATAAAACTCGTTAATAATTCTCGTTAATAAAACTCGTTAATAAATCTCGTTAATAAATATCGTTAATAAAACTCGTATGGTTTATATCATTTCGAAAACCTCATTTGTGTGACATCGTTTCAAAATCGTTTACCCAAGTGAACTAAATAACGCCACGGTATGTAATACGATGAAAACACTTATATATAGGAAGTACCAGCGGCGTATCCACCATGCTTTCATCACATTACACCCGTCCCGTTATCTAAACACTAACCGAAAACCAATCGTTTACCCAAATCGTTTAATTCGTTAAAAATCGCTTTAATCGTTTACCCAAACCTTCATGACTCGACTAATAACATCCAAACCTTCATGACTCGACTATCTCGCCTATCGCTTCTCTCATTAATAAACCACCAAGGGTAAATTAACAATCATAGATTCAGTCGTTACCCACCTAACCCACACATAACCATGGGTGCAGTCTGATAACGGGATTTGTCAGATCCTATGGTACCATAACCTAATACTGGTCGGTTCGGCCAAAACTAATGGATATTATTCGTTATGTAAATACAACCAACAAGTTTGTTTACTATATCGAAATCGTTATTTAATTTAATATAAACCATTTTAATCGTTTTTGAAACCATTGTTATAATATCGAAAATCGATTTGAAAACCATCGTTAAAACCTTGAAAACATTTAGCACATCTTAATCACACCAAAACAATTGAAAACAATAAAATAGGGGAACTATGTACTCACCTGAGAATGCTTAGAGGTCTTGAACAACAACCAAGCAAAGCTAGAGGGAGCACAGAATCAATCGGTAACCTAATAACTATATAATTAAACCGGACCTAAGTTGGAAGATCGGATAGGATGAGGTTTTGTAAACCAAATGAGTATTGGGACTCATATGACATGGTTTAACAAAGTATACATCCTAAATCGAAACCTAACCTAAGTGCTTTCGACCCATTGTGACCCATTAAGGTAGCTTAAGCTACTTTAACGTGTCGTTTGCGCAAAAGCGCGTTCGAGATGTCTAACTAGTCCTATGACAAGTATTATATGCCTAAACATGATTAAATATGTTGCATAATCAATTATGTGACAAAAGTTTGTGTTACATATGCTTAATTACCAATTATGCATGAAAAGGGCATTTTGGTCATTTACCTAAGGCATATAAACTACCTATCATACAACTAATTAAACCTAAGTGACCATAAGGTATAACCTCGGAAGGTTATTCCCTATGCAACTATGGTCACTAACATGTTTGGTCGGATACTAATGATTGACCAAACGGGTCGTGTTCGAAAGTCTAAGCGGGTGTTTAGTCCGCTTAACTTACGACTCTACACAAGCACTAATCTAAAAAGTGACGAGCTAAACATGCTAAACATGTTTAGTTAAGTTAGAAAACAGGTTTTGATATCAAAACAAACGGTTTTGATACCCAAGAGTAGTTTGGTTACAAAATATGCATAAATACGCATTTTGGCCGAAACTACGACTCGTCACTACGTCTAATCAACGTGGTAATCAGTAGGTATAGTCACAAGGGACTATAACCATCGTGATTACGCTCACGTTGCAAAGTTCAATGGAACTTTGTGTTGACCATTGACTGGTCAAAGCTGAAAGTCAAACTTGTTTGACTTTCATGCTTGAAATACAAGAACAAGCAAGGAGAGGTCTTACAAAGGGTCCAAGAAGGATGTTTGATCTAAAATAGCTCAGGTATGAAGTGCAAACACCCCAACTTAGAGCTGATTTCAGATCAAGTGTGAGAATGAAGTGAAGTGGGGGTTGCTATTTATAGGAATTTCACAACCATTAGGATCATTTCTTGGAGAAGAGGGAATGATCTTGGCCTTACACTTGGGCACAAGGTTTTGAATACAATGGGGACATCAAATACCAGCCCATAGTGTGTAATTCAAGGGGTAAAAACCATTTGAGCAAGTGGAATAGGCCAGATTCATTGTTTCTGCATTTCTGATGTACTGGGCACTGCTTACGGACGGTAAGCAAAGATCCATACGAACCGTAAGGGACCTGCAGACCAGCAACTTTCAAAAATGACAGATTTAGCCCCTAAAGCCCCAAACTTGGTTTTCGATGCATTTTTGACACGTTTAAGCCCCGTTAACCCCATTTAAAGCTCTAAAATGAAGTTAAAGTATAGGGAACTTAAAATGTGCTCAAAAATATCTCGGATGTCGGCTCGTTTCGTCGTACGGTTGCGTTGTTCGGTTAATTACGACGGAAGTCGTAACGAACACAAAAACGATCCAAATTAAGCGACGAATGAAATTTTATCATGCCAATCACTAAAGTAAAATATTTTAATGATTACATAAATTTTTTGGGTGTCCGGATATATTCAGAACGTAAGATATGCGCGAAAATGCAAACTTATGCACTTTTTGACACTTTTAGTCCCTGAATGACCAAAAGTTTATTTTAGCATACCGAACCCCTCAAAGCCTATTTCTAAGCTATGTAGAGGATATTTAGGGTATGTTTAACTTATGATCAAGTTTTGGAAGGTTCATTACTATACAAATCGGTATAGTTTCGCAGTTTGACACAATTAGTCCCTGCCATCGAACAAACTTGATTTCAACACACCAAACTATCCAAAACTTATTTCTAAGTTATGTAAAGGTTATGTAAGGTATGTTAAGCCTATGTCACTGTCCCTGAGTGTTTGTTGCATTAAACGGGTTATATTTACACATCAGTGCCCGTATAACCTTCCAGAAAGCGATTTAGAGCCCGAAATCGAACAAGAGTTGATATGTGCAAATGATACACATATTTATACAAATCCCAAGTATGAAACACAACATTTCATTGATTTGGTATTTGTTCGATGGCCGTGGAGGCACAGATGTCACATGTTACATGTCGTAATCTATACTCATCATAGATTAACATAGACTTTCATAGATTTCAATAGGTTCGATAGACATTCAATAGACTTTCCATAGACTTTAATAGAATTCAATAGACGTTCAATAGATTTCAATAGAATTTAATAGACATTCAATAGGCTTTAATAGATTAACCACGAAATCCCATATGGCACGTATTACAAAAGTTCGGCGACATGACAGAAGCACTTATATATAGGAAGTACCAGCGGCGTATCCACCATGCTTTGATCACGCCACTTCCCCCTCGTCATCGGTGTCATACTTCGCCAATCACAACATTAGACTAATCAAAATAGATTAAATAACATAGATTAACCCAACTAATCCACATAGATTAACCAATAGTTTAACTTAGATTAGAGTTGACAATCTCATCGCAATCCACAACGGCAAATTCCCACATGGCACGTTCTACGAAAGTTTGGCAACATGACGGAAGCACTTATATATAGGAATTACCAGCGGCGTATCCACCATGCTTCAATCATGCCACCTCCGTTTCGTCTTCGGTGTCATGCTTCATTAAACAAAAATCTCCTCATAACTTGACCAAATAGATTTACAATCATAGATTAAACCGAATACATTTCACAACTTCAACCTGAGCCTACAAAACTACTAGTTTCGCTTAGCGCGTGGTACGAAGGTTCGGTAGTATGCCAGAAACACTTATATATAGGAAGTACCAGCGGCGTATCCACCATGTTTCGGACATGACACTTTCTCCCTCGTCATCGGCGCTAGGATATGTCTCGTATTTTGTTCCTCAATCCACACATACGTAGTTTACACATAGATTTTACTAGAGTACATGATAGATTTCACATATAGTACACAAATAGGCCTTCCATAGCTTTAGAATTTAACAACAGACACTAAGTTGTGCATGGCACTTGGTACGAAAGTTGGTAACATGCCAGAAACACTTATATATAGGAAGTACCAGCGGCGTGTCCACCATGTTTCGGACACGTCACTTTACCCTCGTATTCCATGCCATGTTACATCTAGCGCCTTACAAACACATTATCACATAGATTGATTAGATAGAGTAAAGCTCCATAAATTTAGTTTGATCTGAGATTAGAATTAACGTTTTAGGTTGCGGACACATGTGTGAGTAGTGTAAAAGTATACCAAAACGAACAAAAAATCAAGCTTAAAACCACATACATGAAAATTGAGATAACATAAAAGCAAGATAGGTTTATAAAACATTGAATTGTTCCAGTTAGAGGAACGGCGACTAACCAAAGTGATTCGAACCCCTTTCGAATTGAGCTAACGGGTACTGACTTACTTATACAAATACGTCATCGATGTTAGGCCTACGATACTCGTCCTTTTAGTCATTCCACGTTCCTAATTGATCGGAAGTCTCGAGACTTTGGCGAGACATAAAATCAAGGAGTGGGACTAGTTATCAAGATCAGAGTTTCACCTCTAACTTGACAACATCGTACCCTAAATTGCGTTGGCACTCATCCGCAGACAAGACCTACTAGAATAATATGGAGATTTTACCATCAAGGGTTCGGATGTCACTCCTGACTTGAGAGCAAATCTCGTGCAAAGTATAAACACCGAGTAACAGTGTTTTTCAAATATAAAGTGTATATTATGTTAGCCTTAGGAAAGGCATGTAAGTTTAACAGGAATATATGCTGCTAGGAAGCAGATACGGTAGAATGCATAAGTCTTAAACAACAAATAAGAGTCGAAGTTTCTAGAACTATAAACTAGGGCAAGTATTCCTACTTATCCTAATTCCCTATAGTTATGGCTCTGATACCAATCTGTCACACCCCAACCGATGGCGGAAACATCAGGGTGCGAGCACTAAGCGTTCAGATTGCTCATGAGATTTCCATAACACTAGATATTTTGATAGACATTAAGTAGATTTCATAACAATCGTCTAATGTCAAACACCAACCACAAATACAAGTGTCAACATAACAAACATTGTTCCAATTGTTCCAAATTTCTAAATTAACTAGGCGACGTTTCTAAGTATCTTCTAGCTTGTTTTCCATGCATTCCAAAGCAACCTATTAGCCTGCAACATGTATTAAAATATCAATACAAAAGTATTGGCAAGTATAAAAGTTTGATAATAGAATAATAGATTAAAACAACTCATATCCACAATGTAAGTACAAAAATAGTTTCATTCGTGCTAGTGTCGCAGTCCACGCAGTGATAGCCCAAGTATCCCGATGCTTTAGTGTTTACCCAAGACTCAAGGTAAACTAGAATCCTCCTAACAATACCCCCTGAGAATAATGGGAGAGGTGCACCCCCTATAGCGCTACTATTGTTAAGGTGGAACTACACACCCTGGATTAAACGTCACACCCCAACCGATGGCGAAAACATCGGGGTGCGAGCACTAAGCGTTCAGATTGCTCATGAGATTTCCATAACACTAGATATTTTGATAGACATTAAGTAGATTTCATAACAATTGTCTAATGTCAAACACCAACCACAAATACAAGTGTCAACATAACAAACATTGTTCAATTGTTCCAAATGTCTAAATTAACTAGGCGACGTTTCTAAGCATCTCCTAGCTTGTTTTCCATGCATTCCAAAGCAACCTATTAGCCTGCAACATGTATTAAAATATCAATACAAAAGTATTGGCGAGTATAGAAGTTTGATAATAAAATAATAGATTAAAACAACTCATATCCACAATGTAAGTATAAAAATAGTTTCAGCCGTGCTATTGTGGCCGTCCACGCAGTGATAGCCCAAGTATCCCGATGCTTTAGTGTTTACCCAAGACTCAAGGTAAAATAGAATCCTCCTAACAATACCCCCTGAGAATAATGGGAGAGGTGCACCCGCTATAGCGCTACTATTGTTAAGGCGGAACTACACACCCTGGATTAAATGTCACATAGCACAAATAGAATACTAGAATGCACAAGTTTCACATACACATAGGATAGAGTTTAGTTTGAAAAGACTCAAGTTTATATAGAATACATGTTACACCCCAAAGTTTAAAAGTAAAAGGGGATCGAGTATACTTACAGTGATTACTTAACAGTCGCAACTGTTATTAGATCAAAGGGAGCTCTATTAGAATTAGCCTGATTAGATTACAATTGGATAAGAGTTGGCAAAATAACGAGATTGAATAAAGTGTTGGAAGTTGTCACTGGATCGGATGGCTGTCCGATCGGATGGTGTAGGATCGTTTTCAGACCCGAACGAGTCGATCAGAAGAGTTTATCTCAACACGAAAGGAGGAAACAGACGTGTAGAGTTCAATTCAGCTAGATTTACTCTTTAAACTGTTGTATGATTGATTTGATAACGATTTACAACCTGACAACACTTCGGCAGCACTTCGTTACACTGACCGGAAAGTTACAAATGAAATCAAGACATCAAGTATTTATAGGGTGAGTGATTTCGTTTGAAAGTGGCATGGACCCCTTCAAACGAAATTAACAAGGTAATTTCGTTTGAAAGTGTCACATGTCATGTTCAAACGAAATTAGCTCAAACGCACATAAATCCTACCCTATTTCTCGTACAACGCGTCCTGGTTTAACAATTGTAAAGTAAGATTCGATACAAGACGAAGTCGACAGACGTATGCACCAACAGACTCCCCCTCGAATGTTGACGAGTCTTCAGTGTCGAGTCTTCGATTGTCAAACCTTCAGTCTTTATCAGTCTGCTCACTCTCTTCAAATATTCTCCATTGTAAGCATCCACAATCAATCTCTTTCTCTTTCTCGTAATCTTCAGGATCTGAATCTGTCTCTACAATCTTCAGACTCCCTCTCGATGTCATCAGACTCCCCTTTTCGCTAAGCTGGAATCGCAGTCTGGAATTCACTTTCCACAGGTTCTTAGTCCGTAACCTGTCACACATCTATCTCAGGTGTCGGAACCTGGTTAACCTGCACAAATATCTACCCAAAAATAAGTTTTCTGATAACCACTTGTGGATAAGATTTTCAGATCTAATTTATCACTTGCAGGAATTATACAATCAAACAATGATTTTTCAATGAAACCCTCTTGATGAACCATTTGTAGGAATAATGTTTTTATTTCAAAACCTTTTCTCATTTCATTTCAAAAACACCTCAAACAATTTCTCCCAAACCATTTGTTCATCATGTTTAGCACTCGGAATTTTGAAAATTAGCTTTCCAACATCAGTTGTCGAAAATCTTTTTTGTATTTTTCAAAATTTATGCTAAAACACACTAAACTCTTTTTGGATTTTGAATGTAATGAAATGCAGTAAAGAAGTATTTACAGACACTATTTTTGTGAGTTTGTGTAAGAGGATCATATCAGTTTATGAGACAAATCACCAACACCGTTAAGCTTTAAACATTTTCAGTTTTAAACGATTCACGAAGATTGTCAGTATACTGATCCACTTAAATTCTCACACAAAGTTCAACTATTTCGAGATATGAGATTAATGTCTTAAGAACTTAAACTTAATCGCGTGTTCCACCTCAGAATATACTCCCGTATCTAGATCCCAATATTCAGTCTTACAGGTGAGTATACCACAGATGATATCTGTAAGGGGTTATAAATTATAAATCAGTACGAAATCGTGAGAGCTCAGGTCATAACTACCGTTCAGCAGAGAGATCACGACTCGACTTTTGGTGTGTCCCCTTTAGAGGATCTTTTTTACAACAGCATTGATTAGCAATTTTATTGTCTTCATCATTTTATGCTGAGGGTGGCGCTATATTTCAAGCAAGCGTAAAGTATTCTCCGGGGACTAGGCCATTGCTTCCACCAAATCAGAAGTCCCGGGATAATACCCTAGATATCACTGAGCATAAAGACCTAGTATCTCAGAAAGAGAGACCTCTCAAACAAGATTTTGGGGGTTACCCATATATCCGAGAGATGTTTCCCCACGATATAAGCAAGTATTGAAATTTAGGTTTATATCTCGTCACAATCTACTAAATGTGCAAAAACCTACTGACACATCATCAGTGAGACCATTTATCACATTTTTACTTTCCATTTCTTTGGCATGCTGTGACAGTCCACTGATTTACTATCATTTCCTCTTTTTGACAATAAAAACTCATTTTTCATTTTATCATGTTTTTTGGATTTTTTAAATTTTCTAATGTTTTTGGATTTTCTGAAATTCTTACTCCCCCTAAAATGCAAACACATTTTAGGAAATTTGAAAACAAACTGTACAAGTAAAGTGACAACTGATATCAAATCACTTCAATTCGCCATCCACTTGGCATAAACAATCAGAACTCCCCCTTACAACAAACTATTTTCCCATTGATTTCAAAACACTTAAGTTTGTTTTAATCAAATGGTTTTTCCGGAAAATTAGTTTTGTTGATTAATTTTACCATTTATAGATTAGGGGTTTGATTCATCACATTGTCTTTCAACCATTTGTAGGAAAATGCAAGTACAAATTAATGTCCTTGATTTACCTCTTGTAGGTAAAAACCTTTTTCAACCACATGGCTTACCAACCAGTACCACTTGTAAGTTACCATATGTAGGTTGAATTCTCAAGATGCCGATTCCTACTCCTCGCTTAACAACCTGGGAGTTCCGGCAAGTCACACTTATACAAAAACAATTTTCACAAACTTATAAATGATACCGATTCATGCTCCGCGATTACCAACTTGGGAGCTCCGGCAAGTCAGGTTTTTCAAATAGAGAAATTATTCTCCCAAGCCTGACAGTCCTTGGGAGATTCCGAGTTATCAACACTCGGTTGCCTGCCTGCCATCTTCTTCTCATAGAATTCTTTAACCCCTTTAACCTTCCCGTCAATCATTTTTCCAAAAAGATTTTGAACAGTGGGGTTAAACGCCTTTTCAATATCAAATTCTTTATTTTCAGGAAAAAATTGATCTGAAATTTCAATTTTACCAATTTTAGATTTCAAATTCTCAATCCGCAATGGTGGAAAATTTTCATCATCCAAAGGCGGAACTTTCTTCTCTTCTTTCATAACAACCTGTGGCTCCTCTGATTTTGTGGAATCAGATTCATCACCAGACCTGTCTCTTGATTTCTTAACAACCCATTTTTGATTGTTAAGGTTTTCCTTCTTTTTGAAAACATTTTTCGAACATTCACCAACCTCAAAAATTGAATTTCAAAAACTTTGAATCTGTTTGTTGGTGGTTCGGTTTTTTCAATAACCTTTTCTTTCAGTTTACTAGAGACTCCCTGATTTGTTTGAATTGTCTTTGGACAATTTCTGGCAATGTGACCAGCTATTTTACATTGAAAACAGGTTCTAGTCTCTATCTTCTTCTGAGCAAAGCTTTTCTTCATTTCATCTTGCTTCTTGGCAAGGAATTCTTTGTTTGTTTGCTTTCTGAATGCTTGCTCCTTTTCTTCTTCAGTTGTTTTCCCTGAAACAAAAACAGTTTTTGATTTATAAATTTTCTCATTTTTATAATTTTTCGGTGCGATAAAACCAATACCTCTCTTTTTGAAATTACCGTTCTGGTTTGGTTTCTTTTGAAAACCAGAACCAAAACTGTAACCTTTTTTCTTGTTTAAACGTTGTTGAACTCTTGAGGTGTAAGGTTTAGGTTTTTCAGAAAGATTTGCATCCTTTATTTCAGAAATATTAATTTCTGTTAGTTTGAAAACCTTTTTAATCATTTCTGGTTTAACACCTCTTATTGGAAAAATCTCATCAGAATATAATTTGTCAGAATCTTTCAAAGTATATACTACTTTGATCGGTTCATCATTCAAATTAGATTTTGATACCAAAAACTCTTTATTATACACCCGTTTTCCCTGTTTGGCTTTTTGACTTGACGTGTCGGACTTTGACTTTGACTCTAATTTTGACTCCGACATTGACTCCTCTGTTTCATCCTTATCCAACACCTGACCGACCACCTTTTTTTATTAATTCGGACTCATGATCAGTATCGGACGACATGAAAGTGACGTCTATATTTTCTGGCAAGTTATCCGACGACTCAGACTCCCACTGTAAATTTATTGCCTTTTCGACTCTTTCAGAATTAGGATTTCGAGGAGAATATCCATTTTCGACCGGGGGTGGACATTTGTTATAGACAACACTTGGTTTCTTACCAGAAATCTTCACTTCATCATCTTCTTTTGTATCGGATTTCTTTTCTTCCGAAGTCTTCTCTTCCTCAAACGTCTTCAATCTTTCCACAATTGGGTAAATCCTGTCAACAACAAAAGTAGAACATGAGTAACTTTTCAATAAATTGTTAACTATTTCAGTTTCAATTCTTTGTGTTGCCAACTTTAATTCAAGTTCAGCACACTTCTCTGTATAGTAATTGACATTGTCAAGCTGTCTCATGTATGCTCCTTTGAGTGTATTCATTGCTACAGCTTGTTCACTACTTGAATTGTTGTACTTATTCATTTCTCTGTTCAAGGTATCTTATGATTCTTTCAACCTTTTTATGTTGTGTAGCAACTCATTGTTTTGCTTGATCAAAGAATCACAATTCATACAGTTCTCAGGAACTTTGACTGCATCAGTATCTGTTTCAATTTCAAACTCTGGAACTTCTTTGACTATTCTCACCGGAACTTCTTCTGCTCTTTTCTTTTTCTCAGCTTCAGCTTTTCTCATTTCCTCTTCTTCTTCTTCGTCTTCTTCTTCTTCGTCTTCTTCATATCTTTTCCATTTTTCCTCTTCAGCTGGATTTGGCTTTGAAGCACTGTGGTCAAACCTGCACCCCTTATTACCAACATTTTTTAGTTTTGTTTTTCAACTTTTTGTGATTTTTTATTACGATTGGATGATTGAACTGATGAGCTTTTATTTTCTTTTTGAGCATTTTTTAGTTTTTTTATCCTTTTGTTTTTGTTCCACATTCTTCTTTACAGGTTTTTGCGTTGAGCATTCACCCTTTTCAGTAGAATGTAGAACAGTTTCTTGAAACATTTCATTTAATTTCAAAAATATTTTTCTTTTTTCATTATCATCATCAGTTATCTCATCACAATCTTCAACTTTGACTTTGTCAAAGTTTGTGACATTGTCACTTATTGGAACAAAATTGATCGGTTTTGGACATGGATAATCTAGTGTTGATGACGAAGTCTCAAAACCTTTCAATTTCTCTTCAAGCTCTTTGATTTTAATCCGAGCTTTTTCAGCTTCTTTTTCAAGTCGAATAATCGTCTGAAGATGAGAGTTTATAGCACTTTGTTTTTCAATGTTATTTTTGCTAAAAACAGATCTTAGATCTTCAAGAATCTTTATTTGACTTTGAAATTCGTTTTCAATTTTTACTTTTTCATTTTCAAACAATTTTATGTTATTTTCAAAATCTTTTTCTTTTTCTTTCACAATTTTGTTTTCTAATGTCAAACTGTTCAACCCACTTAACAGTTTGACATTTTCAGATTTCAAATTCTCAAAATTTTCCTGCAAATCAAGAATCTGTTTATCATCAGATTTCTTCTCATCTTTCAACTTCTTGATTTCCAATGTCAAACTTTCCGCATTCTTCAAGAGTTTGCCATTGTCAGCCTCAAGTTTATCACATTTAGAGCACACTGATTCAGAACTAGATTGTTCTTTCTTTGTGATTTCCTTTGTTTCCGTCTTGTATGTTCCTGCACAAAAGAGTTTAACGAAATCAAAAGGATTCATACTTTCATCGATATAATATTTCCTTTTAATATCATATTTCAAAATACTCTTTGTTGCAAGACACACACGAATTCTTTTATCTATTTTAGCAATTACATCCAATTCCATTTTTTGTAAATTCTTTTCCATTTCATTCATCAATTCCTTCTTTTTCTTAGATTCCTTACGAAACTCTGCATTAACCTCATTGAAGAACTGTTTTGGATAAAGTTCTGGAAAAAAAAATTCCTTTTTAGTTCAATCAAGAATTCAACCCATTTAGCAGGTAATGCATTTGCCAATTTCGATATCTGTTCATCATTTGATATTCTAATATCCTTTTTCCTCAAATTGTCTATTAAAATTTTAAACCGTATTTCCAATTCATCCAACGTTTCATCCTTTTGACACATAAAATGTTCAAAACTTTTGACCCAAATATCCGCATTTACATTTCTATAATCACTATCCAAATGTCTCATATACCAACTATTTAAACTTTCAATATAATCATTTTCTTTCTCATCAAAGATTTCTGCCATATTTCAAATCAATCTGTTCAAACGAAATACAAAGTTCAAGCTAGATCCCCTTTCAAACGGAATTACGATTGAAACGAAATCACCAATCTCAAATGGAATACCCACTCAAATGGAATCAAACGCTTTCAAACGAAATCTCTTATTTCGTTTGAACTAACTTCCTTTCAAACGAAATTATCACTTTCAAACGAGATACCTGATTCAAACGAAATCAGCAAATTTAGTTTGAAAATCCTCAAACGAAATTACACCTTTCAAACGAGATTAACCAGATTCTCAAACGGAATTCCCAATTCAAACGAAATTACTCAGTAACTTCAAACGGAATCAGTCTCAATGTGCACTCTCAAACGAAATAAGCAAGCAATTTCAAACGAAATCAGTGTGATGTCATCATTTCGGTTCAAATTTTGGCAAAATTGATCAAGTTCTAGGCCGATTTTAGGTCCGATTCTTTCAAGGGTTTGTTAAAACTATGTTTTGCACGTTATATGTGAAAATCAGTCCATTTTAACCGTGAAAACTTGATTAATTTTGAAAAGAAGGTGTAGAAATAAGAATTTTCCAGCGAAAATGAGCTAAACGGTAAGAACTCTTCCTCCTGAGCTCTGATACCACATGTAGGATCGTGAAATGACCTAACGAGTCGATCAGAAGAGTTTATCTCAACACGAAAGGCGGAAACAGACGTGTAGAGTTCAATTCAGCTATATTTACTCTTTAAACTGTTGTATGATTGATTTGATAACGATTTACAACCTGACAACACTTCGGCAGCACTTCGTTACACTGACCGGAAAGTTACAAATGAAATCAAGACATCAAGTATTTATAGGGTGAGTGATTTCGTTTGAAAGTGTCACATGTCATGTTCAAACGAAATTAGCTCAAACACACATAAATCCTACCCTATTTCTCGTACAACGTGTCCTGATCTAACAATTGTAATGTAAGACTCGATACAAGACGAAGTCGACAGACGTATGCACCAACAGATGGCTATCCGATCGGATTGCCAGCCGAGTGGTGACATGTGTGAAAGGAAATGGATGGCTGCCCGATCGGATGGCCATCCGATCGAGTTGCCACTTGACTTATAATTTGGAAAATAGGACGGCTGCTCGATCGGATGGCCATCCGATCGGGTTGCCACTCGATCCGAATGTCAGGTACCTTGGTTATCTTAATCGGATGGCTGCTCGATCGGACGGTAGTCCGATCGGGTTACCACTCGATCAAGACTTCCAAGTTTTGATAAGTTACTTAGTGTTTGAAAGATTTCAAAACAAGTGTCACCTGATAGGGTGGCTGTTCGATCGGACAGCTGTCCGATCGGGTTGCCGCTCGATCGGGCGACCCTTGTTCTTGTTTACCATTTTGTAAAATTTCTAAGTTTCTAGCTTAGTGGTGATGGCACGGCACGTACTGTGACAACAGAAACCTTATTAGCACACAGTCGTTCTGATCGGATGGGAATCACCCCTGTCCGATCATTCGTCTGTCCGTAATAAGTTTATGTCGGAATCTATTCCAGGCTCGTCTTCACTGGTAAAAACTCAGATCCAAGCCGGCTCTAGACTATTTATCAAGTCTACAGTCCGTTTACACTCAGTCTTCACCGATTTAAAGTAAAATTTTGAGGAAAAAGATGAAGGTACTCAAGTTTTATAGGAAAAGTCTAGATTTAGCTTAGATTTAGTGTGAAAACGCATGAAATATCTTAGATCTGAGCTAAATCTTGCTCAGAATGACATCACATGGCAATTTGTACAACATCCATGATGACATCACCCTCAAGAACTCAGATCCGAGGGATTTCACGGTGAAAAGTGTGATTTCAAGTGAGAATCGCGTAGAGGATGATGTGTAGAGCAAGAAAGTACAAAGATCTAGCCTAAAACGTACCGAAATTGTTGAGGAAATGAAGAAATGAGGAGATAGAGGGTCTGGTCGAGCATAGTTGTCACATCACTGAAAATGGTGATGTGACAGGTCTATTTATAGTGTGAGAGTGTGAGGAAAAGATAAGGTGCACACGGGTCGGATGGCAGTCCGATCGGATGGTCATCCGACCGGGTGGTAATCCGGTCGGGTGGTAATCCGATCGGATTGCCACTCTGGCCAATCCCACCTTTCCGTGTTCCCGTTTCTGATTCGTTTTGCGAGTTAGATTAGGCGTTGCGTATTATTTAAGCAATAGAATAACTAGATTACAACATACACATCAAAAGTTTACAAAATTAATAGATCCCACCAGTGACAAGGCTCTAGTCTCTCGTTCAACCAAGAATCAAGTTTTCATGAGTCTAAAGAGTCAAGCCCCAAATAGATTTAGACATTCCAAACATAGATTTAGGCATTCCAGATATAGAATTTGGCATTCCAAGCATATAGATATAGACATTCTCAAGATATAGTCATTCCACACGTAGATTTAGGCATTTCAAGTATATAACATAGACTTTCACATAGATTAGGGGTTTAAAATGGCAAATAGACAACTTCAAGGACTAATCTTGACAAAGTTCTAAAGTTTTGGGACGCTGGACGTTACAGGTACGTTTTTAGTTAATGATGTTTTTGCTAAAGTATTATTTGACTCTGGTGCAAACCAAAGTTTTATTAATACTTCATTTTGCAAACTTCTCAACCAACCATTAACTAAACTCTCACAAGAATGTCTAGTAGATATAGCAAATGGGGAAACCATTAAGATTTCCGAAATCTTGTAGGGAGCAAGAATAGAGTTTTTAAATCAAAAGTTTATTGCAAACCTTTATCCAATGAATCTGGCGGGATTTGATGTTGTATTAGGAATGGATTGGTTAATAGCCAATAAAGCCAGTATTTTATATGATCAAAAGTCGATCCAAGTAAATTCACCAAGGGGTGAAAAGATCACAATTAAAGGAGACAAACCATCTAGATCCACGAAATTCATCTCTGTAATGAAAACAGCTAGTTATATAAGAAAGGGATCATTAGTGTATTTGATTTCCATAATTACTAACACTAAAGGGAAAGAATTGAAGGATATTCCAGTAGTATCCCAGTTTTCAAACGTATTTCCAAAAGAACTACCAGGACTACCGCTAGACAGGGAAGTCGAATTCAGATTCCATCTACTACTAGGAACAGCACCTATTGCCAAAGCACCCTATCGTTTGGCACCTGCAGAAATGCAAGAATTAAAGAAACAGTTAGACGAATTGTTGGAGAAAGGATTCATACAGCCAAGCTCATCGCCATGGGGAGCGCCGATTTTATTCGTTAAGAAGAAAGACGGGTAAATGCGAATGTGCATTGATTACCTTGAATTAAACAAAGTCACAATTAAAAATCGATACCCATTACCAAGAATTGATGACATGTTTGATCAGCTGCAAGGAGCTCGATTTTCTCTAAAATCGATTTACGATTAGGATATCATCAATTAAAGGTACAGGAAGAGGACGTTCATAAGACCGCTTTCAGAATAAGGTATGGCCATTATGAATTTACTGTTGTAGGATTGGATTGTGACCCAAACGAGTCGTTCAGAAGAGATTTTATCAGTTTCAGAGGCGGAAACTAAGAAACCTACGTCGAAACAGGTTGAATATCACTTTAAACACTGATTATATTGATATAATAGCGATTACAATCAGTCTTCACACCGGCAGCACCTCGGTATGGAATTCACGAACTGTTACAAATGAAATGCATGAACCACCTATATATAGTCTCTGGGTTTCTCTTGAAAGTGACAAGACTCAGTTCAAGAGAAACCTCCTTGGTTGTTTTCTCTTGAAACTGACCTACTCTCTTTCAAGAGAAACCTATTCATTCAAGCTAAACCACTATATCTCGAACTACGCGCACTGATCTAACATTCTACGCACAAGACTCGATACAAGACGAAGTCGACAGATGTATGCACTAACAGACTCCCCCTCAGATGTTGACGAGTCTTAAGTGTCGAGTCTTCAACGTCTTCAGTCTTTATCAGTCTCTTTTCTTTCTTAGCATATACCAGGATCTTCTCTTTTGGCTCTAGCCTCGTCAAACTCCCCCTCTCATCATGATGGGATCGCCGTCTGGAATTAGCTATCACCTAGAGATCACATCCTGGCTTTAATTCTGTTCAGCTCAACTCCTGCACACATTTTCTCATCCAAACATAAGTTTTTACTTAAATCAATAAGAAAAACTTACTAGTAATAGTTACATCAAGTTCAAATTAATGATCTTGATTAACTAATCTAACTTTCTTTCTCAAAATCAGTTTATTCTTTTAAACGCACACTCCCAGACCAGTTCATCATGTTCAACACTTGGAATTTTGAATATCAGCTCTCCAACAACAGTTGTCGAAAATCTTTTTGGATTTTTCAAAATTTATGCTAAAACACACTTAAAATATTTTTGGATTTTTGAAAGTACTGAAATGTAGAAAATGAAATATTTACAAACAATATTTTTGTGAGTTCGCGAAAGAGGATCATATCAGTTTCTGAGACAAATCACTAACACCGTTAAGCTTGATTTCATTTTAAGCTCTAAACGATTCACATTGATTGACGATATTGTTGTCCACTTAAACT
This sequence comes from Helianthus tuberosus, assembly GCA_030545235.1. Taxonomy (NCBI): domain Eukaryota; kingdom Viridiplantae; phylum Streptophyta; class Magnoliopsida; order Asterales; family Asteraceae; genus Helianthus; species Helianthus tuberosus. Next base: position 165,061,745 of record CM060396.1, read on the forward strand.
CAATCTAAAAACTTTTGAAATGCTTACCGATACGTTAAAGTATATTAATTTTGCACTAAGTTCTTATGGACCCCACGATCTCAGCATATCCCCTCATCATGTAATACACTATCTCAAGAAATGCCTTTAAACTTTTATCAACTGTGATTTGTGCGAAAACAAAGCAGAATGTTTAAACATTAACAATCTGGTCGATACTTCCGTATACGTAGAGAAAGTCCAATGTTTAAACAAAATAAGAAAATAAAAATAAGTTGAAGTTGTTTAGGCTTTAACCACCAGGTCGATACTTCCGTATACGCAGAGGTGATCCAAAGCTTAAACGAAACACCAAAGAAAATAAAGCAGAACGTTTAGGCAATAACATCCAGGTCGATACTCACGTATACGCAGAGGATGTCCAATGGTTAAACAAAATAAAGAAATAAAACAAGTTTAAATCTTTGCAAAATAAAATGCACAATCACAGCAACTTTTTAGTAAAGTTGTGAAAGTTCACAAACTTAACCAGTTTTATGTCTTTCGACAATCAGCGATTACTGAGTAGGCACACAGTCAAGAAGGACAAAACTAAGTACTATGCTTTTGACCATGTTTCCCACTAGAACTAGGCTTTTTCATTTAAGTTTGTATCGTTATCGCAAATCTACTAATCTAGCTGAGCCTACCGTCACATCTTTAGTGAGACCGTTTATCACATTTTAACTTTTCATTTCTTTAGCATGTTGTGACAGTCCACTGATCTACTATCATTTCCTCTTTTATGCAACAAAAACTCATTTTTCATTTTATCATGTTTTTGGCTTTTTCAAATTTTCTAATGTTTTTGGATTTTCTGAAATTATACTCCCCCTAAAATACAAATACATCTAAAGAAAAATTGAAACCAAACTGTACAAAAACATGACAACTGATATCGAATTGCCTCAATTCGCCATCCACTTGGCATAAACAATCAGAACTCCCCCTCACAACAAACTATTTTCCCATTATGATTTCAAAACACTTAAGTTTGTTTTAATCAAATGGTTTTTCCGGAAAATTAGTTTTGTTGATTTTACCATTTGTAGGTTAGGGGAAAAACTCATCACATTATTTTTTTAACCACTTGAAGGATATCAGATACAACTTAATGTCCCTGATTTACCACTTGTAAGATCAATCCAATTAAACATTTTCAACCAAACATCATCTGTTGGTTGAATTCTCAAGGTGCCGATTCCTACTCCACACTTACCAACCTGGGAGTTCCGGCAATTCACACTTATACAAAAAAACAAATTTCATACACAATGAAAGATGCCGATTCATGCTCCGCGATTACCAACTTGGGAGCTCCGGCAAGTCAGGTTTTTCATTTAAACAGATTCACCCAAGCCTGGCGGTCCTTGGGTGATTTCGAATTCTTGTTCAACAATGGTGGAAAATTTGCATCATCCATTGTTAGACCAGAATTCTCATTTTTTACCTCAACACATGGCTCTTCTGGTTTTACCATACCAGATTCATTGCCTGAATGTGGCTTGTCTGACTTTGATGAGCCAGATTCATCGCCAACACTTGGCTCCTTTGTTTCCGAAGAAACAGATTCATTGCCAATAACTTTCTTTTTCTTCTTTCCCTCTTTCGTCCTCAGATTTGTATCTGATGAATCCGTTTTGCTTGATTTATCATTCTTTGGAGAGCAAGACGATTTACCAGAACTTTTATCTGTTTTACCAGTTGTATCCGAGGACAAAATCTTCTCCAGATACTCTCTGGCCTTCTTCCTCTTCTTCCTCAGTCTGTCTTTTTGTCCCTGAGAAAGTTTCACTTTCTTTTCTTGAACTTTAGGTTCTTGAACCTTCTGTTCTTTGGGCTTGACATTGACTGGTTTCTTCACCTGCCTCTGAGATTCAGCCCTCGATCTTCTCATTGATCTCATTGAGCAATCTCTAGCAATATGGCCAATGATGTTGCAGTTAAAGCATCTCCTCGTCTCAAAACTCCAACTCTGGCAGTTAACAGCAATGTGTCCTTGATAGCCGCATCTGTAACACACTCTATTATCATACCAATCACCATTTTTAGTCCAAATATTTAGATCAAAGCACTGTCTGGCTTGGTGATAATCTTTCCTCCTCTTGTTTACTGGATTTGGCTTTGGAGCACTGTGGTCCGACCTGCACCACTCATTACCAACAATTTTTGAATTTTCAATTTTTACTTTTTGTAATTTTTGATTTTGATTGGATGACTGATCTGATGAACTTTTATTTTCTTTTTGAACATTTTTCAAAATTTTCTCTTTTTGTTTTTGTTCCACTTTCTTCTTCAAAGGTTTTTGCTTAAAGCATTCTCCCTTTTCAGTTGATTGCGAAACAGTTTCTTGAAATTTTTCTTTTAATTTCAAAAACAAATTCTTTTTTTCAATTTTTTCGTTTTCATCTTCAGATTTTTCATCGCAATCTTCAACTATGACTTTATCATAGTTTGTGACATCGTCACTTATTGGAACTGAATTAATAGGTTTTGGACAAGGAATAGTTGAAGTATTCACAAACACCTTCAACTTTTCTTCCCATTCCTTGATTTTCTTTTGAGCACACTCTGCTTCCTTTTCAAGTCGAATAATCTTTTCAAGATGAGAATTGATTGCAATTTGTTTTTCAAGATTGTTTTTACCAAACAAATCTCTCTCATCTTCTAAAATTTTTATTTGACTTTGAAAATCTTTCTCAATTTTTTATTTTTCATTTCCAAAACTTTTAATTTTATCTTCAAAAAATTTTCCATTTTCTTTCAACTTCTTGTTTTCTGATGTCAAACTGTTCAAGTCATTTAACATTTTCAGATTTTTGCTTCTCACAAATTTCCTGCAAAATAAAAATCTATTTAACATCAGTTTGCTTCTCATCCTTCAACTTTTTGACTTCCAATGTCAAACTTTCCACATCTTTCAAGAGTTTTCCATTGTCAACTTCAAGTTTATCACATTTAGAGCACACTGATGCAGAACTTGAAGATTCATTCTTCACAAATTCTTCATTTTGTGGAACTTCCTTTGTTCTTGTCTTGAATGATCCTACACAAAAAAATTTTAACAACATCAAGAGGATTCATATTATCATCAATATAACAACCCCTCTTAATATCATAGTTCATAACATTTTTTGCTGCAAGACATACACAAACTCTTTTGTCTATTTCAACAATTACATCCAAACTCATTTTATCTAGATTTCCTTTTATTTTATCAATCAATTCTCTTTTTTTCTTTTAGTTTTCATAAACATGTTCTTTGAGTTTTTTGATAAAATCTTTCGGATGTAATTTTGAGAACCCAGAAAATCCAGAATCTCTTTTAAGATTTTTCAAACAATCATCCCATTCTGCAGGTAATGCATCTGCAAGCTTTGATATTTTTTCAGCATCTGTCAACTTTATCTCATATATTTTCAGTTTGTCCAGTAAATAATTGAATCTGCTTTCCAACTCCTCCACTGTTTCATTCTTTTAACACATAAAATTTTCAAGTCGCATAATCCAAATCCTTTTATCATCTTGTTCATAACTACTATACCAACCATATCCATCATTTAATCGTTTAATACGATCATTTTCTTTTTCATCAAAAATTTCTGCCATTTTTCAAACAATCCCGACAAATTTCACTCAAAACACACTTTCAAGAGAAACCTGATGGAATGTTCAAGCTAAACCTGATGGCATGTTCAAGAGAAACCTGATGGAATGTTCAAGAGAAACCTGATGTTCAAGAGAAACCTGATGGAATGTTCAAGAGAAACCTGATGGAATATTCAAGAGAAACCTGATGACATCAGCAAAAAACGAACAAATTTCAAGCGAAACCACAATTTGAACCAATTTTAAGCCGATTTTAACGCTGAAACTTTCCAGGATTTGTTAATACATGATTACGCACAATATGTGTAAATTTGAGCCGATTTTATCCGTGAAAAATTTTTAATTTTGTAAAAGAATGGTGTAGAAATCAGAAAAAGTGACGAAAACAGGCTGTTTTGGCAAGATCTCTTCCTCCTGAGCTCTGATACCACTTGTAGGATCGGATTGTGACCCAAACGAGTCGTTCAGAAGAGATTTTATCAGTTTCAGAGGCGGAAACTAAGAAACCGACGTCGAAACAGCTTGAATATCACTTTAAACACTGATTATATTGATATAATAGCGATTACAATCAGTCTTCACACCGGCAGCACCTCGGTATGGAATTCACGAACTGTTACAAATGAAATGAATGAACCACCTATATATAGTCTCTGGGTTTCTCTTGAAAGTGACAAGACTCAGTTCAAGAGAAACCTCCTTGGTTGCTTTCTCTTGAAACTGACCTACTCCCTTTCAAGAGAAACCTATTCATTCAAGCTAAACCACTATATCTCGAACTACGCGCACTGATCTAACATTCTACGCACAAGACTCGATACAAGACGAAGTCGACAGATGTATGCACTAACACCTGTCATGCCATTTGGTTTAACCAATGCCCCAGCTGCATTTATGGACATGATGAACCGAATATGTTAGCCATATTTGGATGAATTAATAATTGTCTTCATAGATGATATCCTCACTTATTCTAAAAATAAAGAGGAACACGCAGTGCATCTGCACGCACTTCTAAGTTTACTAAGAAAAGGAAAAGCTTTATGCTAAGTTTTCAAAGTGCGAGTTTTGGTTAGAACAGGTACAGTTTCTTGGACATTTAGTTGACCGTGAAGGAATTCATGTGGATCCTACCAAGATCGAGGCAATTACCAAATGGAAAACCCCTGAGTCACCAACAGAGGTTAGATGTTTCTTAGGATTGGCCGGTTATTATAGAAGATTTATTCGAAATTTTTCTAGAATAGCCATTCCCTTAACTAAGCTAACCTGTAAATCTGTTAAGTTTGAATGGGGACCAAAACAAGAAGAAGCCTTTAGAATTCTTAAGCAAAGACTAACCAACGCACCCATACTAGCATTACCAGAAGGAACTGAAGATTTTGTAGTCTATTGTGACGCTTCTAAGTTAGGTTATGGATGTGTATTGATGCAACGTCAAAAGGTTATAGCTTACGCCTCTAGACAACTTAAGAATCATGAAGAGAATTATTCAACCCGTGATTTAGAGTTAGGAGCTATAATTTTTGCCCTGAAAATCTGGAGACATTACCTTTATGGAAGTAAGTTTACCATTTTCACCGACCATAAGAGTTTAAGGTATGTTTTCGAGCAAAAGGAGTTAAACATGAGACAAAGACGCTGGATGGAAATTCTTAGTGACTATGATTATAATATCCAGTATCATGCAGGAAATGCAAATGTGGTAGCTGATGCTTTAAGTCGAAAGTATCATGAAAAACCAAAAAGAGTGCGTTCTCTTAAGTTAAACTTGCAGGTAGATTTAAATGAACAGATTAAAGAAGCACAAGAATTAGTAATCAAGGACGATACTGAGAAATTGAAAGGAACAATTAAAGAATTAGAACAAGGAATCGATGGAATTTGGAGATTCCACAAGAAAAGGATGTGGATACCTAAATCAGGAAACCTACGCCACCGTATATTAGAAGAAGCCCATAAGTCTAAGTATACGATGCATCCTGGAAGTGATAAGATGTATCAGGACTTAAGAAAGAATTTTTGGTGGATAGGAATGAAGAAGGATATAGCAGCTTATGTTTCTAAGTGTCTAACTTATTCACAAGTTAAAGCTGAACACCAGAAACCCTCAGGCTTATTGCAGCAATTAGAATGCCAGTTTGGAAATGGGAATTGATAACAATGGATTTTGTTACCAAGTTACCCAAAACAAGAAAAGGTAATGATACAATCTGGGTGATTGTAGACAGGCTAACCAAGTCAGCTCATTTCCTACCCATGAAAGAAACTTTCAGTATGGAGCAACTAGCTAAATTGTATGTAAATGAAGTAGTTTCATTACATGGAATTCCTTTATCAATTGTTTCTGATAGAGATAACCGTTTTACCTCTCATTTTTTGACAAGTTTCCAAAAAGCTATGGGAACCAAGCTAAATCTAAGCACAGCTTATCATCCTCAAACAGACGGACAAAGCGAAAGGACAATTCAGACAATGGAAGATATGCTTAGAGCTATTGATTTCGGAGGTAATTGGGACGACCACTTACCACTAATAGAACTTTCATACAATAACAGCTATCATACCAGTATCAATGCTGCACCATTCGAAGCACTTTATGGACGAAAGTGTCGAACGCCAGTTTGTTGGGCAGAAATTGGAGAAAAGCAACTATCTGGACCTGAAATAGTGCAAGAAACAACCGACAAGATTGTTCAAGTCAAGGAAAGACTAAAAGCAGCACGCGATCAACATAAGAGTTATGCTAATAACAGACGAAAGCTGCTGGAATTTCAGGTAGGGGACAAAGTATTATTGAAAGTTTCTCCTTGGAAAGGAGTAGTAAGATTCATCAAAAGGGGAAAGCTAAGCCCCAGGTATGTTGGACCTTTTGAGATTATTAGAAGAATAGGACCTGTAGCTTATCAGCTACAACTACCAGAGGAAATGGCAGGAATACATAATGTATTTCATGTATCTAATCTCAAGAAATGTCTAGCTGAAGAATAACTGGTAGTACCTCTTAAGGATATAGAGGTAAATAAAAAGCTTAAATTTGTAGAAAGGCCTCTACAGATTGAAGACGGTCAAGAATCTCAAACATAAGAGATTAGTTCTGGTCAAAGTAAAATGGGACTCCAAAAGAGGACCAGAATACACTTGGGAGCTTGAATCAGAAATGCAAAGGAAATATCTACACCTATTCCAGTAGACCTTGAGGACGAGCTCTAAAACAAGGTGGGGAGGATATAACAACCCTCCAAAATTTTTCTGACACCCCTAATATGTTTAAACTATCCCTATATGTCTTAAAACATACCCCGTATGCGAAACCGAGCTCAAAATACCATACATAATTAAAAATTAAATAAAAACAAGAAAATGGGGTCGCTCGCGGGCCGCGAAGGATTATCCTTCGGCTTACGCGGGTCGCGACCTAGTGCCACCAGGCGAAACCCTAGCCCGCCACGTGGCAGGACACCCGGAAAAGCTAGGATGGTGATTCGACGAAGCTAGGCCCTACACACCTATGTCGCGGGCCGCGAAGGACCCCTGTGTGGTCTACGCGGGGCGCGAGAGAGGGACGGATCACAACTATAAATAGGGCCGATCAGTTTCAAATGCAAATCGTTCAGTCTTTCACTTTCTCTCTCAATTTCTACGTAGTATACATTATACTCGGGTATAATACCCCCCCCCCCCAATTAACGAAGTTCTGCCTCGTTGTAAGTATCATAACCCCGTTACGTATTAGATACGCTACCCGATTGATCCAGGGTTCCGTAACGGCTGTCGTGGTTCTGCCCGACGTAGTCGTTGGAATGCCGTCTCGGGGAGGGTATTACTAATGTAAATATTGGGTTATTATACTAACGCGTGTGCATTTGTGTAATTAATAGATAATCACCAGGAAATCTTAAAGGAAAACCCTAAGATAGCAATGTGAGTAATCTCCTTTTTGTAAACCTTTTGCAAACTGTTTTTACAAAACCTCAATTAATTAACATTATATTAAACAGTGATTGAGTATTTGTATTCTACAATTATCGTCGGTATGTTGGGGTTTTGTATACAAAATTTGTTACTACATTGTGAGTAGTAACATGACCACAAGTCGGGTTGACAGTACCGTGGGTGGTTATTAAAGTAGATGGAAACAAATGTAATTGCACGACCGCCCTCAATACTGTACAATGGTTTTACTTATCTTGATTAAACTGGGATTCACTCACCAGTATTTCCCACTGACAAAATGTTTTTAAACGCGTTTCAGGTAACAAAATGTGAAAGCCAAATAGAAGCCAGCTGGACAGCACTGAAGGCTTGGAAAAGTGGCTGTAAAGTTACCTAAAATAAAGAGTTGTTTTTATTAAATAAAATAGGGTTTATCCCTATGAAAATGTGTGTACTTAAAACTTGGGATTTTTCCCACGTGTTTAATATTATAAAAGTATGGTATTTTACTCTGATAAAATATTTCCTAACTACGATCCTGATGTAATTTCCGCTGCCCAAATGATAAACACCTGGATACCACCGAAAATGGCCGCGGCCGCCTGTTCCCGGTAATTAGGGGACGGGGGTTGCGACAGCTTGACAACCTCACACCGTACCGGGGAGGACAGGCGTGAACTAATGACCTTAAACACATGGCCAATGTTGGTAGGCATTGATGAGGGCAAACAAACAGACGTCACTTCGGTATCGAGTTTATTATTGGCATGTCTTTAAACTGAAACGCTTAACATGATTTTCGTTAAATAAAACTGTGAACTCGCCAACTTTATGCTGATACACTTTTTCTGCATGCTTGTAGATCGTTAGATGAATTCACGATACGGAGCTTGCAATCAGGGGAGCTGATGATGTCATGGGTCATGTCGTTTAATAATACGTTAATGTTATGCTATGCTTAACGAATAAATTGTTTTGAAATTACTTAGAACGACTTTCAAATGCTTCCGCTGAACGTATTTTGATTTAAACAGATGTTTGAATTTCACTTTTCATGTTGAATGAGATTTCGAGTTTATTATATTACTATTAGTTCAATGTGATTAGTGGCTAGATCCTAATACATCACACGCCTCGCGGTGGTTTCCGCATGTGGTATTTTGGGGGTGTAATAAAAACTCTACAAGAGTCAATTGCGAGTTTGAAACATGACCAAAAAATTGAATTTCACTTTCAGACCTTGAAGTAGTACGCATAAGCCCTGACATAGGCTCATCACGAAAAAACGCAGGAATCCACATTGATCTTAAGTCAAACATAGTTTCTAACCAAATATTCTGTAAAAGACCAAAGTCATGGATTATTTCTTGCCATTCCTTCTCAAACGTTTCAGGTTCAATTGCATCTGTCCACACAATATTGCAAACACGTCGTTTAAAAGTGTTATCATTGCACAATAGAGACCCAACCTGTAAAGAACTAAATGATCAATTAATAATTGCACACTTAGTTAATTTTACTACAACAGTTACTTAATTACTCTACATTACTTAATAATTACCCTATGAACATAATTACTCAACACTTCATTCTACTACAAAAATTACATAATTACTCACAATAATAAATAATTACTCTATTGATATAAAACAAGAACTAGATATATTAATCAATAAAAATTACTCTATTGATGTTATATGCCTATAAAGATATGAACACAAGTGTACCCATAAAAATTACTCTACATAGTTGAACAAAGATCCACATAAAATTACTTTAGACATAATTACTCTACATAATTAATCTACCGATACTCGTGATGTTAAACCAAAACTTTAGACATAATTACTCTACTTAGATAAAAACAAGAACTACTTAACTACTCTATTGTTATTCATCATATTAAACCAAAACTTTAGACATAATTACTCTACTTATATAAAACTAGAACTACATAATTACCCTATGAACATAATTACTCTACACTTAATTCTACTACAAAAACTACTTAATTACTCTACAATAATAAATATAATTACTCTAAATAAGTTGCTCAAACTGACCTTATCCGCTACCTTCTTCATAATATGCCATATACATAATCGATGTCTACTATCCGTGAAAACAAATTTCAATTGCTGCCTTCATAGCGGCATCTTGATCCGTAACTAGAACATTTGGTTGATGACCAAATGCATTCAAAAAACATGTTAATAACCACACATAAGATTCGGTAGTTTCTTTTGCAATTATACCAGCTACAAGATTGACATTATGAAAATGATTATCAATACTAGTGAACCGTACAAAAACCATTTTGTATCTGCTCAAAAAATAAATAATAAAGAAGTAAAAAAAACTAATAATAACAATAAAAATGATAAAAAATAGAGTATAAACTTACTTGTTCGTTTTGAAAGTTGCATCAAATGATATTACATCACCAAAAGCCAAATAATTCTGTTTAGAAACTTCGTCTGCCCAAAATAACCCTGTCAGACAACCATTTGAATCTACAGTATAATCAAATGAAAAATCCACAGATATTCTTTCTTATTGGTCAATATTTGAACAAACTAATCAATAGGCTAAGCTCTGTCCGTATAATGATGTATTAGTTACTTACCTAGTTCGTGTGCACTAAGTTACAAGACTAATCAATAGGCTAAGCTCTGCCCGTATAAATCTGCATGCTTATAATGTGAGTCATTCTCTTTTTATCAAAGTGTTTTATAAATTCTTAAATGGTTTCAAAGTTATAATTACGGGGATTAAGTCTTTGTAGTCACCAAATTACAGCCGGTATGTGGGGTTTTGTATACATTACTTGATAAACTTCACCATTGGACAACGGGGTAGCCAAGGGGTGATATGACCATAGTCACAGACACCATTGGACTCAGAGGTTACTGATGGATGTTCGAGTGACAAATATTGTGGGTAGTTGGTTGATATATGGAAACATTGTAATCGCTCTTAATACTGTAAATTATAACAAACGCGTCGTTTTAAGCAAAATGAATGAACTCGCCAGTATTTCCTGCTGACAAAACCTTTTTAAAACGCGTTTCAGGTAATTACAGTAGATTGGAGTAAGAGAGGGATACGGCACTGAAAGGCTTCAAGAAGTGGCTTATTTTATCAATTAAATCAAATTAAGAAATATTGTTTTATGTAATTGGGTTTATCCCTTATTAAAGCTACCTTTGTAAAACATGGGTTTATCCCATCTATTTAATAAATAAAATCCGGTGTTTTCTAAACTCTAACATTTTTCCTAACTCACGGTCCTGATGAAATTTCCGCTGCAATATTTTTCAAAATAATCACCGGTACCACTTGGCTGTTCGCGGCTCCCGATTCCGTCTAGGGTGGGTCGGGGGTCGTGACAGAAGGTGGTATCAGAGCCACTGCTTTAAGCCTATAAGTGTTGTGATAATAATACCTAAGCTTAAATAAAAGAGTTAGGAGATTGCTATTAACTGGTAGCACACCTGATAGCATTTAGACTTGAACTTAAGAAAAGATGCCTTTGTATAAGCTAAGCCACTTGTTTAAGCAATTAGGTGTTGTAATAATACCTAAGTTTAAACGGAGAGTTAGGAACTTAATATTATCCGGTAGCACTCAGGATGATATTTAGACTTGAACTTACGAATTTTGCCTTAATATAAGCTTCAAGATAAATTACTTATATAAGTATAATGTAATGAATATTGGTATGCCATAAGAATGGTGATTAGAACATTGCAAGGTACGATAAATAAGCAATAACACTTAATTGCTATTAATCCTAGCTTATTTACTTGGTCTAGAATAAGATATGTTATGGGAATACAAATTTCCTTGATTCTGGATCAAAGCCCTAATAAAAGAGGCACTTTTAAAATCTTGAAAAGATACTATTTATGGGAAATAGAAAATTTTCTCCGGCAAGACTGGGTATGGTGTAGCAGACTCTCCAGCTTGTCCGGATATAATGGGGTTACCTCTCCGGCGAGAACCGGATAAGACGGGGTATATAATATGTCAAACAAGTGACAAGATTTCCCTAAATAGTATCATGACCTGATATCTGACTTGCTTTGGAAATATGAATCTGTTAAATACATTGACCTTATAAAGGGTATATATATTATAGCATGTGAAATATGTATAGATATGTATATCTATAAGGTATAAGGATTGACAAATTAAGAATAAAGCACAAGCATATGTGTCAATAATAAATTTAGATTTCTTTGTCAGGAATCTCTTTCATATATCTATAATTCCGTTTGATTATCTGTCTCGTAACTCGAGCGACAATAATAACAATGGAAACCCATTAAGTTGGGACACCATCAAAAGTATAAGAATTTCCAATGCGTTACCATAAACTATTAACGCAAGTAAGAAGCATGTAAAGTTGTGCTAGTGCACAAGAAAACATATGAAACTTAAATTATACGTCCACAGACATCGAAATATATCACATACGACTTCCAAAGCAAGACCTTTGGAAAATATAAATTAGGCACGATGACACCAATGCTAATTCCGTCAGTAGAAGAACTACTAATAAAAAAGAAGCACTTTGCCACGCGATCCTACAAACGACATGAATCTCACTGAGGTACGTTGGACCAAGATTTCACAACCATCGGTGCACAGTCTAATTAAAGTCATAATTATTAGCACTGCAAAAAGGAGTCACATACCTTTGCAAGATTCCCCTATTTTATTTTATTCGACATTCCCTGATAATGTCACTTAACAACGGTTATCACCTAAAATTTCCAGATAAAATTCTTAAATTTCTTTTGTTAAAATTCTGACTTCTGTGAATAGACTTTTGTATTACTACTCCCCCTAATGGTCATCATACCATGAGGATTTCTTTCCTAATAGCGAATATTGATCTATTTCATTTCTTGGTAAATTCACACATTACACATGCACTGTTTGTTGCGCATGTGATTCATTTGAATTATGAAGACCACTGGAGGGCATCATTCCAATTTGTTATTTTATCCAAACTCAAATATTGTTTCGCTATACTTGATCTCTGTAAATCACATTATTGCAAAACGATGACTCTTTGATATCGAGTCAATAAATTTCTTGAGAAACTCAATTTTCTTTGGCATACATGGTTTTTGTTGTGACCATATCCGAACTTTCTTATTAATACATGAACTTGTTTTGTTTAAAACAAATTCAACTATTTGAACTTGCTCGCATTACATATTCATTTCAAAATCCCATATGATGGATTGAAGCTATTCTATTCAAAATAGTCCCAACAAGCACTTCAATTGTTTTGCTTGGCCTTCGACTTCACTGAATTATTTCTTTAATTACGATCACCTTGTGGTGACATTTTCATAAAATTGAAGCTTGCATTTAATTATTTATTTATTTGTTCATATCAAATCCGCTTTGTTGATTTATTCTATAAAAGCAATCTTAACACAATCGTGTGCTAAGATAATGATACACAAATTCATGTCCTATTTCCGTGTATCTCTTAATAGTTCTTACAACATCAATCGAGCATTTCGTAATATTTATTGCTTTATCATCGTTGATTGAAAAACATTATATAAATTTAATTAATTATATATGGAAACTTACATAAGTAATTACCTAATCTATATCTCTAATAAAGCAAACCATTGGGGGACACATGTCACCCAATGGAGCAAGCCAACTAGATTCCACATAAGCAATGACATGGCAAAAGCCTAATATTGTGACAAGTGGCATACCTCACGGATTGGGATTAAATTGGACGCGGGATCCGTTTGAGTTCGGGTCATCCTATACCTTGAATTCGGATCTATATAAAAGGCACTCTCATCTCTCTCTCATTATCCCAAACCATTTCAAAGAAACCCTAATAGGCGATTTGGTTCATGCGTTCTCAATCGATCCTTTGCAACGAGGTTTAATCAATATTCAAATATTCAACTGTCATCATCATCGACGGTAATGATTCCGATATCTTCTTCATCATGTTATTGATCGAATCTGTTAGAATGGTTTGTTTTACTTTGATTTGTGATGTATCGATTCTGTTTGAATGCTTTGTTTTACTTTGATTTGCGTTCTCAACAATGATCAGAAGTTGAGTATGTCTGTTACTTTGATCGATTAGCTTATTCCTTTTTTCTTAGGGTTTTAAAACCCGATATAATTGTTTGTTTATGTGATTTGAATATCGATTTCTTATACGGATTTGCTGGTCTGTTAGGGTTTATAATCCCCGATTTTTAAGTACGTATATGTATGTTTTGTGTATTAGGGTTTTTCATTTGAATATGTTTATTTTTCAATTCTGTTCCTCAGATTACCAATATTTTATATTATGTTAATTAGTATTGTCTGTTATGTGATGATGTATGAATTTATTGTACATGATTTGAAGAACAGACATTTGATAAGTTGTCTGTTAGTTCTTCCAATGTATGAAATGTAATTATTCCGATATCTTCTTTATCATTTTATTGATTGAACAATTGGTGTATATATGTTTTTTCTATTGGGGTTTTTCAATCGAATATTTTGGTTTTTAAAATCTGTTAAATAGTAAGAAGAGTTTATATTCTGTTAAATAGTAACTGTGTTTTATGTTTGAAGTTTTATTCGATTAAACTGAATTGGATATAATTTTGCAGGAAATCAAATCCTTGATGGTTTTGTTATGTATTGATTTACTTATTGAATGTTATGTGAATATCGATTTTCGATTCTCTGTTTATATAAAACCTGATATCATGTTGTTTGTTTATATGATTTTCAGTTTCAGTTTAAGATGATGAATAGAAAAGGGTATGGTCTGCAACTGATATGATACGGACAAGATTACTGTGGTTTGATTACCCTTGTGTCATTCCTTCTTTGTTTCTTCTGTTCCCCCATTTCTATTTTATAGTTTTCGTCGAGGCTATGATGAGTTTGAAGTTATGATTAAATATTGTTGAATATGGAACCTTGGCTTGGCAGGGTTGAAGGATGGTAGACATTCATATGCAACCTCCCTTGCAGCCATGTTGCTTTAATTTTTTTTAAATATCTGAGCCTGAATGAAGGATGATTTATGATGTATTGTCTGTTATGTGATGATGTATGAATTTATTGTACATGATTTGAAGATCGATTAGCTTATTCCTTTTGTCTTAGGGTTTTAAAACCCGATATCATGTTGTTTGTTTATGTGATTTGAATATCGATTTCTTATACGTATAACCTGGTCTGTTAGGTTATGATGAGTTTGAAGTTCTGATTAAATATTGTTGAATATGGAACCTTGGCTTGACAGGGTTGAAGGATGGTAGACATTCATATGCAACCTCCCTTGCAGCCATGGTGCTTTAAATTTTTTTAATATCTGAGCCTGACTGAAGCATCTTCATTATGATATGATTTTCCTAATCTGATTGTTAAATATGTGATTTGATTATTATAGTTCACATTCTATTTTATATGTCTGTGATTTGTTATTTACTTTTCATACGTTGAGAGGCGATATGGTTGACGGATTCTCTGCCCGTGTATGGAAGAATGACAAAAATTCGTTGGTGAGTTTTTAATTTTTTTGATGTTGTTTACGGAATTTCGGATGTTGTTTTTAATTTTTTTGAATATAATGATTATTTTTTTTAATTGGTATACGTGCCTAAATATTTTATGCTTTTTTGGAATTTGTTAAATTTCTAAAAGAATCAAATGTTGGTGTTTATATTTGTTTTTTTTTTAAGTAATTTAATTTTCTTTAAATATGTGTATTAAACGGGTTTCTTAAATTAAAGTATCATTTTGTAATATATAAATAGTCCTTTTGATATAAATTTAAAAAAAATCAAATTTATTATGGAAGTGTTTTTAAAACCGTCAAGATTTGTAAGTTTTTTTATATTTAATTCCATTTCTTAAAATACATTAGCATAATTTCGGTAATAATTTTTTCTAATAATAAACTGATTTTTAGACTTTACAAAAATAATTTCCCGAAATCTGTATATATATTTACTAAGTAGATTCATTTTAATTCAATTAGTAACCATTTTCTAATATCAATCACCTATTCTGAGATCGTATTTCATCTAAATGGATGAAAACAATATTACTTTTCTAAACAATCTTGATTGGAGATCCAAGTTGTTTACCATAAAGGTGAAGGTGTTAAGACTTTGGATTCGCATGAATCCAAAGAGAGAAGGAGAAACCCTTGGTATTGAAATGGTGGTTATGGATGAGCAGGTTTGTTTTAATGTCATATGTTTTAAAAATTTTAGTTTAATTTTTATATTGTTCTTTATACTAACCAATTTTAATTTTTTTTTATTAGGGGACTAGGATGCAGGCAACTGTTTGGAGCAAGTTTATGAAAAAACAAGAAATTTTGCTTAATGAAAATGAAATTTATTACATTTATAAATCTCAACTTTCTGTCATTAAGTCAACTTTCAAACACTTTGAAAAAGAACATGCTATTAGTTTAAACTTTGATACATCTGTTAAAAAGTGTGAGAGCTTTGATGGAAGTGTATATGGTATTCGGTTAGCATCATTTGAATCCATTAAAGCTGGTGAAGTTGATGTCAAGTATCGAGTTGGTTTGTATTTCATCATATCTGTGACAACAACATGCTAAATTAAAAAGTTATATAAATATTGAATTTTATTATAAATGTTTTTTTCTGATTACATTTCTTATTAATCAATTTTTTTCAGATTTTATTGGATATGTAGATGAGTGGTCTGAACCAGAAATGACCAAAACAAAGATGGGAAAAGATAGCAAATTCATGAATTTGCAATTGCTGGATGAAGAGTATGTTTATTAAATTTCATTTTTATTTTGATTGCATCTTTTGTATTATATATTTTCTACATGATTTCCTTTGATGTGTTTAATTTATATTTATGTAGGGGTATTAAGTTAAACTGCACTTTATGGGATGAGTACTGCGATGAGATGTTTGGTTATATTCAGATGCATAAAGAAGAAGTTCATGTTGTTTTGCTTGTGCAGTTTGGTAGTTTCAACAAGTATAAAGGTTTTTACTGTTTATAACATTTGTTAATATTATTTATATTTTTATATTATTTACGAAATTCAATATCATAATCTATGATATTAATTTTTTTGCCCAGGGAAGACAACGCTATCTAATGCTTTCCATATAACAAGGCTGTTTATCAATTCTGACATAGAGGAGATTCGTTCATTCAGAACCAAGTAAACAGTTTATAAAATAATATGAAATACTTATTGATGTTTTTAATTTATTTTTTATTTTTTTATTGTAAACAGGTTTGTTGAGAAGATATGTAAAACATCCTCTAATGGTCAGAAGTCAATTGGTTCATCTGGAAGCACAAGTCTTGCGGATGACTTTTTAGTGAAGCATCAGTTTACCAATTTCCGTGATATTACGCTATTTGATCAAGTTTGTGTCAACTTTTTAATATTTTAAGTAAATACATTAAACAAAATTTTTGAAACAAATTTATATGTATAACTCTATTTTGTTTCATTTTATTTCAGCCTTGTGAGGTGATAGTTCTTGGTACGATTATGGGTGTGGATGATAAAGATGATTGGTACTACCTTGGTTGTGAAGAGTGCAATCGGAAGGTGGAGACAACTATGGTCATCGAGGAAGCTGAAGACGGTTCTGAGGAACCGAAGTTTAAACAAGTTTTACTTTGCTCAAATCCTGAATGTCCTAAGGAGGTTGTGAATGCCACACCGATGTAAGTTATTTAAATGTGAATGTATTTTTATAATATTTATGCTTATGTTATTCTACTTTACAATAGTAAGTTGTATTTATTTTCTAAAATACTTTTTGTGCATTTAGTTTTAGGATTCCGATTAGAGTACAAGATCATGCAGCTATTGCCTCCTTGACTTTGTTTGACCGTGAATCTAGAAAAATGTTGGGTATGACTGCAATTCAATTGCTTGAGAAGTCAAGAGTGGATCAGGTAGAGTGTTTCATATCATTATTTACTTAAGTTGTTATTTATGGTGCATATTAATAATGTCTAAATCGGATTATTATGTTTTTTTAAATAATTTTTTATTCACCTTTATTAGGCATCTTTGGTAGAGAAAACCATTCCCTATCAGTTTAGAGCATTTAATGATAAAAAGTATGCTTTCAAGATTCAATTTAGTCAATTTAATATTGACAACCATATTGATGGTTATGCTGTTCATAAGTTGGTGAATGATCCAGCAATAATTGAATCATTGGAGAGCCGAATTCCAGTTGATCAGGTTAGTTAAATACAAACCTTTTAATTAAATATATGTTAGAAATTTAAACATTTTTGTTGTGTCTAGCCTTATTATTTTTTGAATTGCAGGGTGTGGACGAGGTTGCTGCTGATGTTTCACTTAGTGATATATCGAATCAAAACCCTTTTGCTCTAAAGGTATGTATCTTAAGTTAATGTTATGAAATACCAAATGCTTTAAACATGTTATATAGTTTCTAATTTTGAACATATATCATACAGGATGCTGTGGATTCTATTGGTGATAGCTTCACACCCGATTGCACATCTAAAGATTGTTCCAAGACTTCGTCCGCGGAACTGAAGCGCAATCTGGCTGACGTGTATGAAGTTGAAGAAAGCACCTCTCTGTCATCAACAAAGGTTAAAAAGGCTGGTGTGTCGGATGTCCAAACTGATGAGGAAACGATTCTGTTGGTTCCGAAGATCGAGAAATAGTTTATGGTTGAAGTTTTTTTACCAAAAACAATTTCTTTCTTTCGTAATATTGCTGGTTTTGTTTTGGTTTGTTTCATATATTGGTTTGGATTGATTTGTGATGTTTGGTTGCTTTGGTTTTTTTAAACATATGGTTGTTTGTTTTTTTATTTGAAATATATCGTTTCTTTGTTTTAATGGTTTTATTAGGCTTACCTATACTCCTTTAACATTTATCTTTTCTTACTTTATCTTTGTTTTATTTTGTTGCATGTATAAAATGTCCCTAAAAACATTTGTTTATGTTTTTGAAATTAGAAATTTTTAAACCTTTATCACAAGGCCATAAAGGTTTTGTATCATTATTATATACGAATTATAAGTATATTTTCGGAAATCCATTTATTTAAAAGTTATAATTTATTTATTTTTGGAAACCCCCAATTCTTTTAAAATTTAGGAAACACTTAAATTGGTATGATTTTGTTTCCTTTTTTAAGTTTTATAACTGAAATTTTTTACTTTTAAAAAAAAAAATTCGGCAATTATAGAAATATCTTTCAAATAATTTGAATTTAAATTATTTCCTTTTTTATAGTTATAACCGAATTTTGTTTTAAAATTATAAACTTTCCTTTTTTTACAATATATTCACCATTATAAAATCCCTCTTATCTATTCATAATACACATTCAAAGAAACAAAAAAAATTTCTACAACTCTAAATCAGAAAACTCTCTGACGACCTTCATCATTTTTGAAGTTTTGACGTTTGGTTATTTCTCATACGCGTAAGTGTTATCTATTTGTAATATACTTATACATATGACTTTTTGTAATACCTACTTTAATGCATTTGTATATTTTACATGATACAATATTAGGATATGCCTAAACGCGCAAAGCCTCAAACTTTACCTTCATTTCCAGTTCCTACTGGTGTTCACCCTTCTAATAGTACGTTTAGATTGTTCATATTGTTGTTTACAAATATAATAAATTTTGATATAATATGTAATGATGGTAAGTAATGTTATTTTTAATTAAATTGTTGCAGGTGGTATTGGTAGAAGTCCTTTGCGTAACATTACGAATGGTAATGTTTGCAATTATTTGGACAATGATTGAAGTTTGTTTTCGTAAATATTTACTTTTTTTTATGCATTTTATTTTTTAGTTCATACTAATCAAGTTGAGCCTGAAGACTATGTTGAACGTAGAAAACTAAGGAAACTGTTATTGGATAATAAAAGACGAAATGCAAATAATAAATCTTCCACAATGGATGGACGTATTTTGCCAACCACACCTTTAACAAATCCCTACGAGACGTGTACGTCAGGTTGGTTTTAATTAGTTACGTATTTGAATTTTGTTTTCTATGCTTATGAGTTTTTTTTAATAAGAAATTCTGCAATACTTAAACATATATGATACGGTAAATTGGACTATTTTTTTTTCAGTTGAAACTGGAAGAAGTCCATTGGGGGACACATGTGTCCCCCAATGGTTTGCTTTATTAGAGATATAGACTAGGTTAATGCCCGCGTAATACGCGGGCTTCCACCAAAACCATATTATTTACTTTGAATACAAATGTTGTGTACAAATACATACATTGGAAGGAAAAACAGACAACTTATCAAATGCCGAAAATAACGTCATATAATGCAAAAAAATGTAATAACTTGAAATTGAAAACCATAACGAATGTCAAAAACCAACAAAACCATATAAAAAGTTAATATCTGCCATATGAAAGACAAAAAACATGACCTAAATGTAATATAACTAATGACTACGCCTAACGTAAGGTACAACCAGTTCAACACTCAACACCTGGTCATTCTCATCAAAAAGGTACAACCAGTTCAACACTCAACACCTGGTCATTCTCATCAAAAGGTACAACCAGTTCAACACTCAACACCTGGTCATTCTCATCAAAAGAATAATGAACCCTGTCACGGTCGTTAATTCGAGCTGCTTTCATAAACTTCTTCCACCTGGGTGACATGTGTCCCCCAAAGTAAATAATATGGTTTTGGTGGAAGCCCGCGTATTACGCGGGCATTAACCTAGTTTACAATATAGTATTCCTATATTTAAAATTCTTGTTAAACCATTGAGGTGAAGAATTTATATTTTTATAAAATTGTGTTTAAGGAATACTCTCGTTTAAGTTTATGACTAGTTATTATTATTTATTTTTGGTAGTTAATATTAGTAATAATATATTAATAATAGTAGTGTTAATATTATTTTTAGGTACTAGGGTTATTGTCAGGGACATGTATTGGGTAGCCTAGCCTTAGTTAGGCATGGACTGATCACCTATGCTTAAACAAGGCAGCACTAACTAATATCCAACCATGATAATGACTAGTTAATGTATATAAATTAAAGTCATCATACTTATTTAGTAAATTTTAATTATATGTAAAAATATTTATATATATATATATATAAAAATATATATACTTTGTACTGAAAAGAGAAGACATATTTTTATAAAACAATACAAGAATTAGAGGGATAAATAAAATTATCTAAATAACTGTCTAAGTAGTCATGGATAAGACATTTTATACTTATAAGTAATTGTTCATCTTGATTAATATTCCACAACTATTAAATACTTATAGAAATATTATTTTATAATATATATTTTAATATATTAAAATATCAAATGTTATTTACTCAAGCCAATATTTAAGTATGCTTGATATTAAAATAAACATTTACTATTTTACTTTTATGATTTAAAATATCTTATTGTAAAATCTTATAGTTAAACATACTTGATTTTAAAAATAATCGTGAGTTCTAGGATATTTGGATAAACATATTAATAAAACATATATCATTATTTTGTTGAAATTACCACGGGTTTTGATATTTTAAAACTATCTATATTAATTTATTATTTTACTTTATGATAACATAAAAGGAAAAGGTATTTAATAAATATCATCTATCTTTGATCGAACATTTTGATTAAAATCGTCTTAATGCAATTATGTATTAAGACAATAATACACTAACTCTATTGTCTTTTCGTGTATCCTTACAATTCACTCATCTCAGCACATTGATTTTCTCATATCATAATTCAATATTTGACAAATCATTTTCATGCTTTTATTTCATTTGGAACCTGTCAATTCTAAGTCTTCCTCGGTTGCCAATCAAAGTAAGCTTTCTTTTGACAAAGAATTTTAGTAATTCTAAAAGTCCTTCACATTCATTTTAAATATCTATTGATCATATATCTTTTGGCTTGAACCTAGTCACCTTGGAAATTATATCATTTCATCTCATTCGTTTATCATCGATTTCTTGAACTAATTCAATTGAGCCATTGAATCCTACTTATTGTACAACTCGTATTCACAAAATTTGATATTTTGATTCTGTGTCATCTACCTTAATATTGTTTTTATTGACTAAAATATGACATAAGTCTAAAAGAAATATCATAACCCAAATCTCGAGGATGAGATTTAAAACAAGGTGGGGAGGATGTAACATTCCTATTTTTATATAAGAATTATAGGTTTGGTTAAATTTATTAACCACTAGTAACTAGTTTATTTTTAATATAAATATTCAAACTAAATAGTTTTAAACACTATTTTATATAGTTGGTTGAAATATTATATTAATTAATTAGCCTGTATATATGTGACCTTTCTCAAATATAAATAGAAGTAGGTATTCTCCAAACATCTCTCACAACTTTCCTTCTTTCAGTCTCTCGCTACTCTATATATATATATATATATATATAGATATATTTTATTATTATTTACCCTATAAATAATAAAGCCATGCCTCGTTTTAAGTGTTTTAACTCCCGATCACCGCTACCCTTTCCGATTGATCTGAGCCCCATAACGCATGTCAGGGCTCTGCCCGACTAAGTTTATTGGGGTTCTGTCTCGGGACATCGGGATAAGGTTGAATTAGGGGTACTATACTTAACACAATTACAAATATATATTTTTACATAGCTCAGAAATTATACTCAAAATTCTACCAGGAGGTTTTCTAGTTGAACCCTAAAGTTACAAAGCGAGTTCATTCTCTTTTCTCACCATTTTATTTCCTTTTTGTCCCAAACCATAACAACTCTCACCAAAACTATTATTTATTATTATATTTTGTTCACAAGGAAACCTTAGTTAAGACCCTTAAGTAATCCTACATAAACCCTAAAAATTTCAAAACAATCAGAATCAGGATCAGGGCCCCTAAAACTCAAAGGGGGTATTCCCTAATTATGATTATCCTTCAAAAATAGTTATAAAACACGTAAATAGAAAAACTGTCGACTCATCAGGGCTACCCAGGTGACAAAGCAGGTCTAGCCTATTTTGGATTCCCCCGCGACACGCGACAGGTGCGGGAAATCCTGTCACGACACGCGGGAGGTACAAATTTAGGCTATAAATACAGGGGCCTGGGACTTGAAGTTTGGTGCTATTTCGACGTTAAAACTCGCTTCGTACACTGAGTTATCTTCTTTTTACTATAAAAACACACACAATCACGAAACGCTGCTACAATACAGGGTATTAACTCGATCGCTGATACGATTCAATATCCTATCGATTGAAACTATCCGACAGGATGTTTAAAATGCTATACTTTGTCATTAGTCGTGAATCCGACAGGATGTTTGAGTGCCACCCAAACTCGGGGTAGACTCTGTCATTCGTTGCGAATCCGATGGATGTTTAAGTATTGTACTTTGTCATTCGTTGTGAAGGTTTTAATCTCGTGAGTTATCGTAAATGCTGTATTAGTTACTTACCTAGTTCATGTGCACTAGGTTACAAGACTAATCAATAGGCTAAGCTCTGCCCGTATAAATCTGCATGCTTATAATGTGAGTCATTCTCTTTTTATCAAAGTGTTTTATAAATTCTTAAATGGTTTCAAAGTTATAATTACGGGGATTAAGTCTTTGTAATCACCAAATTAGAGCCGGTATGTGGGGTTTTGTATACATTACTTGATAAACCTCACCATTGGACAACGGGGTAGCCAAGGGGTGATATGACCATAGTCACAGACACCATTGGACTCAGAGGTTACTGATGGAAGTTCGAGTGACAAATACCGTGGGTAGTTGGTTGATATATGGAAACATTGTAATCGCTCTTAACACTGTAAATTATAACAAACGCGTCGTTTTATGCAAAATGAATGAACTCACCAGTATTTCCTGCTGACAAAACCTTTTTAAAACGCGTTTCAGGTAATTACAGTAGATTGGAGTAAGAGAGGGATACGGCACTGAAAGGCTTCAAGAAGTAGCTTATTTTATCAATTAAATAAAATTAAGAAATATTGTTTTATGTAATTGGGTTTATCCCTTATTAAAGCTACCTTTGTAAAACATGGGTTTATCCCATCTATTTAATAAATAAAATCCGGTGTTTTCTAAACACTGATATTTTTCCTAACTCACGGTCCGGATGAAATTTCCGTTGAAATATTTTTCAAAATAATCACCGGTACCACTTGGCTGTTCGCGGCTCCCGATTCCGTCCAGGGTGGGTCGGGGGTCGTGACATTACGACCCTCCTTGAAACATGTATAATACTTATATGCGATGAAACCATTTTTTTCAATTTGAGACTCCTTCCTTACACAAAATCCTCCCTTCTTGGCATAAATTTGATAAAACTCATATGCAGCATCCAAAGATGAGAAAACCATGCCAACAACCGGTGTTATAGAAGAAGATACGCTAGGTTTGAAAGTCTTTTCAATAGAAGGCAACAAACGCCGAAAACCTGAAATTATACCTTCTATTCCAACATCTGAAATTAAAACAAATAAATAATCTTTCTAATATCTATACTTTCTATAAAAGAAGAAACTTCAATGACATAAGAAAAGCTGATGTGTCCGCTGGAGAGGCTGTCCAACAAGGCTTTTCTTATGTCATTATTACATCATAATGCCTAATATTAAAAGACTTTAAAATTCAAAGGTGGCTCACATTCATATTCCAAAGGTCTGCCATCAAACCACTGCCTATCTCCAAAATTCAAACCTATGTTATAAATTCAAACCACTGCCTTAAACCTCTGACGATTCAAATTTCAAAATTCAAAACCTCTAACGATTCAAAATGTTGGCTCCATATTCAATTCAATTCAAAATTTAAAATTATGGCTCCACATATAAGATACAGCATTCAGCTCCACACTTTCATCTCTCCCACAAATCCAGTTCCCTCAACATCTGCCCTCAACATTTTTATAATCAAACATCTGTTCCCAATTCAAAATTCTGGCTCCACATTCAAAATTCAAAATTCAAACCATATATTCTAATCCTATAAATAACACATAATTATCTGGCTCCACATTCAAAGCTCTCTCGCTCCTATCTGCGAATGTGTCTCTCTCTCTCTCTCTCAAATGCATCTTTCTCGTGATTCAGCCGCTATTCTCCTATTACACTTCTTTGTTCGAATGTTTGATGATTCTGTTTACATGTTATCGTTCCAGTATCATTGTTCCAACATCGTCGATTCAATGAAGCTTCCCATCACACATCAACCTTTCAATATCGATGTTGCGGTATAATTGTTTCAACATCGTGAAAAGTTGCATGTGCTACCTTCTTTGATGGGAGAGTTGCAACTTGAACGGACGATATGTATCTTCAATCGTGAAAAGTCAGATGTGCTACAACAGTTGAGAAGTGACCTTTGCATTTTAGGTTTGTTTCATATTTTGATTAACTGTTGATGATGTTGAGAGTTTTTATTTACACTGACATTTTAGAATATGTTAAGATGCATGTTTATATTATTAAAATAAACTACTACATAGAAAAATAGAAATTTAGTGAAATATTTATAAAGTATTACACGCTAGAGTTAACACTTGCTAGGATTTCGTAGACTCTGGCCTTTCTCCATGTGATTTCATGCTCTCTTTTGAATTTCAGG
This sequence comes from Helianthus tuberosus, assembly GCA_030545235.1. Classification (NCBI taxonomy): domain Eukaryota; kingdom Viridiplantae; phylum Streptophyta; class Magnoliopsida; order Asterales; family Asteraceae; genus Helianthus; species Helianthus tuberosus. Next base: position 165,086,991 of record CM060396.1, read on the forward strand.
TCAGTTAGCATGTTGCAGATTTTCTGATCCTGTTTTAGAAGTTGTGTCAGAAACTCTTCTGCATTCTTCTGCAACTCTGATGGAGGAGAGTGGAGGACTTCTTCGAGCAATGCTATGATGTTCCAGGTTTTGTTGTAATTAGTGTCATTTATTATGTCGACTTTCCTATTTAGTTCTTCGTCTGTTCTTTGTTCTTTGAGTGACCACATCGAGAATTGTGTTTTAGCATTGCTGGTGTCTGACCAGTGGTAGAAGCTGAAGTTTGCCATGTAGATTTTTTGTTGGTTTTCTGATTTGGAACAATTTTTTGACAGAAAGTGATTTGTAGGACAATTTGTTGATGTTTTAAATCAAAAGTAATCATCAGTCTTTTATAGAGTTTAAAAACGCGTCTACATGGTAAATGAAGAGGTTAATTGTAATTGTGATAATCTGCTTTTGTTCTTTGAACTTCGAAATTTTGTCCTTTGGGTTTCTTGGTATTTAATTTTACAGTTTTCCCATAAAAGTTGGGGTTTGAAAAGGTTTATTAAAAGACTGTTGTTTTGAAATATACATTAATATGTTTATATTAAATGTACACGTTTTCACTGTTAGATATTTCAGTATATAAACTCAAAGTCACTTCACCTGTTTTTCATCACGTTGTCCTACGAAGATATTATACTTTCAGGAAAGTCGAGTAATATAGTTTATTCAAATGGTGTCATTCACTTCTGCAAAATCAGATGATTTAAAGCAGCGTTTTGTCAGGCAAATCGAGGAACATGTGTATGAAGATAGGGCTACTCTTCAAGAGCTGAAGATATGTTTTGATGGATTGCAAGTTGGCATGTTCACTAGAGAGCAGGTTTCCAGAGATCTTATGCGGATGCCTTCAACTTTCGTTCTTGAGCTTTGTGTTGTCAGTAATATAGAGTGCGGTGATAGAGACGTAGAGTTCATGGCGATGCTGAAGGACATACATCGAGAGGTTCAGCAATCGATGGAGTTGAATCTAAAGTTTCTTAATTCTTGTTGTTATTGTTAGATTTGAACTTTAATGTTGTTCAGTATGTGATGTAATTATTGGACTTTTAATGTCATGAATAAATGAATAAATTTTAATCTTATGAATCTATGTTGCGTTTTAGTTTTACTTATATAGTGTTTGAGTTTGATTTAGATTATGTTGATGTTGAATTGTGTCTGAACATCTGTTTGGTAAGTCAACAGATGTTTAATAGTATCAAGGGTTGGTTTGATGGTGAACAGATAATGTTGATGTTGAATTGTGTCTGAACATCTGTTTGGTAAGTCAATAGAGGTTTAATAGTATCAAGGGTTGGTTTGATGGTGAACAGATTATGTTGATGTTGCATTGTGTCTGAACATCTGTTTGGTAAGTCAACAGAGGTTTAATAGTATCAAGGGTTGCTTTGATGGTGAACAGATGAGTGCAAAGATAAAACAAATGTTCAGAATTTGATCATTGATAGTAGTTTTTTGAAGAATCTGTGCTCCTGTAAATTACAGAGAGTCAATATTTGGAGTTGTAAAAGGTCTATTGTATTTAAAGTTTGGTAAAAGAGAACACCTGCTGATGATGAAACAACTGTGTATGCTAACGACTGTTTGATTTACCACTGTTGACTAAATGAATAAATTTTAATAGTATTAATCTTTGTTGTCGCATCTTCATTTTAATTATTTCAGTCATTCCTAAGTATTATTATATAGTCAATAACAGTTTTTTGGAAGAATTTACGGTATATTTTGCTGTTATAAAAGGTGTGTTGTAGCTAAAGTATGACAAAAGAGAGCATCTGTTGTTATAAAAGGTGTGTTTTCAATCTTAAAATGTTTAACATAGGATTTGATACTAACAGGGGTTGGGCTAATAGCAGATGTTAGACTTACGACTGTTGAGTTACACCGATTGAAAACAACTGTTTTTGAAACTTATGCTTGCCTAAAAATACATCCACTGCTAAATGGTATTGTCTGTTGTCATAATTTCTGTTTATCCTAATAACTGTTGATTTACTATACTGCTGACTGTCATCCATTATGACAACAGAGGTTCTGACGTGGACAGATGTTAGCTAAAAATAAAACAACTACTGAAAGTTATCATCTGTTCTCATAACTTCTGTTTGACTCACACTGTTTCCAACGACCAACAGAGGTTTCCAAACACATTTTGTTAGACATCTTTTATTAAGTTTGTTAAATATGTTTTATATTTACTTATAGTTGTCTTTTAGCTATAATATATATTTCGTACAATATTTATACATGTATCTATATGTTCTATCAATATGTGTTATGCATGGTTTTCAATGTAAATGTAAATAACAAATTCAATAAGGGGTGTATGTGTAAATATTTTTCATCTGTTGAAAATATGGGAAAACGAAAACACAATCGTCATTATTTCTTTAGCATCATTACACATCAAACATCTATCATCTGACTTCTTTCAAAAATCTCTTCTTCCCAGTTATTTTCTAGGGTTTCAACTTTCTTATTCTCCGTCTTCTACACTTCAATCACTGGAGGTTTTATTGTTTTTTCTTCAGCAACTAGTATGTACATTCATATTGTAATGAACTTTATATTGTTTAACTGATTTTTATTCAAATCCTATCTTGCTACAAATACGATTTTAAACGTTTATTGCTATACATTCAAGAAGGGTTTAGTTAGGTGTTTGAATCACTTGTTGAGAACATATTAAAATATTTATTATTTGCAGAAAATTTTTAACTCATACTCTGTTTCTATGATTAATTTCAGTAGATACTCTGTTAATACAAAAAGTTAATGTTCATCTTCAAAGCCAACTTTTTAATTTCAATGTTTTAACATCTTTACTGATTCAGGTTTTATCATGTATACTACATTTTTCAAGTTTCTTGATAACCCATAATCTTTGAAACTGGTAAGACATGTTTTTATATACATAATTTATTTTTATTGAGATATATATTTAACAGTTGTTATGGTTTATATTTTCTTACACTACTTAAAAATTATATACAGGATGTACCTACAGCCTTTGCTAATCAAAAGTGGGGAGATTGTTGGCAAAAAAATAAGTTGCGAATCTATCATGAGTCCGGTAAAAAATGGGTTGTGAGGGTCAGAACAGAAAATTCAACGCCAATAATAACTGACGGTTGGGATAGTGTTATTAAAGATCTCAATTTTCCGAGGGATACTTTGTTGGTTTTCAGACCGTTAGGTGATTTTGAGCTTGAACTTTCATGTTTTGTTGATGGCATGTGTGGTGAATCTTATTTCACGTTTAATCGTTATGCAAGATTTGGTTTTACGGTATGACTATTGATTTTAACTTGAATCCTTTTGCATCTTAAACGTGTCAACACTTATTCTCATAAGTTACATACTTCTCGTATAGTATTCATTATTTTTAATTTTATGCAGGTAATCGAAGACTGCTTCATTAAACAGTTTTACGTAAACAGCCCACCAAGTGGCAAATTTCAAATCTGTTATAAGGGTTCCTATTGGAATGTTGAGGCGTCTAAGGTTGATACCAACTTTGTATTTGCTAGAGGATGGCTGGAAATGTGCAACGATGTTGGGATACTGGAGGATGATTTGCTTGTGTTTAGCAGAATTGATGATGTTGTTTTTGAGGTAGTAGTTTATAGATATGATACTGACATTTGCTTTTCGAAGAAACCTGAATCTGATGATGATAGTGTACTTGAGATATCGAAGGTTGATTATGTTGAGAATGTATTCAAGGTACGTATGTATTTAGCATTAGCAGTAAAAGTTTTAATTATTTTAGCATTATATTAATTATTTCATTAATGTTGACCAGGACATCTATGAGGATGAAGAAGTTGTGTCTGTAGGTGAAGGAAGAACCGGTACTCAGGTACTTACTAAATTATTAAAATTATTTATTTTTAATTTAACACATATAAGAATTTAATGTTTTTACAACTATTAGTAATGCTGTTTACTGATGTTACATTTATCCAATAACGTATTATTTAGAAGAAGTTACCAACCAATGCCGGATGCACATCGAAGAGACGCATGTCTTCACGATTGAATAAAACACAAGATGTAAGTTTACCATCTTAAAGATTGTTATATTACTATGGTTATTAAAGTTACTCTATGACAACAGGTTAAGAAGAAAGGTAAAGTTACTTCTGAGATAAAGGAGACGGTCAAGAATATGACTAAGGGAATTGCTGCCTTACCTGTCGACACAAGTGATCATATTGGATGTTCTTCATCTGATCACAAAGTTAAGGTATCTATACTCGCCATTTAATTAGTATATCTTATATAAACTATTTTTTTTTGTGTATATATTCAACATTCCTTTAATTCACATTTATATGTTTACTTTTTCATCAAGGGGAAGAGAGCCGCCAACGTTCAAAAAAAGCTTATCTGTAGAAATAAGATTACAAAGACTGCAAAAAAACATTCTGGACATCTTCTCGACCCTGAGTTCTTTCATTTTGATCACAAAGGAGACTATAGGCTGGTATACCATTTTTTTATAACAAACTAATGATTTATGTTTATTTGTCTGACTATTATTTTTTTCTACACAATACATGTAGCGTCTTCCTGTTGAAGTTGCCAGACGAGCAGGTCTTTATGTTGATCTTCCTCCTTTGAAAGTTCAAAACATGGTTGGAGTTGTGGAGGTTTATGATGTTAAGTCGGAGTTAAATGAATTGAAGCCACGTTATGCGTTGGACGGTTGGCGAAAGTTTATGATTGAGAATAACTTGAGGTTTGGTGATATGTTGCACTTCACATACGTGTCTTCGCAACAGAAGATCGTATTAAATCAAGTTACCTCAATTTAACAACGACATTTAAGTATGTTCCGATATCAGATATTATAACTATGAATTTTTTGATGGTGATGTTGTATGTTTTTTTTTAATTATTAACTTGATGTTTTGTTGCTATGTATAGCTAACATGATAAAACACTGTTATTAGCACTTTATGTTTTATATATAGATGATATCATGCTTCTTTTTGCTAATAGTAACTCCAATTAGTAGAAACTTGAGAATAACTTGAGGTTTGGTGATATGTTGCACTTCACATACGTGTCTTCGCAACAGAAGATCGTATTAAATCAAGTTATCTTTATCATGTTAGCTATACATAGCAACAAAACATCATTCAGAATAATGGATGGATATATATGACTGTATTTGGCATGATGTTGTTGTGTTTCATGTTGTAAAAACCAGGGAATTGTCAGATAAAAGATTGCTTTGCCCGATTAGATTATGTGTTAAATTATAGTTCTTTAAGTCATTGTTTCCTTTTCTTGAATTTTATGTAATTTTGTAAAGAAGTACAATAACAAACAATGGTTTGAACATCTGTTTGCCTTTTGGTCAATAGTTAATGGAAACCCATATTAGGTTCAACAGTGTTTTGAAGAGGAAAACAGTGTGAGAAGACAGTAGATCTGATTAAGTTAAACATCTGTTCAGACTTAAACAGATGTTTGGCCTTAAACAGATGTTTTGCCTTTTATATCAGAGGTTTGGACTTAAACAGTTGTTTAACCTTAAACAGATGTTTGGCCATAAACAGATGTTTCACCTTAAACAGATGTTTTGCCTTAAACAGATGTTTTGCCTTAAACAGATGTTTGGCCTTCTATATCAGATATTTGGACTTAAACAGATGTTTTACCTTAAACAGATGTTTGGCCATAAACAGATGTGGGGCCTTAAACCAAACATATGTTTAAGGTCAACATCTGTTTGACTATTGGTCAACATCTGATTGACTTTTGGTCAACATTTGTTTGAATTTTGGTCAACATCTCATTTAGTATTCAACAGAACCTTGAATAACTCAACATCTGTTTAATTCGTTGTTTCGTTTTCTTGAATTCTATGTAATTTTGTAAAGTAGTACAAAAACAAACATTTTTACAAAATCTCAAATCACCCTATCATTTAAGTACATTGAAGTAAAAGTGGAAATGATGTTATTCATGTGGTCCTGTTGTGCTTTTGTTTGACCTCTAATATGGGTTCATGAACTAATCCGGTGATTTAAAGACATTGTTGTTGAATCGAATTAGATGCTTGATGTAATGTGGTCGTATTAATAACAAATAGTAATTAATATAATAAGTTTCCCGAGCCCGGGAAGCAATCTCGGGTAATAACCTAGCTAAATAATATTTTATAAGGAGCAGTGGTTAGTTATAACAGTCCTGATGAACTTTCGTTAGAGTTTCACAAGTCTACTCAATTGTTGAAGTTAAAAAAAGTTGTGCATATCGTGACAAAGAAACGACCCATGTTTGCACACGGGTCTTACCACTAGTAATAAATCAATATATGAAATCACATGTGTCAACACCACAAGACCCCTCCCTTATCTCTCTCCTATGTGTCATTTTCTGGAAATTTACTTTTTTTGTGTCAATTTCTAAGATTTTTCTTTTTTTATTAAATCTAAAGTCTGAATTTTGGGGGACCCAGCTCTTAACTCATCACGTGAGTGGGCAAATGAAACCAAAACTCATTTCAAATTTCAAATTATGTTTTCTCTTTCTTCATTCTCTCTCAAAGGTTTCTGGATCTACTCTCTTCCCAATTCACACACCTCCTCCATGGAAGTGTAGAAGATCAATTGGAAGATGATTGCCAAAGTAATTGGCAAGTGAAGTATCTGACGCCGTCATGGAAGTTACGTGATACGTTGTTCTTCTCCTTCACCGCTTCATACCTGAAACCCTAGCTTCACATCTCTGCTACGCTGTTCTTCTCCTTCACCTTTGAGTAAAAAAACACGGGATTTTTTATGTTCTTTTTATAATCTAAATCTAATCAACGTATGTTTTTTTTTTTTTGTATAGATCTGGGTACAAAACCTGAGCCTATTGAGATGTTGACTGTTTGCAGATGTCAGACGAACACCGCGACGATGCCGGAATACTCACCGGTCTCCCACATGACTACTACAAGCAGGTAAACAAGTTATTTTACCAAATGAACAAGAGGTTGAGAGGTATTGGTTTTCACGTCCCTTACAAACCCTAACTTTTATCTCATCGTTTGTTTGTCTGGCCGTTCGTTCCAATTCGCAAGAAATCAAGACTTCAAAATCACCAAGAACCGCATCAACAATCAACATAATATGGTATCATTCATGGATTCTTGCTTCCAATTTCTTATTCTCCGTATGTTTCTTAACTACTACAGTTTTTTTTCAAAGTTGTTTAGAATTGTGTTGTTTTTCGAACGGTGGGTTTTGACAAAAAGAGAGAGAGAGACAGAGGCGGTGAACAGTTGCTAATCGTTGTTGTGGGCGGTTGGCATTTTCTACGGCTGCTATACATCTGTCTTTGTTGTTATGAATGTGTAGATGTGATTCATATTGGGGTGACATTCATAACAATTAACATGCCAGATACTTTTACTCTTCATTTGTTCGATCATAACAATTAACACCTGCTGTAGTTGTAGCCTTGAATTTGTGATTTTCACATTTTAATTTGAAGTAGATGAACTGAGATTAACTTGTGGATTGGTATCGTTTTGAATTCAGCTTATGATGAAGCCATGGATGCTTTGTCTTCTCCCATCACCAAAAAGAGTCGTTCTCCTAAACCAGTCTCTGACCATAGATTTGAGTGGGTGTTTGACTATGTTAAGGTGATTGTTAACTATTTTTCTTTCAAATTGCAGTTTATATTTATAAAAAAGATATCTAAAGTTTGAATTTTAATGTCAGATATGGTAATATTTCAAATTGAAATATGAACTAGTAGAATTAGTTCAATTCAGTTTTAGTGGTTCTAATTTATTCAGCTGATCATTCTTTTTTTTTCAACATTTATAAATTTTAAAGCAATATGTACAACTCAATAAAGCAATAATTCTTGAAACCATTTTGAAATTGGATTTAGCTGGCGGTTCATTGTTTTTAAAATTTGAATAACTCTGCACATGTCTGAAACAACTTTCTTGATTGAAACAAGAGCCCAAGTTGATTCCCATTATCATCATTTTGAAATTTGAATAACTCAATCGTTTCTCTCTCTATCCCTTGCATTAGTCAAGAACATCATCTGGAAGATTGAAGCCATTGTTTGGTAAGCTTGACTAGATCGTAATCTGTTTGGTATACCTCTAATGCCTTGAAATACCCGGTGCCGTGGAGGAAGAGTTATGATTTTTGAGATGCTTTTGGTGTTTATATTTAAACTTTATTTTTCAAGAAGTGATTATTTATAGACAAAATTGCAGAAAACAACCTTTATGTATACCCCAAACTGCACTTTATACCTTTCACTATGAAATCCGCCAAAACCAACCTTTACGTTCATGTTTTGTTACACATCACAACCTTTACACCAAACCTAGTCAAAAAAGTCAGTTAAATGGCCTCACATGCGATGCACATGAGGGCATTTAAGTCATTTCCCTTTCTAATTTTAATATTCATTTAAACTAATGAAACTTTAAATGCATAATAACAGTTTGTGATTATTTAAGTCTTTTAATATATCCCTTCAATATAAAACCAAAATATATTAAATAATTATTAAATAAATATATATAATTAATATTTAAAGATTTATGCAGGACCCACCACCACCACCCTCCTTCTCTCTGATTCCAAAACAAATAGCAGCATCAACATTTTAATGATAATCAATTCAAATTTATACAAAGTTTATGGCAAAATATCTCATTATCAAACAGTAGCATATGAATAACTTAACTAAAAGCAGGGGTGGGTTTGATGTGCTTCAGAGTGGGTCTGCTGTTCGAATTCAGGGGAGGAGAGTGCTGGAGGGAATTTGTGCTTCAGATTGGGTCCGCCGCCGCCACCACCTCCACCACCACCACCACCACATAATCTCTCAAATTCACCACACAAAAATCCTCATACTGTAACAACATTTTACCTCTACGTTAAAAATCCCAAATTTCAAAATATAACAATTCACAAAAACTGTAACAGTGTCGGTTCGTTTTTCCGGCAGAGAGAGAAAGAAACAGAGTTCGTCGGTTCGTTTTTCCGGCAGAGAGAGAAAGAAACGGAGCTTGCTTCTGGTGTTGTCAACATTCAAGGCGAATGAGAAGCGAGTCTCATTGTCAGATTCATGCATCATTGTTGCTCGATCTGTTCATTGTTGCTTCTGGTGTTCTCAACTACCGTTTTGCGGGTTCGATGGCGGTTTGATGATGGCCGATGGGGTAAGATTGGGGGTGGGGTGGGTTGGGTAAAGAAAATAAGGATGGTGGGATGAGGTTTGGGGTGAGTTGGGGGTGAACTGATGAAGAAGATGATGATGTGGACCCCATTTAAAATTTCTTTTAATATTAAATAAATATTAAAATTAGAAAGGGAAATGACTTAAATGCCCTCATGTGCATCGCATGTGAGGCCATTTAACTGACTTTTTTAACTAGGTTTGGTGTAAAGGTTGTGATGTGTAACAAAACATGAACGTAAAGGTTGGTTTTGGCGGATTTCATAGTGAAAGGTATAAAGTGCAGTTTGGGGTATAGATAAAGGTTGTTTTCTGCAATTTTGTCTTATTTATATCTTTTAGAATAAAAAAAATGGAAAAAAACAAAAGAAATCTTGATTACAGTTCTGCACCACGCTACCACTACAATGTGATAAGGTATGAGCCTGGAATATGGTTAAGTGTGTTTGTGTGTCATAGTGCAAAAAGTATATCAGCTGGTTATTTGACCATGTTTCGAAAGAAGTTACATGGTTGACCAGAAAAGTCAAACTTTGTAGTTGGTAAAACGGGTGGGTTGGGAACGGCTAACGGGTCAAAACACTGTACGTGAAATCAACCCAAATCATTTACTTTAAAGGAAAAAAATAACCCAAATCAACCCATACATGAGTAAATGGGTCAAAATTTTCCATCTCTATTAAATCATATCAAAATGCTCAATGACAATAGATTTCATTTCAAGGTGACCCTATACGCGAAAGTCCAAAAACATTCATTTACTCGTGTTATCATTCTGCATTTTTGATCTTAGTATCTTTTTAACGTTTTTATGTATTTTTTTAATAATTTCTTTTCCGTTTATTTTGAAAAAGTCGAAGCAGTGAAGGTCGAAGATGAAAGATTGAAGAATAACAAGGTTGTAGTGTTGATAGTGATATAATCTTCATCCATGATTCTAGAACAAGGTGAGATAGTAGCAGCTTGTAGATAATAAAAATGGATGCATAGTTATTTATATTTACATTTTCTATAGAAAGGATTAGACTTTTTACCCCCAGGCTTTTGGGTGGTAAGTGAAGTGAGTTTTGGTATTCTTTTCAATAAACATGGGCTAATTTGGTTTTTTTTTCATAATTACAACTTCTGATTACTTGATTAGCCTTCACACAATGATCTATCTCAGAATCAAAAGAATAGATAACATTCCTAATGCAGGCCTATTTTACTACATACATAGCCCATGAATTGCAATTGTAAATGATATAACTGTTTGAAAATTCCCAACTCCGATGTCAATTTATAACGTAATCATCAAATTTTGAGCTCGAAATGTTTACGTTAAAGTTAGTTATACTTAAATAATTAACCTGTTTGACTCGTAATCAAGACTTTTGTCAAGATATTAAAATTTTACTAATACAATTATACTGAGTTCTTAGTGACAATGGTGCAGATACATCCTGACATTATCGGTCATTGCCAATGATTAAAAAAGTTATCTATTCTATGGCCTATGCAAAGCTGGTAAGTCTTATCTTGGGGCTTACCCCTAAATATGCTAAAGTGCTGTCTTTATAATGGTCAACTTGGTTACTGCTAAATACCTTCATTCCTAAAACCGTGGAAAGGTGCTTATTCAAGACCAGAACGCTATACAGTGGTTGCTGCTGCCGAAATTGTGAGGCAAGTAAATTATAATTTTGATTTCCATATATCAGAGTATCTATTACTCAAACATGCATTTCTTTAATTTTGTTATATTGTACAATTATGCCCAAAGAAGGGGAATTAATGTGCTTCCAGGCTCCATCCTCGTAATCTTTTCTCATGCTTCAACCTCAACTTCAGCAAATTCAGGAGGAAGAGTGGAGTATCTTCCAGGCTTCCAAGGACCCCTCCCTTTTTGTCACACCCCAACCGATGGCGGAATCATCGGGGCGCGGCACTAGGCGAATCACATTGCTCAAGAGAATCCATAACAACTATATTGCGATAATATTTAATACATTCGTTATCCCATACTAACAAATAATACAATCACATAAGTTATCACAGATTTCTTGTCCTCTCGAACAATACAAACCCGACAACCTAGGTTTTAGTTGAGTTTCTAGACTCCCTAGCTTGATTTGGTATAGTCTGCGATCTAACCTGCAACATACGTTAAAATATTTGTCAATACAAAAGTATTGGCGAGTATATAGGTTTGATAAGTATAGCATAATAGATTAAAAAGTGCTGCGAATTTCCACATGCATAAACGTAATACACGACATATATACTCACAAAACTGATACTACCAACTAAGTCCTCGATGCTCGAATGTACGATGGCATAACTAGACCCCGTCGGGCGCAATAGTACTATACTAGTCGTGGTGGGACGTCGCGAGTATAAGCCCTAGCAAATATGCAACTAGCATCACGTATATCTATGCATAACAGTTATTCGCAAGTGATAATTCGATTGCTTGAATAATTCGTTTGTTATGTTCGATTTGTTAGGAACGTATGTTACACCCAAAATTCGATTAAAAAGGGGTCAAGTATACTCACAGGGCGTATTTAGTGGAATTACAACTTGTTTGAGTCGGTTGCGAGTATGTCTGTATTGATCCTTGAAGAATAGAGTAAACGATATACAGTTAAGCAAGATTGCCTTGAAAAGTTACTCATTAGGTTGAATTGTTCTCATCCGTGCGGATTGACATGTTATCCGTCCGGATGACAAGTCATCCGTCCGGATGACATGTTATCCGTGCGGATAATGTGTCGTTCGTGCGTATAAGTGGTCATCCGTGCGAGTGATGGTGGTACGTGCGGATGAGTGGTGCGTGCGGATGAGTGGTCCGTGCGGAGTGACATGTCATCCGTGCGGACTGACATGTCATCCGTGCGGACTGACATGTCATCCGTGCGGACATGTGTCATCCGTGCGGACATGTGTCATCCGTGCGGACTGACGTGTCATCCGTGCGGACTGAAGTGTCATCCGTGCGGACTGACGTGTCATCCGTGCGGACTGACGTGTCATCCGTGCGGACTCGTGTCATCCGTGCGGACTGACATGTCATCCGTGCGGACTGACATGTCATCCGTGCGGACTGACATGTCTGTTTCGCACTCTGAACATTGTCTCCGAGTGTTTAACGGAAGGAATACGTTCGCTTTTACTAGGGTAGTGTAATTTCGCACTTAACACTTGAAGTTCCGTCAATCCCGACTCGTTCTAACGGCCGGGAATCACCCCGTTCCATCAGATCTGGCCGTTCGTGATGGTTCTTCCTGGTTAACTCGAAATCGCACAGATTTAGGTGAGATTTGTCATTAAAACATGTGGAAATCACCCGGATCTGAGTCGTTTATAGTGAAATGAGACCCCAACTTGAAGTTCATAAGAACTCTTGGTGACATCACCTCAAAACGCCTCAAATCCGCAGATTTCACGGTTAGAAATTGAGTTATGAAAGATAGAATGATGTAGAATCGAGTGTGGATTGTAGAAGTACAAGTTTTTGGTTGAAATCTTACCGGAATCGCGAGGAAATTGAGAGAAAAGGGTCTTGGAGCGTGTTTGGTTGAGTAGGAGCTGTCACATCACTGTTCAAGTGATGTGACATGGTATTTATAGGCAACAGAGGAGAGGAAAAGAGTTCAGGCCCGGATAGCCCATCCGTGCGGATGGCCCATGCATGTGGATGGCCCATCCGTGCGCATGCCCATCCGTCCGGATGGCCCATCCGTCCGGATAGCTATCCTTACGCGTTGGACTTCTCCGTTTTGATCGTTTTGATAGCTTTCAAAGCGCGTACTTTCCATAATTAAATTATATTATCGTTATATTGTTATTATTATTTTATATATATATATATATCACGAGGGGTCGTATTTATGTATCCATAATCCAAAGTTTCGATAATTAACCACCGGTTTCGATTCGAGTATGCGATTGTTAGCGACGTTTCACGGCCATCAACGAGGGTAGTATAGGTCCTTTCTTGATGTCATCGTGAACGTTATTTCGTGTAGTGCCACAAAGACTGACGGGGTACCGTTTACTCGTATTGTCATCATCGTCATGACGACTAGAGCTACAGCACTCACCCGAGGGTCCTTGTTAGCGTTAATTTTTACGTTCGACACATCACGGCCACTGAGGAGGGTAGAATAGGTCCTCACTCAATGCCTCCGTGAGTGTTAGTGTGATAATAGTGTAGTATAGTGATATTGTATTTCGAAAATATGCGATTATCCTTCGAGTAGCGATATATACGATATGGTTACATTATGATCTGAATCTCTGGTGCTAGGCGTAACGAGTATAACGAGTAGTAACAACGCACAAAAGTGCGGGTTGTTACAGTCTCCCCTACTTTAGGAAATTTCGTCCCGAAATTAATCCAATAGGTAGACTTCTAAGAGTTGATCTTGTATAAGTAGCGATACATCGAGTGATTTGACCGTAAGTTGACAGCGCGAACGTTTCGAATAAGAGAGATCGACTGTGATAGCGGGAAGGCGACGTAAAGATGAAAGTATTAATCCCACGAGTTGGCATTCCAAAGTACCTTGTCTTGTGTAGAATTCGTTAGTTCGATGCGATTGTAATTTGAAAGGTTTCTCATGACGTAGAGTTAACTGAGTTGCTCGTTAACCAAGTTTAAGTTTCTAACATTTTAAGGAATTCGAAGATGAAAACAAGGGTTACGAAAACTCTCCTATGACATGGGTTCCCCTTGAAAGTCTTGTTTTTGATCTTGAAAAAGGCTTTACGGAAAGATTGGACTCATGAAGCTCCCTCTGAACATGGAGTTAAGCTGATTCGATGTTACCTCCACATTGTGAGGAATTTCACTTGTTCCATGGTTTTAATAAAATTGTTATAAAAATCAGTTTTAACCTTTTAAAAAGGATGATTTAGCATCAAGCCCTACTTGGCACCTTCCCACGGAAGTTTGTTAATATGTTTAAAACACTTATATATAGGAAGTACCAGCGGCGTATCCACCATGCTTTGCCCATATTACTTCCGTTTCGTGAGGCAGTGTCAGGTGTGCCGATATGACTCGGATAGAATTGTGTTTACTCGGCCCAATCGATAGAAAGTCGGACCGTGCATAGGATAGGATCGAATAGATTAATCCAGCAAGTTGATAAGCGAGAAGCGAATAGCGCATTTTTTATTAGATTCCACATTACACCCACATGGCACGTTTCCACGGGGGTTTGCTAACATGGCGAAACACCATGCTTAACCAGGTTAGCTTTGCCTCGTGGAGCGGTGTCATGTGTACTTAATACCATACAGACTGCAGTGAACACCAAGCGAGCGATGAGCAGTAGATTATACACGATAGGCGATCAGCGATTAGGTGATTAAACGAATAAACACGAAACATTTGTGATGACAGTGGTGATAAACGAATTACAATAATCGGTAGTTGCGTTCCAAGCGATGAAGGTATGCGATTCGATTTACGTGGTTCGGTTCGATTGATTAACACCACAGAGTTTGACTAACATTAGACCCCACATGGCCTTTTTCCACGAAAGGTCGCTGATATGACTAAAACGCCCAGTTTTATTCACATGAGTTTCATCTCGTGAAGCGAGGTCATGCGTGCTAACTTATCACGAATATCACAGCTAACGGTATAGCGATAGATTGATACACGGCAAGCGATATAGTTTCTCATAATAAGCGACAGAGATTGCGAGATACACATGGTAAACGATTGCGACTAGTCGGGTTTGTTTCGAATAAGCTTAACGTTACGTTGCGACGTATCACAGTCATCGAGGAGGGTAGAATAGGTCCTCACCCGACAATGTCGTGAGCGTTAAATGTGCTTGGTGAGATTGATTGCTATAGACCTTCGACCAGTCTTGCGTTGATGCAATTGCCCTGCGAGGTACACTCCTCAGAGTCCATCGATGAGGTGATTGCATTGCGTTTGCAGACTTACGACAAGTCTTGCGATGATGCAATTTAGTTGTTACGCCTTGCGATTGAGTGTAGAGTGTTGAAAATAATCACAATAGTATAATAGGTCAAATAATGTTCAACTCCACGTGGCACTTTCTTCACGGAACTTTTGGTAGTATGATAAAGCACACCTTGCTCGACCCCTACTACTTTCATCCCGTGTTTTGGTGTCACCTTTTGTCAAAACGCTATGGCACCTTAGAATTCACTACGATCTCCGTGCACTGACCCAAGTAATCCCGTGTGCACCCGCGATTAATCGTTCCTTGCACGTTTATCGTACCTCGTTCTAAAAGTGCAGTGAGGGTAAAACACATTATTTCGTGATATAGTATATAGTATGTGCGTGTTTCTAGTCTAAGTGTGACGACTAAAGTGGGATGGAGGAAACGAAAACGAGAGTTGACGTTACACGTAGTGGTAACTTCGAATAAGAGAGTAGGTTCAAAACTTAGAAATTAACGTCGAGAATTGTATCATTACAACTTTATCCTACGCTTGCTAGATGTCTGATGCTGAAGACTTTTGCTGGAGCTGTTGTTGTTGTACTCAAGTTCACGGTTCGATGCGGCAGTTGCGGGTGAAGTGACCGTAACGGTTGCAGTTATTGCAATAGCGACAGTCAGCCCCAACAGGATGATGATAGGTACACGAGTAACACTGAGGATGAGCTCCAGTGTAGGCTCGTTTCGGAAACATCGGAACGGTTCGAAGAGGT
This sequence comes from Helianthus tuberosus, assembly GCA_030545235.1. Classification (NCBI taxonomy): domain Eukaryota; kingdom Viridiplantae; phylum Streptophyta; class Magnoliopsida; order Asterales; family Asteraceae; genus Helianthus; species Helianthus tuberosus. The sequence continues at coordinate 165,102,925 of CM060396.1, forward strand.
TCCGGTTGCAGTAGTTCGGTTGTTGATGAGCTCGGGCTTGAAGTCTTTCGTTTGCGGCTGGGTTCGTCGATGTCTTGCGAAGAGATGTCGTCGTTGGAGGATCCGTCTGAAGACTCGCTTGCGGAGTCTTTGGCTGATTTGTCGGAAGATCCGTCGGCAGATTTGTCAGGAGAATCGGCAGCAGATTCGTCCGAAGAATCGTTAGCAGATCCATCAGAAGAATCGTTAGCTGATTCATTAGAAGAATCGCCAGCAGATTTGTCAGAAGGTTCGCCAGTAGATTTATTGGAAGATTCGTCAACATGTTCGCCTGAAGGATTACTGGCGATTGCTTGGTGAGCTTGCTTGACCAGATTCCTTGAGAATAATCCTTCCATGAGTCGTTTGTTGTTGATTTCTGCGGCTAAGCGGTATGTTTCTTCAATGGTAGCAGGTCTTGCAGCTTCGACAAAATCACCCACACACTCAGGCAAGCCGCGAATGTACTTCGAAATGGCTTTTTCTGAGGTGTCGACTTGACTTGGGCAGATTATGCTAAGCTGTTTGAACCTTGCGGTGTAGCTAGCATTGTCACCTTCGGTTTGCTTGATTTCCCAAAACTCGTTTTCTAGTTTCTGGATTTCATGAGGGGGGCAGTACTCTTTCTACAAGAGCTCTTTCAGCTCATTCCAAGAGAGAGCGTATGCTGCAGAGATCCCACGTTTGTTACGTTCGGCGGTCCACCAGTCGAGTGCTCGTGATTGAAATACTCCGGTAGCGCAAGTAGTACGGAAGCTATCGGGACACCCGCTTTGACGAAGGGTAACTTCGATAGAATCGAACCACTGGAGTAGTTGAGTCGCACCTCCTTCACCCGTGAACTCCATCGGGTCACAGGCTTTGAAGTGCTTGTAGAGAAAAGTAGATTGTGGCGCTTCCGTCTTGGAGTCTTCCGAGGCTCGAGAGTTGCTGAAAGAGTGCACTTGAGCGGCAATTCGAGGAATAAGCTTACTCACTTCCTTAGTCACAAGTGATGCGATCCTCTTATTGACACTTCGTTTGGCTCTTCTCCTAGCTACTCGTCTCGAGGTAGAATCGTTGGAAGGCATCTAGACAGAAAGAGACTAGGAATGAGATTCGATCATAATGATTTTTGAGTTTTGCGATGCGATTGAGCGCGTTCAAAACTTGATGCGATAGTATAGTAGTAATACGAATCACATAGGAGCCACATAGGAGACACGAATTTCCTAAGTTCTTGCACATTGACTTGTTTGTTTATACGTATATATATAGGTATTTATATAACTGAAATTTGTATTCATACACTTACGGGTCGGTTTAGAATATGCGAGGTCGCGTTTTGGGGTGAGATAACAAGAGCGAAGACGATAGATTATACTTTAGTTTTGTTGCGAACATTCTGGTTTCGTTTTAGATTGCGATGGCTGTGCGAATCGTGCGTTTATAAAGTAGGGAGTGAAAATCGTTAAATCGAGAAATCGATAACGCGTAAAATTTCAAAATGTAAATAAGTTCCAGCTAGTTGTAAAATTGGTGGGTAGTGATCAGAGTGCCTTGGGTGTTTTAGGCGTGGACTACCCAAGGTAACCCAACTATATCTAACAAGTTCGAGCATGCGCGTTGACCTAGAGGACTTCATGCTTCCACTGGGATGCAGCTCATGGCATTCGTCTTCCTAGTCTTCGCGTGGCTCGAGTTATCGTGATAGTCGAGTCCTTGGTGAGAGCTTTTGAAAACCAGTTTATAGAGAATGGGACGACTTATTAAGGTACGGGTTTCACCCCTGGCTTAACAGTTTCGTTCCTAATTGTGGCCATGCTCTTCGAATAAATTCGTGAGTTCCACTAGATTTCGAAATGGAGGCTTTCGTCGAGATGTGGATGTCACTCCTAACTCGATGAAAGGTTCTCGTGCTAGAAAAATGCGCTGAGTGAGCAATCCTATCGAGAGTTCTTGGTTTTCACGCCTGATCTCGACTGGACCGCTCGGTTTCGTTATGTGAGTATTTTCGAAAACGTGTGTATTGTGTCGGCCTTAGGAAAGGCTAAGTAGTATTTCAGCCTTAGGAAAGGCTTCTTCGCGTGAAGTTGTAGTATGCGGTGTTCACACAAAGTTGTAGCTTTTAGCAATTTCGATCGAGAGTATCAAGTAAGCCCAATACAACCCTCACCGGGTTCGTATGAGTCGGCCTGTTGGTACTTAGACTATAGACTAGGTCAATTTCTAAGACGTCGACCCGGACTAGGTCGAGTCTTGCCTAATTCCCTATAGTTATGGCTCTGATACCAATCTGTCACACCCCAACCGATGGCGAAATCATCGGGGCGCGGCACTAGGCGAATCAGATTGCTCAAGAGAATCCATAACAACTATATTGCGATAATATTTAATACATTCGTTATCCCATACTAACAAATAATACAATCACATAAGTTATCACAGATTTCTTGTCCTCTCGAACAATACAAACCCGACAACCTAGGTTTTAGTTGAGTTTCTAGACTCCCTAGCTTGATTTGGTATAGTCTGCGATCTAACCTGCAACATACGTTAAAATATTTGTCAATACAAAAGTATTGGCGAGTATACAGGTTTGATAAGTATAGCATAATAGATTAAAAAGTGCTGCGAATTTCCACATGCATAAACGTAATACACGACATATATACTCACAAAACTGATACTACCAACTAAGTCCTCGATGCTCGAATGTACGATGGCATAACTAGACCCCGTCGGGCGCAATAGTACTATACTAGTCGTGGTGGGACGTCGCGAGTATAAGCCCTAGCACATATGCAACTAGCATCACGTATATCTATGCATAACAGTTATTCGCAAGTGATAATTCGATTGCTTGAATAATTCGTTTGTTATGTTCGATTTGTTAGGAACGTATGTTACACCCAAAATTCGATTAAAAAGGGGTCAAGTATACTCACAGTGCGTAATTAGCGGAATTACAACTTGTTTGAGTCGGTTGCGAGTATGTCTGTATTGATCCTTGAAGAATAGAGTAAACGATATACGGTTAAGCTAGATTGCCTTGAAAAGTTATTCATTAGGTTGAATTGTTCTCATCCGTGCGGATTGACATGTTATCCGTCCGGATGACAAGTCATCCGTCCGGATGACATGTTATCCGTGCGGATAATGTGTCGTTCGTGCGTATAAGTGGTCATCCGTGCGTATAAGTGGTCATCCGTGCGGGTGATGGTGGTACGTGCGGATGAGTGGTGCGTGCGGACTGACATGTCATCCGTGCGGACTGACATGTCATCCGTGCGGACTGACATGTCATCCGTGCGGACTGACATGTCATCCGTGCGGACTGACATGTCATCCGTGCGGACTGACATGTCATCCGTGCGGACTGACATGTCATCCGTGCGGACATGTGTCATCCGTGCGGACTGACATGTCTGTTTCGCACTCTGAACATTGTCTCCGAGTGTTTAACGGAAGGAATACGTTCGCTTTTACTAGGGTAGTGTAATTTCGCACTTAACACTTGAAGTTCCGTCAATCCCCACTCGTTCTAACGGCCGGGAATCACCCCGTTCCATCAGATCTGGCCGTTCGTGATGGTTCTTCCTGGTTAACTCGAAATCGCACAGATTTAGGTGAGATTTGTCATTAAAACATGTGGAAATCACCCGGATCTGAGTCGTTTATAGTGAAATGAGACCCCAACTTGAAGTTCATAAGAACTCTTGGTGACATCACCTCAAAACGCCTCAAATCCGCAGATTTCACGGTTAGAAATTGAGTTATGAAAGATAGAATGATGTAGAATCGAGTGTAGATTGTAGAAGTACAAGTTTTTGGTTGAAATCTTACCGGAATCGCGAGGAAATCGAGAGAAAAGGGTCTTGGAGCGTGTTTGGTTGAGTAGGAGCTGTCACATCACTGTTCAAGTGATGTGACATGGTATTTATAGGCAACAGAGGAGAGGAAAAGAGTTCAGGCCCGGATAGCCCATCCGTGCGGATGGCCCATCCGTGCGGATGGCCCATGCGTGCGGATGGCCCATCCGTGCGCATGCCCATCCGTGCGCATGCCCATCCGTCCGGATAGCTATCCTGACGCGTTGGACTTCTCTGTTTTGATCGTTTTGATAGCTTTCGAAGCGCGTACTTTCCAAAATTAAATTATATTATCGTTATATTGTTAATATATATATATATATATATATATATATATATATATATATATATATATATATCACGAGGGGTCGTATTTATGTATCCATAATCCAAAGTTTCGATAATTAACCACCGATTTCGATTCGAGTATGCGATTGTTAGCGACGTTTCACGGCCATCAACGAGGGTAGTATAGGTCCTTTCTTGATGTCATCGTGAACGTTATTTCCTGTAGTGCCACAAAGACTGACGGGGTACCGTTTACTCGTATTGTCATCATCGTCATGACGACTGGAGCTACAGCACTCCCTCGAGGGTCCTTGTTAGCGTTAATTGTTTACGTTCGACACATCACGGCCACTGAGGAGGGTAGAATAGGTCCTCACTCAATGCCTCCGTGAGTGTTAGTGTGATAATAGTGTAGTATAGTGATATTGTATTTCGAAAATATGCGATTATCCTTCGAGTAGCGATATATACGATATGGTTACATTATGATCCGAATCTCTGGTGCTAGGCATAACGAGTATAACGAGTAGTAACAACGCACAAAAGTGCGGGTTGTTACACTTTTTATCTTGAAACTGGGTACTCTTTTTTATTCATATATTTTCCGTTTATGTTAGATATATAAGCAACTGTGTAGATATTAATAATTGGATACATGATATTATGTAGTTATGTGGGTGTGGATGAGAAGGAAGATGTGCAGCTCTTTTACTACTTCATTCAGTCAGAGTCAGATCCTGACCTTGATCCTCTCATGCTTTGGATTACCGGTGGTCCTGGTTGTTCTACCATATCCGGCCTGCTATATGAGATTGGTATGTTTTTGTTATGTGTCTCTGTATTTGTTGCTTGAATATCTGAATTCATTTGAACAGGTTTAATGTTTATGTTTTATGTTATTTGGATTACCATATTATATATTGTACATGTAAAAAAACGTTTGTTTCCATTTGAGCAGTCTCCCTGTCTCCTAGAATTACTATATTATTACCGTAGCTCTGCTATGAGTGAGATTTTACAGTGTATGTTTATTTGTTTGTTTGAACAATATATGTCCAATTCAATTTGAGGCTAAGTTCTATAATGGAAGTTTTCCCACCTTGATTTCGACACCCTATTCGTGGACAAATGTTTTTTCTTCTATGATTGTTTAATTAATTATTTGTATTTATGTGTTCGTTTTGTGGTATGGTGGTCCGGACCAGAGTTTGGATATGACCGTGCAAATCAAAGCCTGTAGTTATGTATATGTATTATAACAATGAGCCATCTTTATCATTTTTAGTGTTTTAATACAACTAATTGTCACACCTCAACCGATGGCAGAATCATCGGGGCGCGGCACTGAGCGAAACAGATTGTCCAGGAGAATCCATAACAACTATTAGTTATAATATATTAAAGGTTCATGTCCCATACCACAAACATATAAAATAAAAACAGTTTTTACAGACATTGTTCTCAAAGACTAATATCCATTCTGACAACTCAGATTTTATTTAGTTTGTTTCTAGACTCCATCCTAGCACAATTCCATCAAATAGCAAGCAAGCATCCTAAGCACCTGTCACATACGTTAAAATAAAGGTCAGTATACATAGTGTAAAGGTGAGCATACAAGTTTAATAGTATAATAGAGTTCGAGATCGTTTACGCATAACCAACATGTAACATGTACAAAGTGAAGGCAAGTAGGTTATCGACAGATAAATATGCACAGACGTGACTGCGAGTTGTAGAATGCGCAACACATATCCCCACTGGGACACGTGAAGTAAAGCCCTTAACAACCCCTGTCCATGACAGGTGCTGAGTCTAAACTATAGTACTATCGTTGCTAAGGTGTCAGGAAACAATCACTGTGTTAACATAACATACAAGCATTCATCGAATAACACGTAGCATGCGATAACGCTCAATGTATAAATAGTGTTTGCGTTGTGTGTCGATGGTGATTTGAATAAGTAACATATGTAACACCCACAAGTGCATAGAGCAAAAAGGGATCGAGTATACTCACAGATATCGTTTAACAAGTAAACACTCTCTTGGATTGAAGGGAGCGCTGAGAGTTTAGCCTGAACAGTTAACGATAGCATAAGTGATGAACGACGCGTAAACGATGCAGAGTGGTTAAGTGTCAGATGGTTATCCGATCAGTTGGCCATTCGATTGGATTGACATTCGTTTGGTAAGGATGTGTTTGTGTATGATAGCTTTGAAGTTTTCATTGTAGCATTTTGAAAACAGAGAAGTATCTCTACCTTTCAGGTCGTCGTTCGATCAGATAGCGATCCGATTGGCAGGACACTTAGTGAGAACAAGTTCACAGCAGGATTGTCACTCGATCAGATAGCAATCCGTTAGAGACTAATGTTCTTTGAAAGTTATGAAAATGATTAAGTGTCGAAGTTCGAAATGTCACATGGTCGGATGGTCATTCGATCGAATGGCTATCCGATCGGGCGGCATTCCGTTCGACGTTCAGAGCTTTGCAAGTTGGAAGAAAATGTTTGAGTGTGGAACCAAGTACAATCTGATCGGATAGCAGCTCGGTCGGATGGCAATCCAATCGGATGGTTTCATATAGTATATTAAAAGTTTGGTTAAATTTGCAGTTGAGTGTTAGGAGCGTGAAGAATCTATGACTCAAAGAGATGCTGGTAGATTTCCAAGAGATATAAAATAAGAGAAATGTCGTAGTATGCATAATGGTTAAGGTTCGAGGGGATGAATTTTGCAGTTTAGTTTGGCTGCAAATGTGTAGGGTTAATGTGTTATGTTTTGTACGGTAGGTGTCATTAGTGTTGTGTTGTATTGGATATTATGGTTTGGGATTGGTTCTTAGCGACTTGCTAAAAATTGGTCTGGTGGTGGTGTTGAATAGAAGTTCATTTTGGCTGACCAAAAAAGTTAATGTGTGTTTTTACATCTAAGGTCATTGAAAGACAACATTAATCTTTCTTTTTCTGTTTTTAGTTTCTTTGTTACTCACCTGCATCTTTGTAAGATTTAGTCATCAAACATGTTTTTAAAATGTGGAAGGTATTTTTTTTAAAAGAGGAATCTGTTGGTGTATTTGTTATTTAAAACGATTGTATTTAGGTTTCGGATTATTGTTTTAAAACGATTAAACATGTTTGTTATTTATTTGTTATTTAAAAGATGTTCCCTTTCTTTATAATACATTTTTAATAAACCTTAAAAAATGTGTATCCATTCGTCGTTTAATAAAATCTGGTATGTAAATTTTCTAAAAACCACCCATGTTTTTACACGGGGTTACATTTGTCTTCGCATGAAGAGTTATCAGGCTATAAATCATACAAAAAAATTCATTTATAGATATAGATTTTTTTTAACACAACCCATTGTTGGAAAATAGGTGAAAATAGCAATTTTCAAAAATATAGAAAAATGATTTTTTCCTATTTTGGACTAGAAATAAATATAATAAAGGAAAAATTACACTTTTCGTCCTTTATGTTTGTACCTAGTTGCAATGGATGACCTTTACCTTTAATATTTACAGCCACATTCCTTTATTTTGAAAACATGTTACAGCTTTCGTCCTTTGCCTCAAACCCAGTTAAAAAAGTTGGTTAAGTTACATCACGTGCACAGCACGTGAGGGCATTTATGTCCATTTATGTCTTCCAGCTACCCACCATTTAAAAGCCCCAATATCTCCCCCAAATCCCTAATTAGGGTTTCTTCCCCATTGTTACAGCTCCCAGCTCCCATACCTGCAACTCTCTCTACGGCGCGACTGACCCAAAATTAGGGTTTGGATCTTAAATCATCTGCTCATAAACGAAGATGGTGTTATGCGATTGTGGAAGAGAAGCTGTTATCCTCACCTCTTGGACAGATAGGAACCCAGGTCGCCGTTTTTATGGGTGTCCTGATCAAGGATCGACATGTCGATTCATAGGATGGGTAGATCAGTCCAATTGCCATTCATGTGTGAACATCATCCCAGGTCTGCTACGAAACAGAAACATGTTAGAGGAGAAGGTGAAAGAACTTAAATCTGAGACAATGAAGCTGAAAAAGATGTTGATTTTGAGTTGGGTATGCTTCATCGTGTATTTGTCCATGTAATGCAAAGCAGTCTAGATGTAATGTGGTAGTCTTGATGTAATGTAGGTTAAAGCAAGTAGTTTTTGTATGAAATGTGATATGTAAGTAGTTTTGATGTAATGCAGTACCTTTTGTATGAATATAATGAATGTAATGCAGTACCTTTGGCTTCGGCAAATGATATTTTCTTTCTTTTGACCCATAACCTATTTTGACAGTCTCTATATTGACCCAAAACCTGTTTGGACATAACCAGTTTGGTAAGCAGCACATAATTGACCTGTTTCGACAGTCTCTATTTTGACCCATAACCTGTTTGGCCACAACATGTTTGGCAAACAGCACATAACCTATTTAGACACATTCAATGGCTGCAAACTGCAAACAAACAAGACAAATGACCCATTCAACTGCTGTAGACAGCAAACACAATGCAACTGCTGTTTTGACCCATTCAAGTGTTGTAGACATCAAACACAATGCAAATTGCAAACAAAAACTGCCACATTGGCATAGATAACCAAGTTATAAAAAGACATGTCTTAAACATGTTCCAAACATCTAGAGTTAATACATATCCCATAAAGTACTAAGTTAGACCTTAACAAACCAAAAGTCAAAGACCATAACAAACCAAAAGTCAAAAGTTAAACCCCTGCCAACAGATCTAGTCCTTCCTTTTTTCACCTTACCCCTTGCAAGTCCTTTGATTGTGTCCGGTGTTCCCACATTTTCCACATACACCCTTCATATTCTTCTTTGATAGCCTGCCCTTCTTCTTGCTTGAGCCTTCATCCTCCATCTCCACGGCTGACCTTAGTTGACTGGAGATCCCAAGATCTAAGTTCAATAGGACAACTTAATCATATTACCAAACGGAGTCACTAAGGGGGAGTACCCCAAACTAAATAAAAGGGAGTTACATATACTTCCTAGTCTATTCCAATCAGTGACATTGATGTGAGGCTAAGCATATTAAGGTTAACGGTTTTGGGAAATCAAATAACCATGATGCTTTTAATGATTCAGAGGAATCACCTATGTTAGAGAGAAGTAGGGTTGCTTCGAATGGATTTGTGGGGTGCGCAAATCCTAGAGCTCTCGCAGAACCAGGCTAGTGTTCCAGGACCATAATAGGACACGACAATGAGGAGTTGGCCAAACCAGGGAGAGTATTGTGTGAAGTGTATTGTCGTTTACACAAATGGGGGTATGTTCAAGGACATCGCATCTACACACCGCTAGTAAGCTAAGTGCGCTTCACAAAAGAAGGTTCAACGGTGACAACCTACCTATCTTGCAATACTCAACTGTCGAAGTTTATCATTGAAAAGTGTAAGGAAAAGATCCATTTCCATACATGTGGGGGATTGTTGGAAATTTGATGAAAATAGCATTTTTCATGTGGGGGATTGAAGGGGTAAGGTCCCAAAAACCTCATAAAAAGAATTTGAGACCATACCACAAACTGGTTTTTTCAACCTTTTTAACCTTGCGCGGCCGCGCATGGGTCTTATTAAAGGAAGAAAACAATCAGTAACTTATAATCGCGCGCCCAAAGGATAACATGAATCCTTGCGCCTTCCCTAAATTAACAAAGGATCAAAACCTTTTGTTCAGATACCTCCGCCTAAGTATCCAGACTTGGATATTATTTTGCCCAGACCTAGGAGTTATTCATCTGCGTCCACACGGTAATGTGTCACACCAGATTACAACAATAATCTAGAAGGAAATACAATCATGCACCACCCAGACGGTTATAACCGTCTGGACACGTGTCGTCACCATAAGCAACTCTGAAATCACAACAAAGGCATGCAATTGGAGAGTAATCTCCACTTAATCACTTTCCACGTGGCAACTCCCCAGCCATAGATCAAACCACGATCCGTGTGCACTCACATCGGATCGAGACAACTTAACAAAGGATCAAAGAACTTAACGGAAGAAAAGATAACCGCTACGGCGTTAGCATCTTCCGTCATCTTTTCAATAACAGGTTTTCCCTCCCAAAACTCCCGGTTATAAATAAGAGAACTGTTCAGGTATAAACTCAGATTACTCTCACTCCTCAAATACTTATCTTCTCCGATACCAATACTTATTCTCACACCGGAGTCGGGTCAAGGAGAGAACCCTCTTCTCCCCTTGACGAGGCTAACGGTGTTCTTTTTTGCAGAATCACCGGAGAAGGAATTCCATTGCAACTGAATCAACCGAGAGGGAGCTAACCTTTTATGCGGATCCAAACCCCCTAGCTATCTCGGTTCCGACCATTTAGTTAGTGTTTCTTCATTGGCGCCCACCGTTTTCTCAGTTTTTCTAGTTTCTATCTCGTTTCGATTCAGTTCATTCCATTTTCTGTTTTTATGGCAGAAAATTCGTCATCTCACCGACAACCTGGTCCTCGACCAAACGTCGGAAACAATTTACCAATAGAAGGGATCGTAGAGGAAGCCTCGGACGATAATGAGGTCCAATCCAATCGAGCAAATGATCCTGTAACCCCAGGAATGTTACCAGCAAATCCTGCACAATCAATTTTACCACCAGGAGAAACTCCGATATCATGGTATGTCCGGTCACAAGGAGCATTAAACGCAGTATACTCACAGTTATGTGCTCAAACTGCTCCTATAACCCAATCCCGGAGACCGGGATCAAGAGCTCATGCCTCTCAACGAGAAGAATCAACTTATGATGATACAAGCAGTTACCGAAGACAACATCATGATGAACTACACCCTCGTCGAAGACAATCGGTCCATGACAGGTTGGGTTCCCAACGAGACATTCATACCGATGAATCCGATCGAACATATCGTTTGAGTGAAAACACCAGTGTATTCAATAGACTACAGCCAAACCATAACAAATACAGGCCTCGAGCGGTTTATAACCCTGAGGCCGAGCACAACTATGATTTAGTTTATCGCCCGGACGAAGCGGCAGAAAACTCAAAGTTCATATTAGAGATAGCTCTGGCTCCGTTGGAAAGGGCCAAGTTACCATCTAACGTTGGGAAATTCAATGGGTTAACTGACCCTGATGATCATCTAAGAGTATTCACCAGCGCAGGGTTGGTCGGCGGTTGGACCCTTCCGCTGTGGTGTCATTTGTTTCTGCAAACACTAACTGGCCCAGCGCAAATCTGGTTTGATAACCTACCAACAGGACAGATCGAGTCGTGGAAGGATCTGCGAAGAAAATTTTTAACGCACTTCAGCCAACAAAGGCGGTCAAAACGTGATACATCCGACGTCATGAACATCTGGCGCCGCGATGATGAGAATCTGGAAGATTTTATTACCAGATACAATAAAGAAGTGTTAGAAATTGGAGGTGTTAGCGAACAACTAATCCGTGCTCAGTTTAAGTACGCGGTTAGGTGTGACGACATGGTCAAGGTGTTATCGGGAACAGAGGGTCTCCCCACGAGTTGGGAAAAGATAATGGCGGCGGCCAAGGTTTATGTGCAGACCGAGAAAAACCTTACTACAAACAGGCCACCACCACCACACAACAGGCCAGCAGACTTAAGCGCAAATGGAGAAAAAAGGTACAAAAAGTCATGGCGTGAAGCATCAGGAAGTCGATCCTCGGAAGACGGCCGCACAACAACTAACAAATTCTCTGCTCAAAGAGAAAACAAACACGAAAATAGGGAGAGACAGTGGACTCCCCTAACGAAAACCCCAGCAGAGGTACTAAGTACCGAGGATCACCAATTCAAACCCCCGATTCCGATGAAGAGTAAACGTGGTCAAGACCCGACGCAGTACTGCGAATATCATAAGGATAACGGGCACACCACGAACAACTGTATATCTCTGCGCACGGAAATCGAAAAGGCTCTCAAAAATGGAGAACTTACGCATTTACTCCAGAATATGCGCAAGGAGATTAAACAGATTACTCGGGGAGAAGAAGGCTCAAGCAAACGGGCTAAGACTTAAAGAACTCTGTACGTTTTCCGCGGAAAAGACACGACTTATCAAAAACGGCGGAACTATCAGGGAGTAAGTTAAGTTCCATTTAATTATTCAAAAATCTTTGTAACGCCTCTGAGCATTATCCATGAATAAAATTACAAAGTTTCTATTATTTTTGTGTTTACAAAGTGCATGCAATTTCTTTTTAGTAAGAGCAAAAACATTATGGTAGTTTAACACAAAGCTTCATGCGCGGTCAGTGATCCCGTCACAAACGACCATAAACTCATACATGAGCTTCATACCAACTTTATTCGCCTTACTCAAAGAAAAAGTAATTGTACTCATGCAAGATATTGTAAAGTCATTCAACAAAACAAATAGAAACCTGCTATTTTTAAGCGTACAAATACGCCCTAGAGAGTTTAGACACGGCAGTGTTTAAAATCCTCGCGCCACAGCGCACCAACAAAACAAGGATCTACATCCTACACAAAACAAAAAAAAAATTTTGTTCAATACTATCCTATTCAAAATCTTCTCCCCCATCTGGAAAGATTTCCTTAAGTTGCGCAACGTGATCGTCCGATTGCAGCGCCACATTTATCAACTCCATCACTGGAAGTTGTAAGTTATTAAACTCTGTCTTCATAGCAGCCAGTGCGCTGGCAGTATTAACGCCAAAGGTAGCAGACTTGTTATCATCCCAGTTAACTTTCAAAGCGCTATTCACATGTTGGGAGCATTCCGCATAACCATCTTGTCGCGCAGCAACCATCAAATTAGCAACAGTTTTGTCCAGTTCTTCAGAGTTTAAAACAGACTCAGCAACCTATGAAATCAAATAAAAATAAGCATCAAAACAAGCGCATACATAGACAAAAAAGAAGAAAGCAACTTACACATGCAATCCCGCGATCTTTCAACCAGGCCATATCATTCTTCAAGGGTTCGAGCTCGCTTTCCGCTGAAACCCGCGCCATTTCTGAATTCTCCAGTTTCTCTTCAGCCTCAGTTAAACGGCGGGAGGTTTCAGTATTCTCGGAACGCGCAATCTCCAGATCCTTCTTCAATTGTTCCTGGTCAGAAACCAAAGCGGTAAGTTCCTCTAATTCTTTATCTTTAACGGCAAGAGTTGCTAAAGCTTGTACCTCCCGTTGCTCACTCCGTTCCCTATGAGAACGCGCCTCCATCAACATAGCTTCCATATCAGCTTTTTCTTTCTTCAGTCTTTCTACCTCCGCATCTTGATTCTTCAGATTTTCAACCTCAGCCTTGAGGTTATTTATGATATTGCGAAGGTTTGCCTTCTCGGCATTATCTTTCTCACAAATTCTTCTCCAATTTTTGCGCTCCTCAGATAAAAGCGCAGCTTCAGCTTCAGCTTTTCTTTTCCAACCAGAAACTGACCATTCTTCAGTCTTGCGCTCCGCTTCAAATTTAGCTTGCTCAGTCTCTAATTTAGCCTTCAACTGAGCCACATGTTTTTCATCTTTTGCAAACTTCCTTTGTGATGCTACAAAAGATGCTCGCTCTTTATGCATGCTATACCACTCACGCACTATACGATGAGTAGTAGAAACATGGGATGCAGTTTCTGCAAGATAAGATTGATAGGTCTGTTTATAAGGCTGATTTTCCTGAAATTTAATCTCGCCAGGCGGAAGTATCCCCTGCAACCAATCTTGGCATACACGCCAATCCGAGAAAGTATCTCCTTTCTTCACATTCCAAACAGGAATATGAGGATCAGCAGCATCTTTCTCCGCATACATCCGGTAATAATACTCTCCTAAAGTTTCTTCTGGACGAATTGGAGATTGTTTCTCAACACCAGCAGAAGAACCTGCCTCCTCAGTAGCGGCCTTTTCAGTATGCTCAGGAATAGTTTCAGAAGGTCTGGGAGGAGAAGATTGAATTGTCTCAGCAGTCTCCTTTTCCGGTGTCGGTTGATTATCATCATTTACCACACTTGGCTCAACAATCTGTTCAGTTTCTATGTTAATACCAACAGGCTCCTCAGCCTCAACAGTTTTCTCAACACCTTCCCCAGCTATCTCTGAAGACTCTAACGAGTGTGTAACGGTAGCGCACGGTGGGGAAGGGGGAAGTTCTTTATCAACCACAGTTGGTACGTCCACAGGAACAGAAGAAACAGGAATTTCTGGAAAAACAAAAGTCTATAAAAATCCTATCCGCTCAAAGAAAACAAAGAACACCAATACCTACCAGGAATGGATTCTGAAACGAAAGCATCTAGGTTTCCCTTTCTAGTAATTTTCTTCCTCTGCACTTTCTTGGGAGGTTGACCCTCCGCATCAGCATCAGCTGGCTTTCTCTTACCGGCCTTCCTATGAACCAAACGCTCGGGACTGGAATCCAGATCGATAGGCTCATTTGGGTTAGAAGGAGGAATATCGGCAGAATCCTTCGGTTCTAGCTTCGGTTCCCGCATGGTCACTACAGGAGTAAGACCCTCCAACGAGTCAGAAACCACCACATAGTCACACCTGGAAACAGAAGAACGGCGCGTACCTTTCTTCTCTCCAACATTTTTTACCTTCAAAGGTTGAGTCTTAACAGTTTCACTTCTCTTCGGCGCGGAAGTGGACATAGTTGCGCGTTTTTTCTTCTCAGGGCCTATGCCCAAATTCAACAACTCACCTATAAAAAAGCGCAAGACAGAAAAATTTACTCAAAGCAAAAAAGAAAAGAAAAACAGATATAAACTCACCAGCACCAACTGCCGGTTGAACAGATAGGTCCGCGTCCTGCGGAAGCACAAAATTCTTCACAATACGGTGATACCAGAGCTCCTCTTCAGGTTTCTTCTTGATAGTCCCCATTCTTCCGCCTTCCCTTTTAAAAGCAACAACATATAGAGAAACAACTACATTGAAGAGAAAGCAGGTCAAAAAAAAAAAAAAAAAGAACAGTGACAAAACCCCAATACTTACTATGACCATCCTCAGTGTACACGGGTTTATCATCACGTTCCATCTTCCAGTTCAAACTCATACCAGCTCCGACTAGGGCTTTCTCCGGCAAAGCAATATTGGGAACATCCTTCAGATCTTGATACCAGTTCTCATCAACAGGGGTTTGAATTGATTCAATCGGAACATCGTCTTTCCCTCTTAGCGTCATCTTCATCGGAATCATTCCAGCCTTGATGAAGAAAAATTTCTGTTTCCAATCATGAAATGATTTTGGGGGCTGATGAAGAATTTTCTTTGAAGAAGCCCTCTGAACAAATGAGTAAAACCCGTGGGTACAGTGCATCTGATAAAAAACCCTAAATCGGGGAACGGTTGGCTCCACATGCATCGTTCGACATACAAATTCAAAATGACGAACCCTAACCATACCAATAGGGTGAAGTTGGGAGATATGCAGATTATAGAATCCAAGAATTTCAAGGAAAAATCTGGTAACAGGCAAACGAAAGTTACCATCGCAGAAAAAATCCCAAATAAGGGTAATATACCCGGCCGGAGCATTCGCTGCCGTTTGCCCTTCTTCGGGATACAAGGCACCCCAGTTCTCCAGAAATTTAAGATTCTGAATCAAACCCTCAAAAGACGCCCTGGGCCACTTCAATGGTGGAAGTTCAGTCGACATCTCTTCAACAAGATCCTCTTGACGTTCTCCGGTTGACATAAGCAGGGGAATGATGGAAAGTTTTTCTTAAGAACAAGGAATAGGGTAAAGTTTTCAAACAAAACAATGATTACAGAGAAGAGGGTACCCAAACGGTTATATACCCATCGCAATAAATAGCATCGGTAACCGTCACAGCACTGTTCCGGGTATCACGGTTCCCCAAGCAACAGAAAAAGCAGATGTCAGAACATACACGCGTTTACACGCGCGCGTGTAAGACACGGGCAGTAAAAAACAACTGACAATGACAGGTTGTCAAAATCAATTTGCTGTGCTAGCTTCAAGTCAAAGATTTTCTATAAAAAAAAAAATCTTTACAAAATTCAAATCTTCTAACAGAAGCTTTCTTACCTTTTCGCGCCCAAAAACTTTTTCCCTCTCATAAGTCCAGTGCTCCACTTACTTGCATAAGTACAACACTAGACTGGGGGGACTTGAAGGGGTAAGGTCCCAAAAACCTCATAAAAAGGATTTGAAACCATACCACAAACTGGTTTTTTCAACCTTTTTAACCTTGCGCGGCCGCGCATGGGTCTTATTAAAGGAAGAAAACAATCAGTAACTTATAATCGCGCGCCCAAAGGATAACATGAATCCTTGCGCCTTCCCCAAATTAACAAAGGATCAAAACCTTTTGTTCAGATACCTCCGCCTAAGTATCCAGACTTGGATATTATTTTGCCCAGACCTGGGAGTTATTCATCTGCGTCCACACGGTAAGGTGTCACACCAGATTACAACAATAATCTAGAAGGAAATACAATCATGCACCACCCAGACGGTTATAACCGTCTGGACACGTGTCGTCACCATAAGCAACTCTGAAATCACAACAAAGGCATGCAATTGGAGAGTAATCTCCACTTAATCACTTTCCACGTGGCAACTCCCCAGCCATAGATCAAACCACGATCCGTGTGCACTCACATCGGATCGAGACAACTTAACAAAGGATCAAAGAACTTAACGGAAGAAAAGATAACCGCTACGGCGTTAGCATCTTCCGTCATCTTTTCAATAACAGGTTTTCCCTCCCAAAACTCCCGGTTATAAATAAGAGAACTGTTCAGGTATAAACTCAGATTACTCTCACTCCTCAAATACTTATCTTCTCCGATACCAATACTTATTCTCACGCCGGAGTCGGGTCAAGGAGAGAACCCTCTTCTCCCCTTGACGAGGCTAACGGTGTTCTTTTTTGCAGAATCACCGGAGAAGGAATTCCATTGCAACTGAATCAACCGAGAGGGAGCTAACCTTTTATGCGGATCCAAACCCCCTAGCTATCTCGGTTCCGACCATTTAGTTAGTGTTTCTTCAGGGATTGTTGGAAAATAGGTGAAAATAGCAATTTTCACAAATATAGGAAAATGATTTTTTCCTATTTTGGACTAGAAATAAATATAATAAAATGAGCGGGTTTTATATATTTATTTGTGGGTTTGTGTTCTATGTTGGAAGAGCTTCGCAACGAACTAAACCACGTCCAAAACGGAGCTAAGATGAATGAGATATCGATGCTCAAAGTTGGGTATTTGGAACATTCAATGCTGAAATAAAAGGGAAAGTAGCACCTTGTCCCACATCGGATGAGAGATGGAACTTAAAGGGGTATTTAAGTGGGAACTCTATTATTTCATGGGAGCACTCACTAGTGTACTCGCGAAGGGTGCGGAGCACCCTAACTCGCACTCGCACGTCAGGCGAGGAGGCAGAATGGCTACGTCAATTCGTGGAAGATATTCCAAGATGGCCAAAGCCTTTGCCAGCCATATGTGTACATTGTGATAGCCAATCAGCGATTGGTAGAGCTCAAAGCTTGATGTACAATGGCAGATCAAGGCATATGCGACGTAGGCATAACACGATACGACAACTACTCTCAACAGGTGTTATCACAATTGATTATGTGAGATCAACGGATAACATTGCGGACCCGTTAACAAAAGGCTTAAGCAGAGAGTTAGTAGAAACGTCGTCAAGAGGAATGGGACTAAAGCCCGTGATAAATGGGAATATGAGGGAAACCTAATTTAGTTGACTGGAGATCCCAAGATCTAAGTTCAATTGGACAACTTAATGATATTACCAAACGGAGTCACTGTGGGGGAGTACCCCAAACTAAATAAAAGGGAGTTACATATACTTCCTAGTCCATTCCAATCAGTGACATTGATGCGAGGCTAAGCATATTAAGGTTAACGGTTTTGGGAAATCAAATAACCATGATGCTTTTAATGATTCAGAGGAATCACCTATGTTAGAGAGAAGTAGGGTCGCTTCGAATGGATTTGTGGGGTGCGCAAATCCTAGAGCTCTCGCAGAACCAGGCTAGTGTTCCAGGACCATAATAGGACACGACAATGAGGAGTTGGCCAAACCAGGGAGAGTATTGTGTGAAGTGTATTGTCGTTTACACAAATGGGGGTATGTTCAAGGACATCGCGTCTACACACCGCTAGTAAGCTAAGTGCGCTTCACAAAAGAAGGTTCAAAGGTGACAACCTACCTATCTTGCAATACTCAACTGTCGAAGTTTATCGTTGAAAAGTGTAAGGAAAAAATCCATTTCCATACATGTGGGGGATTGTTGGAAATTTGATGAAAATAGCATTTTTCATGTGGGGGATTGTTGGAAAATAGGTGAAAATAGCAATTTTCACAAATATAGGAAAATGATTTTTTCCTATTTTGGACTAGAAATAAATATAATAAAATGAGCGGGTTTTATATATTTATTTGTGGGTTTGTGTTCTATGTTGGAAGAGCTTCGCAACGAACTAAACCACGTCCAAAACGGAGCTAAGATGAATGAGATATCGATGCTCAAAGTTGGCTATTTGGAACATTCAATGCTGAAATAAATGGGAAAGTAGCACCTTGTCCCACATCGGATGAGAGATGGAACTTAAAGGGGTATTTAAGTGGGAACTCTATTATTTCATGGGAGCACTCACTAGTGTACTCGCGAAGGGTGCGGAGCACCCTAACTCGCACTCGCACGTCAGGCGAGGAGGCAGAATGGCTACGTCAATTCGTGGAAGATATTCCAAGATGGCCAAAGCCTTTGCCAGCCATATGTGTACATTGTGATAGCCAATCAGCGATTGGTAGAGCTCAAAGCTTGATGTACAATGGCAGATCAAGGCATATGCGACGTAGGCATAACACGATACGACAACTACTCTCAACAGGTGTTATCACAATTGATTATGTGAGATCAACGGATAACATTGCGGACCCGTTAACAAAAGGCTTAAGCAGAAAGTTAGTAGAAACGTCGTCAAGAGGAATGGGACTAAAGCCCGTGATAAATGGGAATATGAGGGAAACCTAATTTAGTTGACTGGAGATCCCAAGATCTAAGTTCAATTGGACAACTTAATGATATTACCAAACGGAGTCACTGTGGGGGAGTACCCCAAACTAAATAAAAGGGAGTTACATATACTTCCTAGTCCATTCCAATCAGTGACATTGATGCGAGGCTAAGCATATTAAGGTTAACGGTTTTGGGAAATCAAATAACCATGATGCTTTTAATGATTCAGAGGAATCACCTATGTTAGAGAGAAGTAGGGTCGCTTCGAATGGATTTGTGGGGTGCGCAAATCCTAGAGCTCTCGCAGAACCAGGCTAGTGTTCCAGGACCATAATAGGACACGACAATGAGGAGTTGGCCAAACCAGGGAGAGTATTGTGTGAAGTGTATTGTCGTTTACACAAATGGGGGTATGTTCAAGGACATCGCATCTACACACCGCTAGTAAGCTAAGTGCGCTTCACAAAAGAAGGTTCAAAGGTGACAACCTACCTATCTTGCAATACTCAACTGTCGAAGTTTATCGTTGAAAAGTGTAAGGAAAAGATCCATTTCCATACATGTGGGGGATTGTTGGAAATTTGATAAAAATAGCATTTTTCATGTGGGGGATTGTTGGAAAATATGTGAAAATAGCAATTTTCACAAATATAGGAAAATGATTTTTTCCTATTTTGGACTAGAAATAAATATAATAAAATGAGCGGGTTTTATATATTTATTTGTGGGTTTGTGTTCTATGTTGGAAGAGCTTCGCAACGAACTAAACCACGTCCAAAACGGAGCTAAGATGAATGAGATATCGATGCTCAAAGTTGGGTATTTGGAACATTCAATGCTGAAATAAATGGGAAAGTAGCACCTTGTCCCACATTGGATGAGAGATGGAACTTAAAGGGGTATTTAAGTGGGAACTCTATTATTTCATGGGAGCACTCACTAGTGTACTCGCGAAGGGTGCGGAGCACCCTAACTCGCACTCGCACGTCAGGCGAGGAGGCAGAATGGCTACGTCAATTCGTGGAAGATATTCCAAGATGGCCAAAGCCTTTGCCAGCCATATGTGTACATTGTGATAGCCAATCAGCGATTGGTAGAGCTCAAAGCTTGATGTACAATGGCAGATCAAGGCATATGCGACGTAGGCATAACACGATACGACAACTACTCTCAACAGGTGTTATCACAATTGATTATGTGAGATCAACGGATAACATTGCGGACCCGTTAACAAAAGGCTTAAGCAGAAAGTTAGTAGAAACGTCGTCAAAAGGAATGGGACTAAAGCCCGTGATAAATGGGAATATGAGGGAAACCTAATTTAGTTGACTGGAGATCCCAAGATCTAAGTTCAATTGGACAACTTAATGATATTACCAAACGGAGTCACTGTGGGGGAGTACCCCAAACTAAATAAAAGGGAGTTACATATACTTCCTAGTCCATTCCAATCAGTGACATTGATGCGAGGCTAAGCATATTAAGGTTAACGGTTTTGGGAAATCAAATAACCATGATGCTTTTAATGATTCAGAGGAATCACCTATGTTAGAGAGAAGTAGGGTCGCTTCGAATGGATTTGTGGGGTGCGCAAATCCTAGAGCTCTCGCAGAACCAGGCTAGTGTTCCAGGACCATAATAGGACACGACAATGAGGAGTTGGCCAAACCAGGGAGAGTATTGTGTGAAGTGTATTGTCGTTTACACAAATGGGGGTATGTTCAAGGACATCGCGTCTACACACCGCTAGTAAGCTAAGTGCGCTTCACAAAAGAAGGTTCAAAGGTGACAACCTACCTATCTTGCAATACTCAACTGTCGAAGTTTATCGTTGAAAAGTGTAAGGAAAAGATCCATTTCCATACATGTGGGGGATTGTTGGAAATTTGATGAAAATAGCATTTTTCATGTGGGGGATTGTTGGAAAATAGGTGAAAATAGCAATTTTCACAAATATAGGAAAATGATTTTTTCCTATTTTGGACTAGAAATAAATATAATAAAATGAGCGGGTTTTATATATTTATTTGTGGGTTTGTGTTCTTTGTTGGAAGAGCTTCGCAACAAACTAAACCACGTCCAAAACGGAGCTAAGATGAATGAGATATTGATGCTCAAAGTTGGGTATTTGGAACATTCAATGCTGAAATAAATGGGAAAGTAGCACCTTGTCCCACATCGGATGAGAGATGGAACTTAAAGGGGTATTTAAGTGGGAACTCTATTATTTCATGGGAGCACTCACTAGTGTACTCGCGAAGGGTGCGGAGCACCCTAACTCGCACTCGCACACGCTCGCGCGCGCGCGTGGCGTGGGCGATGAGGCGCAATGTGGCGCTTTGATGGTGCACTTTGCACTTCGCACGCTCGCATCGCCGCGAGCCGCGTGACGTGGCAGTCCGCGCGCGGGTATACGTGGCACGAAGGCGCACGCGCGCATGGCTGTGAGCCAAGAGGACGCACCGCGCATGGGCGTGCACACCTGGGCGCGCGCGCACTCGTAGAAGCATCCAGCATTGAATGACAGTGCAATTTTAGTCCAGTACTGCTGCTCCGGCTGTTGTACCCTGGGAAACAAAACGAGTACTCTTGGGAGACTCGGAATTTGTTTTAAGGGAAGCGTGTTGAACACGTGACTCAGCCCCTCTGTTTCTACCCCATTCTTGTTTTTTGCTTATTTCAGTTGTATTTGTAATTGTAATTTTTGCTTTCTTATTTCTGATTGTAATTGTATTAATAATATTTGTTTTATTTTATTTAAATTACGCGAACGGTTCCTACAATCTTAAAACAAACTTTTAAAACCGTTCGTGTAATCAAAACCATTCTGTTTGGTGATTCAAACAAGTTTTGATTCACTCAGTTTGTGTTTTAAAAACAGATTTTTTTGTGTTTTCATCTTCAAAGGAGCGACTTTGGTTGAAAACAATTTGGTTACTTCAGAATTGTCCTAAATTGCTTATAAACTTTCTGCCTTGGTCTTCAAAGTTGGACTTAGAAGCCAGTCAGTAAGTTTTAAATATTAAGAATTTTCTGTTTTTGGTCTTCAAAGTTGGACTTAGAAGCCTAAACAGTAAATTTGTGGTAAAATTAAAATCAGTTAGTTTCCTTCTGGTTTTGCGTAAATCAGAATTTTTTACTAAACTTTAAATTTTAATTTTTTCAGCATGTTGAACGAAACTGTCAACGTTAACAACACCACAAATGTTGTGACGGGAACCCCTCTTAACGCCACCACTGTGGGAGCGTCCACAGTGGCCAATCACGCTGAACGACCTGAGAAGTTCTCGGGTCTACACTTTAAGAGGTGGCAGCAGAAGATGTTCTTCTACCTGACCACCATGAACCTTGCGAGGTTCTTAACTGAAACCGCTCCCCAACCTGCGGAAGGGGAGACCAGCGCTCAGGCTCTGAGCGCGGTAGAGGCTTGGAAGCACTCGGATTTCATTTGTCGAGGCTATGTGTTAAACGGGCTTTCGGATGCATTGTATAATGTGTACTACAATGTCAAGACTTCCAAAGATCTTTGGGATGCCTTGGACAAGAAGTACAAAACGGAGGATGCTGGCACAAAGAAATTTGTGGTAGCCCGTTTCTTGGATTTCAAAATGGTTGATTCTAAAAGTGTTATGAATCAAGTCCAAGAATTCCAAATTATACTACATGACATCTTTGCGGAAGGCATGACACTTAGCGAGACATTCCAAGTGGCAGTGTTGATTGAAAAGTTACCTCCTGGTTGGGTGGATTTTAAGAATTATCTTAAATACAAACGAAAGGAGATAACTTTAGAGGACCTTATTGTTCGTCTTCGGATTGAAGAGGGCAATAGAATTGCCCTAAAAGGCAGCCATGCGCAAACTTCTGCCAGCGCAAACATGGTTGAGCATGGGCAATCCTCTAAGGGCGCGAAGGGTAAGGGGAAAAAGGACAAAGAGAAAGCAAAGGCTAGCAAACTTGGACCGAAGAAAGGGGTTGTGAAAAAGAAACCTCCAACGTGTAACATCTGTGCTTGTAATCATTATGAACAGTACCATTATCAATAAAACAATGTCATTTGATCCCAATGTTTGTTTGGTTATGTTTTACATTTTTCATGTTTTGACTTTTATTCAATTTCAAACTCTATATCACTTTCTAGAGAGTTATACGCAAACTGGTGCGTAAACGTAGCCAGTTTAATGCGACAAATACTCTGGAACATCAACATATACTTAACATACCTTAAATAACCCTTACATAACTTAGAAATAAGTTTTGAAGGCTTTGGTATGGCAAAAACAAGTTAATTCGCTTACAGGGACTAAACTTGACAAACTATGAAAGTATGCCAATTTGAACTGTAACGAACATTCCGGAACATGAACATAAGTTAAACATACCATAAATATCCTTTACATAGCTTAGAAATAGGCTTTGAGGGGTTCGGTATGCTAAAATTAACTTTTGGGGTCATTCAGGGACTAAAAGCGTCAAAAAAGTGCACAAGTTTGCATTTTCGCGCATAACTTACGTTCTGAATACATCCGGACATCCAAAAATTTATGTAAGCACTAAAATATTTTATTTTAGTGTTTGTCATAAGAAAAATCCATTCGTCACGCCATTTGGATCATTTTTCGCGCTTATGCGCATTCCGTCGTAATTAACCGAACAACGTAACCGTACGGCTAAACGAACCGACACCCGAGATATTTTTGAACACATTTTAAGTTCCCTATACTTTAACTTCATTTTAGAGCTTTGAAATAGGGTTAACGGGGCTTAAACGTGTCAAAAAACGCATCGAAAACCAAGTTTTGAGGTTGCAGGGACTGAAACTGTAAATCTGCCAAACTAGGTCCGTAAGTAGGGGCCAGATGCAGCAAAACGATTTTTTTTCAGCTGTTAACAGCCCTTAACACTCTCCAAAGTCCAAGTGCCAAGTGTCAAACTCTTATGGTGGATGGCAAATGAGTTACCACAACTTTCCAACAAGTGTACGGCTTAGATCGTGCCCCCTTTTCCAAGAAATGATCCTAACGGTGAACCAAAAACTATAAATACCCACCTCCACCCTTCACTTTTCCTCACAAGAATCTGATCTAATGTGCTCTAAGTTGAAACCTTTGTTTCATACCTGAGCTATTTTGATCTAGGTTAGCATTCGGGGACCCTTCGTAAGTGTTCCTTCGTTCTTTTATTGTTTTTCGAGTCCGAAAGTCAAACTTTGTTTGACTTTCTGCATTGACCAGTTTATGGTCAATGCGAAGTTTGTTTGAACTTCACAACGTGATTTTATTCACGATGGTTATAGTCCCTTGTGACTATGCCTAATGATTACCACGTTGTCTAGGGTCGTAAGGGTAAGCGATCTGATAAATCGCTTATACCTTCGAACCCGACCCATTTGGTCGATCATTAGGATCTGACCAAACACATTAGGTGACCATAGCATATAGGGAATAACCTTCCGAGGTTATACCTTATGGTCGCTTCGTTTAAGTAGTTGTATGATAGGTAGTTTATATGCCTTAGGTAAATTACCAAAATACCCCTTTGATGCCAAAATTCATTTTAAACATATGTAACATAACTTTTGACATCTAAACTGATTTGACAACAATATTAGACATGTTAAGGCATATGTTACTTGTCATAGGACTAGTTAGGCGGTCCAAACGCGTTTCACGCGAACGACGCGTTAAAGTAGCATAAGCTTCCTAAACGGGTCGTAATGGGTCGTAAGCACTTATGTTAGGTTTCAATTAGTATGTAGGCTTTGTTAAACCATATTACACGAGTCTCCATACTCGTTTGGTTTACGAACCCGCATTCTATCCGATCTTCCGATTTAGGTCCGGTATATTAACATAGTTACCTATATTAGGTGTCGTTTGATTCCGTGACCTCTAGCATTGCTTGGTGGTTATCTTAGGACTTCTGAGCAATCTCAAGTGAGTACATAGACCCCTCTTTTACTGTTTTCCAAACTATTTTGGGGTGAAACACATGTGCCTACTTGTTACTTTCATGCTTTCCATGTTTTCACATCATATACCTGCTATGTTCGTTAGTACATTATAGTACATGATTTCATTACCTTTCATGCTATGTATGCCCATTGTGTGTGTACTTAGTACATTGTTTTACATTACATTTCATGCCCCGCATTCTATCCGATCTTCCGATTTAGGTCCGGTATATTAACATAGTTACCTATATTAGGTGCCGTTTGATTCCGTGATCTCTAGCATTGCTTGGTGGTTATCTTAGGACTTCTGAGCAATCTCAAGTGAGTACATAGACCCCTCTTTTACTGTTTTCCAAACTGTTTTGGGGTGAAACACATGTGCCTACTTGTTACTTTCATGCTTTCCATGTTTTCACATCATATACCTGCTATGTTCGTTAGTATATTATAGTACATGATTTCATTACCTTTCATGCTATGTATGCCCATTGTGTGTGTACTTAGTACATTGTTTTACATTACATTTCATGCCCCGCATTCTATCCGATCTTCCGATTTAGGTCCGGTATATTAACATAGTTACCTATATTAGGTGCCGTTTGATTCCGTGATCTCTAGCATTGCTTGGTGGTTATCTTAGGACTTCTGAGCAATCTCAAGTGAGTACATAGACCCCTCTTTTACTGTTTTCCAAACTGTTTTGGGGTGAAACACATGTGCCTACTTGTTACTTTCATGCTTTCCATGTTTTCACATCATATACCTGCTATGTTCGTTAGTACATTATAGTACATGATTTCATTACCTTTCATGCTATGTATGCCCATTGTGTGTGTACTTAGTACATTGTTTTACATTACATTTCATGCTATATATGCCCATTGTGTGCATACTTAGTACATTGTTTTACATTACATTTCATGCTATGTATGCCCATTGTGTGCATACTTAGTACAATTGTTTACATCACATGCTTACATTTTGGTATGACATTTGGTTTGTTTAACATGGAACAATACATTCATTAACATTGATCACGCCGTTCGTTAGTAGGTAGTGGTACCATAGGAATTGACAACTCTCGTTCCTGAAATCCTGGGTTTGTTTGGATTGGAAGGAATGACTGAATTCGATATACATAACTTAGATAAACCTTTAATTTGTTTAAGGGTTTATCGCCACAGTCTCAAGGCTTGGATGTATGCATTTTCACAATACCGCATAAATGTTTGTATCAGTAAAGCATGCATTTGTTACACAAAACATAACTTTGATTTAAACCATGTTTTACTTCAATACCTTGTTTTTGTGCCTTTTACATATGGTTTAGTTGGTATATTTCACTTACCATACATCATATTTTTGGGTAAACATTACATGATCTACATGAACATAAACATTTTGACATTGATATACACATTTAGTGGTTTACATTGGACATAGACATTTCAATATGGTTTACACATTAACACATGACAATTCATTTATACATGAACAATTTACATTGATGGTTGGTTTGGGTAAATGATTCGAGTAACGAGGCGTGTGTAATATAATACAAGCATGGTGGATACGCCGCTGGTACTTCCTATAAATAAGTGTTTGTATGATATTTCATGTCGTAGCGTTACTTAAATCATTTCAATATTTGACATATTACATTTTACATAAACAACTTATTTTCACAAGACATTGATTTACAAAACTACTTATCTTATACAAACTCATTTTTTACTTGGTTATTCATTTAACCTTACATTATTCTCTTACTTATACATATCATTGCTTTTTAATGATTTACAAAACAAAACAACTTACAAGGTTCATGACTGACTGTTATTAAACAATTTTTCCTAAACTTATAAGTCATGAATCCTATTTTCACAAAACCTATGTATCTCACAGGCATTTTTATGCTGACGTACCTATTTTCACATGTGTTTTCAGGAGCTTTTCCGTAGGATGATGATCGTGACACTAGGGCGGACCTGTGCCTTAGAGACATAAAATGAAGATAGACTTAGTTTAATTATGTTCTGAACTCTTTATTTCTTGTTTAAGACAATGTAACTCTTTTGTTTATAAATAAAATACAACTTTGAATGCCATGGTTATGAAACAATTAATTCTGTTACAACACTCCCCGACGTTTTCCGCCACGTTTTGTATGTTATACGTGGTCGGGGTGTGACAGAAGAGTTGGTATCAGAGCCAATGGTTATAGGGAATTAGGTTATTAGTAATGCTTTGACCTAGACTATAACTTTCTAGGAACCTAACACAAGTTATCTTGTGTTTAGATCTTAAAACATGCACATCACCTATCCTTAGGTGATTATCAAAACAAAAACCAATTTTTTCCGAAACGATTTTTGAAAAACAATCTTATGTTTTTGAATGATTTATTACAAGGTTTTGAACCCTCTTTTGTAAGGTTTTGAACCCTTCCAGTTTGACTAAATTTTTGCCATTGTGCCTTCAAATTTTCAAAATCTCGTCAAAGTTTTGGGTTCAAAATAGTGTGAACACGTGCAAACTGGAAGAGTGAATGCCTGTATTCTGGGTTTTTCTGTCTAGGCAAGCACTTCGTATATATCTCATCAGACGCGAGACCAGTTGTGCTTACCTGGGAATTCTTGGGATAAGTGTTCACTTATAGGCGAGCATGTCTTCGCGATACATTATTTTTGACCTATTTACTTTGATTAGTCACTATGTGTCATTTGTTTGCTTGGTAACGCGGACGAATGACCACCATCCTTGCTTTTGTTGATTTTGTTTCATCTCATTCTCTTCATCCAATCATCTCACTCGTTTCCTTTCATGTTTTCCTCTTTTAGAATGCCTCCTCGACGCGAGAACCAGATAGCGACTGCCGAACTGGCAGAAATTATTGCGCAGCAGATGGCTGCTCAATTCCCAAATCTCTTTGCTCAATGGCACCAAGCCAACAACAATAACAATGCTCCATGCAAATACAAGGATTTTAACTCAGCTAAACCACTCAAGTTTAGTGGTTCTGAAGGAGCGACTGGGCTTCTTCAATGGTTCGAGAGCATTGAGAATACTTTCCGCCACGTGCAGTGTCCTGACAATCGCAAGGTCGAGTTTTCTTCGAGTGTGTTTCAGAAGAGGGCTCTCACATGGTGGAACGGGGTTATGAGAGACCGTGGTGCTGAAGTTGCTCTAGCACAGACATGGGCTGAACTTAGGGCCCTTATGATGAGGGAGTTCTGTCCTCGTCATGAACAACGAGCGTTGGAGAAAGAGTTTGATGACTTGAAACAAGACAGTGGTGAGCACAGGGCATATACTGATAGGTTTGAGGAGCTGAGTTTGCTATGCCCAACGATGGTCACCCCACTCGACAAGGCTATCGAAAGGTACATCGACGGCCTACCTGACTCAGTCCAAGACATCATTACTGGTAGTAACCCTGCCACACTCCGTCAGGCGATCGAGTTATCAGCAACATTGACTGAGTCACAGATTCGGAAGAATAAATTACACAAGAAGGGTGACAAGGGCAAGAAACAGTCGTCTGACAAGGAAGATAGCAAGAAAGGTCAAAACAAGAACGGAAAGGATTCTGGTTCATCAAAAAGGGCAAGGAAGCGTAAGGCTTCCCAAAACTATGTTGTCACTGCCCAAGCTAACCAGGCAGCTCCCAACCAACCCGCACCGCCTCCAGCGAAGAAGCCGTATTCAGGGAATGCACCTTTGTGCAATAGGTGCAACAGTCACCATCAGCCGCAACATCAGTTCCGTTTCTGTACTAACTGTGGGAAGTCAGGTCATCTTGTCGATGTTTGTCGGTTTGCTCAGAATCGGGCAGTTCAGAACCCGGCTCAACAAGCTGCTCAGCAACAGGGTCAAGCTGCACGGCCACACCATCCACCAGGTGCTTGTTATAACTGTGGGGATCTGACCCACTACAGAAACCGGTGCCCAAGGCTAGCTAACCAGAATCAGAATGCAAACCAGAATCAGGCTCAGGCTCGAGGGCGAGCTTTCAACATGAATGCCCAAGAGGCGCAGGCGGACGATAATGTGGTGAACGGTACGTTCTTTATTAATAATCAGCCTGCATCTGTTCTTTTTTATTTGGGTGCCGACAAGAGTTTGGTGTCATTGTCTTTTGAGCCAATGCTTCGCGTGTCTAGAACAAAACTAGGTAAACCTTTGACAGTAGAGGTTGCTAGTGGTGAACCCATTATTCTTGATTCTGTTCTACGCAACTGCCAGTTAAACCTTAACGACCATCTTTTTCCTATTGACCTCACGCCAATGCAACTTGGAAGCTTCGACGTCATTGTGGGTATGGATTGGTTATCTAAGCATCACGCAGAGATAGTTTGTTCTGAGAAGATTGTTCGTGTGCCGCTTTCGACAGGAGAGATCCTACAGGTTCAAGGTGAGAAACCTGCCGGTGGTCTCAAACTCATGTCTTGTTTTAAAGCTCGGAAGTATATGCGAAAGAATTATGTGGCCTTCTTAGCACATGTTACAGCAGATAAAGGCAAGGGTAAGTCAATTTCAGATATTCCTGTCGTTCAGGATTATTCTGAAGTTTTCCCTGAAGAGTTACCTGGTCTACCCCCAGCACGCCAACTTGAGTTTCGTATTGATCTCGTACCTGGTGCAAATCCTATTGCCAGAGCTCCATATCGTCTTGCACCATCTGAGATGCAAGAGTTGGCTAAGCAGCTTCAGGAGCTCTCTGACAAAGGTTTTATCCGTCCTAGCTTTTCACCTTGGGGTGCTCCCGTTCTTTTTGTCAAGAAGAAGGTTGGATCCTTTAGGATGTGTATCGATTATCGTGAGCTTAACAAGCTTACCATCAAGAATCGATATCCCCTACCGCGCATAGATGATCTCTTTGATCAGTTACAAGGTGCTTCTTATTTTTCGAAGATTGATCTGCGATCTGGATATCATCAACTTCTGGTGCATGAAGAAGATATTCCCAAGACAGCGTTCAGTACTCGTTATGGACATTATGAGTTCACAGTCATGCCATTCGGTTTAACTAATGCTCCTGCTGTTTTCATGGACTTAATGAATAGGGTCTGCAAACCTTATTTGGATCAGTTCGTCATTGTTTTTATTGACGACATCTTGATTTATTCTAAGACGCGAGCTGATCACGAGCAACATCTTCGTCTTACTCTGGAACTCCTAAAGAAAGAGCAACTTTTCGCCAAATTCTCCAAGTGTGAATTCAGGCTTAAAGAAGTTCAATTCTTAGGACATGTCATCAACGAACAACGTATTCATGTAGATCCCTCCAAGATCAGTGCGATTAAGGATTGGGATGCGCCTACTACTCCTACTGAGGTTCGTTCTTTTCTTGGTCTAGCGGGTTATTATCGCCGCTTCATTGAAAATTTCTCGAAAATTGCAGTTCCTCTAACTGCTTTAACTCGGAAGAACAAGCCCTTTGATTGGGGATACAAACAAGAGGAAGCTTTTCAAAACTTGAAGCAGAAGCTTTGCGACGCGCCTGTTCTGACTTTTCCTGAGGGCAATGATGATTTCGTCGTTTATTGCGATGCATCTAAACTGGGTCTTGGCTGTGTTCTGGTGCAAAGGAACAAAGTCATAGCATATGCATCGAGGCAGTTGAAGATACATGAGAAGAACTACACCACTCATGATCTTGAGTTAGGTGCAGTTGTTTTCGCTCTAAAGATCTGGAGACACTATTTGTACGGTACAAAATGTGTGGTTTTCACGGACCACAAAAGTCTTCAGCATATCTTCAACCAGAAAGAACTCAACATGAGGCAACGACGTTGGGTTGAGCTTTTAAACGACTATGATTGCGAAATTCGCTACCATCCTGGTAAGGCGAATGTCGTAGCTGATGCATTGAGTCATAAGGAACGTACTAAGCTTCATTGTGTACGTGTTCAATCTGTTATTCAAGCTCGATCTGATATCCAAGCACGCATATCTCAGGCTCAACAATCTTGTGTTTCACAAGGTTTGATGGATAGGGAATTTCCCTATCACATAACACCTGATCTAGAACTGAAGGACAATGGATCGTACTACTTCATGGACCGTTTGTGGGTCCCAAGCCAGGATGATCTCCGTACCTTGCTTATGGATGAAGCCCATAAGTCTCGTTATTCTAATCATCCGGGCTTAGATAAGATGTATAAAGATCTTCGTATTCAGTATTGGTGGCCTGGTATGAAGAAAGACATTGCCTTATACGTATCAAAATGCCTTACTTATCTTAAGGTTAAGGCTGAACATCAGCGTCCTTCGGGTTTATTGGTGCAACCAGAGATCCCAGTTTGGAAATGGGAAAACATTACTATGGATCTCATTACTAAACTTCCACGAAGAAAGGTCATGATGCCATCTGGGTAGTCGTTGATCGTCTTACTAAGTCAGCGCATTTCTTGCCAATCCGTGAGGATTTTCCTGCTGACAAACTTGCTAAAATCTATGTGGATGAAATTGTAGCTCGACATGGTGTTCCTTTGAATATCATTTCTGACAGAGATGCTCATTTCACTTCTCATTTTTTGAGAACCATGCAATCTGCTATGGGGACCCAACTTAATCTGAGCACAGCTTATCATCCGCAAACGGATGGTCAATCTGAGAGAACAATCCAGACTCTGGAGGATATGCTTAGAGCTTGTGTGATCGATTTTGGTGGTAGTTGGGATTCACATCTTCAGTTAATTGAATTCTCCTACAACAACAGTTATCACACCAGCATCAAAATGGCTCCTTTCGAGGCTCTCTATGGTCAAAAATGTCGTTCACCAGTCTGCTGGAATGAGATCGGCGAGGCTCAACTTACTGGACCTGCCCTCATTTTAGAGACAACTGACAAGATTAAGAAAGTACGTGATAACCTTCAGAGAGCTAGAAGCCGTCAAAAGAGTTACGCGGACCCAAAACGCAAGCCCTTGGAATTTCAAGTCGGTGATCGAGTATTACTTAAGGTCCCTCCTTGGAAAGGTGTAATCGGATTTGGAAAGAAAGGAAAACTTGCACCTAGATACGTTGGACCATTCAAGATCGTCGAAAGAATCGGAAAGGTAGCCTACAGACTTGAGTTACCTCCGGAACTTGGAAATGTTCATCCAACTTTTCACGTGTCCAATCTCAAGAGGTGTTTAGCTGATGAGAACCTCCACATACCACTTGACGAAATTCGTGTTGGTAAAACACTGAAATTTGTTGAGAAACCTGTGGAAATCATGGAACGTGAAGTCAAGTGGCTTAAACGCAAACGCATTCCTTTGGTCAAAGTTCGCTGGGAAGCTAGACGTGGACCCGAGTTTACTTGGGAACGCGAAGATCAAATGAAGGCGGAATATCTGCATCTTTTCCCACGAGTTTCCTCTAAATAAATTTAGGGACGAAATTTCCACAAGTAGGGGAGACTGTAACATCTGTGCTTGTAATCATTATGAACAGTACCATTATCAATAAAACAATGTCATTTGATCCCAATGTTTGTTTGGTTATGTTTTACATTTTTCATGTTTTGACTTTTATTCAATTTCAAACTCTATATCACTTTCTAGAGAGTTATACGCAAACTGGTGGGTAAACGTAGCCAGTTTAATGCGACAAATACTCTGTAACATCAAAATATACTTAACATACCTTAAATAACCCTTACATAACTTAGAAATAAGTTTTGAAGGCATTGGTATGGCAAAAACAAGTTAATTCGCTTACAGGGACTAAACTTGACAAACTGCGAAAGTATGCCAATTTGAACTGTAACGAACATTCCGGAACATGAACATAAGTTAAACATACCATAAATATCCTTTACATAGCTTATAAATAGGCTTTGAGGGGTTCGGTATGCTAAAATAAACTTTTGGGGTCATTCAGGGACTAAAAGCGTCAAAAAAGTGCACAAGTTTGCATTTTCACGCATAACTTACGTTCTGAATACATCCGGACATCCAAAAATTTATGTAAGCACTAAAATATTTTATTTTAGTGTTTGGCATAAGATAAATCCATTCGTCACGCCATTTGGATCATTTTTCGCGCTTATGCGCATTCCGTCGTAATTAACCGAACAACGTAACCGTACGGCTAAACGAACCGACACCCGAGATATTTTTGAACACATTTTAAGTTCCCTATACTTTAACTTCATTTTAGAGCTTTGAAATAGGGTTAACGGGGCTTAAACGTGTCAAAAAAAACGCATCAAAAACCAAGTTTTGAGGTTGTAGGGACTGAAACTGTAAATCTGCCAAACTAGGTCCGTAAGTAGGGGCCAGATGCAGCAAAACGTTTTTTTCAGCTGTTAACAGCCCTTAACACTCTCCAAAGGCCAAGTGCCAAGTGTCAAACTCTTATGGTGGATGGCAAATGAGTTACCACAACTTTCCAACAGGTGTACGGCTTAGATCGTGCCCCCTTTTCCAAGAAATGATCCTAACGGTGAACCAAAAACTATAAATACCCACCTCCACCCTTCACTTTTCCTCACAAGAATCTGATCTAATGTGCTCTAAGTTGAAACCTTTGTTTCATACCTGAGCTATTTTGATCTAGATTAGCATTCGGGGACCCTTCGTAAGTGTTCCTTCGTTCTTTTATTGTTTTTCGAGTCCGAAAGTCAAACTTTGTTTGACTTTCTGCATTGACCAGTTTATGGTCAATGTGAAGTTCGTTTGAACTTCGCAACGTGATTGTACTCACGATGGTTATAGTCCCTTGTGACTATGCCTAATGATTACCACGTTGTCTAGGGTCGTAAGGGTAAGCGATCTGATACATCGCTTATACCTTCGAACCCGACCCATTTGGTCGATCATTAGGATCCGACCAAACACATTAGGTGACCATAGCATATAGGGAATAACCTTCCGAGGTTATACCTTATGGTCGCTTCGTTTAAGTAGTTGTATGATAGGTAGTTTATATGCCTTAGGTAAATTACCAAAATCCCCCTTTGATGCCAAAATTCATTTTAAACATATGTAACATAACTTTTGACATCTAAACTGATTTGACAACAATATTAGACATGTTAAGGCATATGTTACTTGTCATAGGACTAGTTAGGCGGTCCAAACGGGTCGTAATGGGTCGTAAGCACTTATGTTAGGTTTCAATTAGTATGTAGGCTTTGTTAAACCATATTACACGAGTCTCCATACTCGTTTGGTTTACGAACCCGCATTCTATCCGATCTTCCGATTTAGGTCCGGTATATTAACATAGTTACCTATATTAGGTGTCGTTTGATTCCGTGACCTCTAGCATTGCTTGGTGGTTATCTTAGGACTTCTGAGCAATCTCAAGTGAGTACATAGACCCCTCTTTTACTGTTTTCCAAACTATTTTGGGGTGAAACACATGTGCCTACTTGTTACTTTCATGCTTTCCATGTTTTCACATCATATACCTGCTATGTTCGTTAGTACATTACAGTACATGATTTCATTACCTTTCATGCTATGTATGCCCATTGTGTGTGTACTTTGTACATTGTTTTACATTACATTTCATGCTATATATGCCCATTGTATGCATACTTAGTACATTGTTTTACATTACATTTCATGCTATGTATGCCCATTGTGTGCATACTTAGTACAATTGTTTACATCACATGCTTACATTTTGGTATGACATTTGGTTTGTTTAACATGGAACAATACATTCATTAACATTGATCACGCCGTTCGTTAGTAGGTAGTGGTACCATAGGAATTGACAACTCCCGTTCCTGAAATCCTGGGTTTGTTTGGATTGGAAGGAATGACCGAATTCGATATACATAACTTAGATAAACCTTTAATTTGTTTAAGGGTTTATCGCCACAGTCTCAAGGCTTGGATGTATGCATTTTCACAATACCGCATAAATGTTTGTATCAGTAAAGCATGCATTTGTTACACAAAACATAACTTTGATTTAAACCATGTTTTACTTCAATACCTTGTTTTTGTGCATTTTACATATGGTTTAGTTGGTATATTTCACTTACCATACATCATATTTTTGGGTAAACATTACATGATCTACATTAACATAAACATTTTGACATTGATATACACATTTAGTGGTTTACATTGGACATAGACATTTCAATATGGTTTACACATTAACACATGACAATTCATTTATACATGAACAATTTACATTGATGGTTGGTTTGGGTAAATGATTCGAGTAACGAGGCGTGTGTAATATAATACAAGCATGGTGGATACGCCGCTGGTACTTCCTATAAATAAGTGTTTGTATGATATTTCATGTCGTAGCATTACTTAAATCATTTCAATATTTGACATATTACATTTTACATAAACAACTTATTTTCACAAGACATTGATTTACAAAACTACTTATCTTATACAAACTCATTTTTTACTTGGTTATTCATTTAACCTTACATTATTCTCTTACTTATACATATCATTGCTTTTTAATGATTTACAAAACAAAACAACTTACAAGGTTCATGACTGACTGTTATTAAACAATTTTTCCTAAACTTATAAGTCATGAATCCTATTTTCACAAAACCTATGTATCTCACAGGCATTTTTATGCTGACGTACCTATTTTCACATGTGTTTTCAGGAGCTTTTCCGTAGGATGATGATCGTGACACTAGGGCGGACCTGTGCCTTAGAGACATAAAATGAAGATAGACTTAGTTTAATTATGTTCTGAACTCTTTATTTCCTGTTTAAGACAATGTAACTCTTATGTTTATAAATAAAATACAACTTTGAATGCCATGGTTATGAAACAATTAATTCTGTTACAACACTCCCCGACGTTTTCCGCCACGTTTTGTATGTTATACGTGGTTGGGGTGTGACACAACGTTCCAAGGGACTTGTTACAACTGTGACGAGCCGGGGCATCGGGCTAACCAATGCAAGAAACCAAAGCGTGAGCTCGCGCACATGGTGGATGAAGACGGAATGCCTTTGGTGGCAATGATTTCCGACAAAACCGCAATGTTGGATGAGGTCAATGCTGTGACCAACACTCCAAAAGGGTGGTGGATTGATACGGGAGCGACCCGTCGTGTGTGCCCAGACAGGAGCCTCTTTACCACCTTCAAGGAGCTTGCGGGAGATGAGAAGCTGTACATGGGAAATGCAGCCACCGCGGACATCAAGGGTGAAGGAACGGTGATTTTGAAGCGGACTTCAGGGAAGGAGCTCACTTTCAGAAACGTGTTATATGTTCCAGACTTGCGCAAGAGCCTAGTCTCGGGATGGTTGCTTAATAAGTTTGCATTTCGTGTAGTTTTTTAGAGCGATCAATTTGTACTTACTAAACGAGGAATGTACGTAGGC
Organism: Helianthus tuberosus; assembly: GCA_030545235.1. NCBI lineage: Eukaryota > Viridiplantae > Streptophyta > Magnoliopsida > Asterales > Asteraceae > Helianthus > Helianthus tuberosus. The sequence continues at coordinate 165,139,362 of CM060396.1, forward strand.
AAGGGCTATGCCCAAAATGGTATGTTTAAATTGAATGTAATGTGTCACAACCCCCGCCCCCTTATCTGTCCCGGGAACGGGCGGTCGCGAACTCAGTGGAGGTGGTATTAATATTTATTAATTTAGCAGCAGAAATTTCATCAGGACCGTAGTTAGGAAATGTTTATCAGAGTAAAACCACCATATTTTATAGTATTAAACAAATGGGATGAAACCCAAGTTCATAGTACACACGTTTTCATAGGAATAAACCCTATTTTATTTAATAAAAACATCAATTTTATTTTAGGTAACCTTATTGCCGCTTTTCCAAGCCTTCAGTGCTCTCCAGCTGGCTTTTATTGGCTTCACACTAAGTTACCTGAATCACGTGTTTAAAGCATTTTATCAGCAGGAAATACTGGTGAGTGAATCCCAGTTTAATCAAGTTTAAATAAAAAGTCACAATGTACGGTATTGAGGGCACATCCGCAATTACATTTGTTTCCAAGATATAACAATTAACATCAGTGGTACTGTCATACTCAACTTGTGGAAATGTTACTCCTTGACCAGGTGGTAACAAATTTTGTATACAAAACCCCAACATACCCACTATAATTGTATTCTTACAAATACTCAATACGGTTATTCGCATGAAAAGATATGTAAGGTTTTGTAAAACATTTAATAAAAGATTTACAAAAAATGGATCAACTCACAAAAAGGTTTACATAAAAAGAAGGATTACTCACATTGCTATCTTAGACTTCGCGTAAGGGTTTCCTGGGAATAATCTATAATTTACACAGATGTACATAGGTTAGTATTATAACCCTTTGAAAATATTAATGATACCCTCCCCGAGACGGTATTCCAATAACTACGTCGGGCAGAACCACGACAGTTATTACGGAACCCTAAATCGGGCAGCGTATCTATTACGAAACTGGGGTTATAATACATACAACGGAGCAGAACCTCGCTAATTAGGGGTATAATACCCAAAATATTATGTCTAATATTTCAGAATTCGTGAATGAGATTTGAGAATGAGCGACGGAAATTGTAATCTGATGCTACCTATTTATAGTTGTGAAGTTGAGTCATGTCGCGGCCCGCGTAAAAGACAAGGGACCTTTACGCGGCCCGCGTCAAACTTAGTCAACGCAGTAGCTTAGCTGAGTCATTTACTAGACCGCCACGATCATGACATGTGTCGGCCTCTGGGTGTATCCGCGTTTCACGATCTGTCGCGGCCCGCGTCAACTTAGACGAGGTCTTACGCGGCCCGCTTGAACTAAAGAAGTCAGCGGAGTCAAGTCTGGTCTTGATACGGCCCGCGTAAAGCTAAGATAGAGTATGTCGCGGCCCGCCTCAGCCCTATAATTTCTTGTTTTTTTTATATATATAACATAACTAGGGCTCGGTTTTCACATACGGAGTATAATATAAGACATATTGGGACAATTTAAGATATAATAGAGTATCAAAATATTATAAGGGTGTCGGTTTTACCGAGGGTTGTTACATTCTCCCCACCTTATTTTAGAGCTCGTCCTCGAGATCTACTGGAATATGTATATTCTGGTTCTTGTTTTGAATTCTATTTTACTTTGACCAGAACTATTCTCTATGTTCTGAGACTCTTATCTTCTCAAGGGTTTTCTTAATGAAAGTAAATTATTAGCGTAAGTGTTTTAGATGTGTTGTGTCTTCGCAAAATTTATAGGTTTCCTAATGCGTTAATAATTTGCAAAGAAATATTCTTATACTTTCGATGGCGTCCCAACTTTCCTGTCATTCATCTTGTCACACGAATTTCAAAACGGATGATCAAACTAAATAATGTTTAATATCGGAATTTAGAGACATATACGAGAGATTCTTAATAAATAAATCTAAAATTATCATTTGACACCCTTGTTCATGATTTATTCTTAATTGTCAATCAATATAGTCTCTGGATTTCCTCATAGACATACATGTCTATATAATATTTCATGTACTGTAGTATTGAAGAAACACTAACTAAATGGTCGGAACCGAGATAGTTAGGGGGTTTGAATCCGCATAAAAAGGTTAGCTCTCTCTCGGTTGATTCAGTTGTAATGGAATTCCTTCTCCGGTGATTCTGCAAAAAAGAACACCGTTAGCCTCGTCAAGGGGAGAAGAGGGTTCTCTCCTTGACCCGACTCCGGCGTGAGAATAAGTATTGGTATCGGAGAAGATAAGTATTTGAGTAGTGAGAGTAATCTGAGTTTATACCTGAATAGTTCTCTTATTTATAACCGGGAGTTTGGGAGGGAAAACCTGTTATTGAAAAGATGACGGAAGATGCTAACGCCGTAGCGGTTATCTTTTCTTCCGTTAAGTTCTTTGATCTTTTGTTAAATTGTCTCGATCCGATGTGAATGCACACGGATCGTGGTTTGATCGATGGCTGGGGAATTGCCACGTGGAAAGTGATTAAGTGGAGATTACTCTCCAATTGCATGCCTTTGTTGTGATTTCAGAGTTGCTTGTGGTGATGACACGTGTTCAGACGGTTATAACCGTCTGAGTGATGCACGATTGTATTTCTTTCTAGAAGATTACTGTTGTAATCTGGTGTGACATCTTGCTGTGTGGACACAGACAAATAAATCCCAAGTCTGGGTAAAATAATATCCAAGTCTGGACATTTAGGCGGAGGTATTGAACAAAGGATTTAAATCCTTTAAATGGGAGAAGGCGCAAGAATTTACGTTCTCCTTTGGGCGCGCGATTATGAATCGCTGACTTCTTCTTCTTTGCAAGACCAATGCGCGGCCGCGCAAGGTCAAAAGGCTAAAAAGGTTGATTTTTGGTATGATCTCAAATCCTTTTTATGAGGTTTTTGGGACCTTACCCCTTCAAGTCCCCCCAGTCTAGTGTTGTACTTATGCAAATAAGTGGAACACTGGACTCATGAGAGGGAAATGGTTTTTGGGCGCGAAAAGGTAAGAAAGCTTTTATAATAAGATTTGAATTGGTAAAGATTTTTATGGAAAATCTTTAACTTGAAGTTAGCACAGTAAATTGATTTTGACAACCTGTCTTTGTCAGTTGTTTTTTACTGCCCGTGTCTTACACGCGCGCGTGTAAACGCGTGTATGTTCTGACATCTGCTTTTTCTGTTGCTTGGGGAATCGTGATACTCGGAACAGTGCTGTGACGGTTACCGATGTTATTTATTGCGATGGGTATATAATCGTTTGGGTAACCTCCTCTGTGTAATCATTGTTTTGTTTGAAATCTCTCCCCATTCCTTGTTCTTAAGAAAACTTTCCATCCTTCTCTTGCTTATGTCAACCGAAGAACATCAAGAAAATCTTGTTGAAGATATGTCGACTGAACTTCCACCGTTGAAGTGGCCTAGAGCATCCTTTGACGGTTTGATCCGGAATCTTAAGTTTCCGGGGAATTGGGATGCTCTGTATCCTGAAGAGGGGCAAACGGCAGCAAATGCTCCGGCCGGGTATATTACCCTCTTTTGGGATTTTTTCTGTGACGGTAACTTTCGCTTGCCTGTTACTAGATTTTTCCTTGAAATCCTTGAGTTTTATAACCTGCATATTTCCCAACTTCACCCAATTGGGATGGTTAGGGTTCGGCATTTTGAATTTGTGTGCCGGACAATGCATATTGAGCCGACCATTCCCCGTTTTAGGGTTTTTTATCAGATGCACTGTACCCACGGGTTCTATTCCTTCGTTCAAAGGGCTTCCGCAAAGAAGATTCTTCATCAACCCCCAAAATCTTTTCATGATTGGAAACAGAAATTCTTCTTTATTAAGGCTGGAGTAATTCCGGTAAAGATGATTCTCAGGGGAAAAGAGGACGTTCCGATCGAGACCCTTCAAACTCCGGTTGATGAGAACTGGTACCAAGAGCTGAAAGATGTGCCCAATATTGCCTTGCCGGAAAAAGCCCTTGTCGGAGCCGGTATGAGTTTAAACTGGAAGATGGAACGTGATGATAAGCCCGTATACACCGAGGATGGTCATAGTAAGTTTGGGGCTTTTTCATTGTTCTTCTTTTTCTCTCTTTTTTTTTTTTTTGACCTGCTCTTTCTTCAAAATGTAGTTGTTTCTCTATATGTTGTTGCCTTCAAGAGGGAAGGCGGGAGAATGGGTACTATCAAGAAGAAGCCTGAAGAAGAGCTTTGGTATCACCGAATTGTGGGAAATTTTGTTCTTCCGCGGGATGCGGATCTGTCTGTTCAATCAGCAGCTGGTGCTGGTGAGTTCACATCTGTTTTTCCTTTCTTTTTTGCTTTGAGTAATTTTTTGTCTTGCGCTTTTGTAGGTGAATTGTTGAATTTGGGCATAGGCCCTGAAAAGAAAAAACGCGCAACTACGTCTACTTCCGTGCCGAAGAGAAGTGAGACTGTTAAAACTCAATCTTTGAAAGCGAAAAATGTTGGAGAGAAGAAAGGTACGCGCCGTACTTCTGACTCCAGGTGTGATTATGTGGTGGTTTCTGACTCTTTGGAGGGTCTTATTCCTGTAGTGACTATGCGGGAACCAAAGCCTGAACCAAAGGATTCTGCTGATATTCCTCCTTCTAACCCGAATGAGCCTATCGATCTGGACTCCAGTCCCGAACATTTGGTTCATAGGAAGGCAGAAAAGGAAACCTAGATGCTTTTGTTTCAGAATCCATTCCTGGTAAGTATTGCTTTTCTTTGTTTTCTTTGAGCGGATAGGATTTTTACAGACTTTTGTTTGTCCAGAAATTCCTGTTCCTTCGGTTCCTGTGGACGTACCAACTGTGGTTGATAAAGAACTTCCTCCTTCCCCGCCGCGCGCTGCTGTTACAGACCCGTTAGAGTCTTCAGAGATAGCTGGGGAAGGTGTTGAGAGAACTATTGAGGCTGAGGAGCCTGTTGGTGCTAATACAGAGACTGAACAGATTGTTGAGCCGAGTGTGGTAAATGATGCTGACAATCCACCGACACCGGAAAAGGAGACTGCTGAGACAATTCAATCTTCTCCTCCCAGACCTTCTGAAACTGTTCCTGAGCATACTGAAAAGGCCGCTACTGAGGAGGCAGGTTCTTCTGCTGGTGTTGAGAAACAATCTCCAATTCGTCCAGAAGAAACTTTAGGAGAGTATTATTACCGGATGTATGCGGAGAAAGATGCTGCTGATCCTCATATTCCCGTTTGGAATGTGAAAAAAGGAGATACTTTCTCAGATTGGCGTGTATGCCAAGATTGGTTGCAGGGGATACTTCCGCCTGGCGAGATTAAATTTCAGGAAAATCAGCCTTATGAACAGACCTATCAATCTTATCTTGTAGAAACTGCATCTCATGTTTCTACTACTCATCGCATAGTGCGTGAGTGGTATAGTATGCATAAAGAGCGAGCATCTTTTGTAGCATCACAAAGGAAGTTTGCAAAAGATGAAAAACATGTGGCTCAGTTGAAGGCTAAATTAGAGACTGAGCAAGCTAAATTCGAAGCGGAGCGCAAGACTGAAGAATGGTCAGTTTCTGGTTGGAAAAGAAAAGCTGAAGCTGAAGCTGCGCTTTTATCTGAAGAGCGCAAAAATTGGAGAAGAATTTGTGAGAAAGATAATGCCGAGAAGGCAAACCTTCGCAATATCATAAATAACCTCAAGGCTGAGGTTGAAAATCTGAAGAATCAAGATGCGGAGGTAGAAAGATTGAAGAAAGAAAAAGCTGATATGGAAGCTATGTTGATGGAGGCGCGTTCCCACAGGGAACGAAGTGAGCAACGGGAGGTACAAGCTTTAGCCACTCTTGCCGTTAGAGATAAAGAATTAGAGGAACTTACCGCTTTGGTTTCTGACCAGGAACAATTGAAGAAGGATCTGGAGCTTGCGCGTTCCGAGAATACTGAAACCTCTCGCCGTTTAACTGAGGTTGAAGAGAAACTGGAGAATTCAGAAATGGCGCGGGTTTCAGCGGAAAGCGAGCTCGAACCCTTGAAGAATGATATGGCCTGGTTGAAAGATCGCGGGATTGCATGTGTAAGTTCCTTTCTTCTTTTTTGTCTATGTATGCGCCTGTTTTGATGCTCATCTTTATTTGATTTCATAGGTTGCTGAGTCTGTTTTAAACTCTGAAGAACTGGACAAAACTGTTGCTAATTTGATGGTTGCTGCGCGAAGGGATGGTTATGCGCAAGGCTACGCGGAATGCTCCCAACATGTGAACAGCGCTTTGAAAGTTAACTGGGATGATAGCAAGTCCGCCACCTTTGGTGTCAATACTGCCAGCGCACTGGCTGCTATGAAGACAGAGTTTAATAACTTGCAACTTCCAGTGATGGAGTTGATAAATGTAGCGCTGCAATCGGACGATCACGTTGCGCAACTTAAGGAAATCTTTCCGGATGGGGGAGAAGATTTTGAATAGGATTGTATTGAACAATTTTTTTTTTTTTTTTGTGTAGGATGTAGATCCTTGTTTTATTGGTGCGCTGTGGCGCAAGGATTTTAAACACTGCCGTGTCTAAACTCTCTAGGGCGTATTTGTACGCCTAAAAATAGCAGGTTTCTATTTGTTTTGTTGAATGACTTTACAATATCTTGCATGAGTACAATTACTTTTTCTTTGAGTAAGGCGAATAAAGTTGGTATGAAGCTCATGTATGAGCTTATGGTCGTTCGTGATGGGATCACGGACCGCGCATGGAGCTTTGTGTTAAACTACCATAATGTTTTTGCTCTTACTAAAAAGAAATTGCATGCACTTTATAAACACAAAAAATAATAGAAACTTTGTAATTTTATTCATGGATAATGCTCAGAGGCGTTACAAAGTTTTTTGGATAATTAAATGGGACTTAACTTACTCCCTGATAATTTCGCCGCTTTTGATAAGTCGTGTCTTTTCCGCGAAAAACGTACAGAGTTCTTTAAGTCTTAGCCCGTTTGTTTGAGCCTTCTTCTCCCCGAGTAATCTGTTTAATCTCCTTGCGCATATTCTGGAGCAAATGCGTAAGTTCTCCATTTTTGAGAGCCTTTTCGATTTCCGTGCGCATAGATATACAATTGTTCGTGGTGTGCCCGTTATCCTTATGATATTCACAGTACTGCGTCGGGTCTTGACCACGTTTGCTCTTCATCGGAATCGGGGGTTTGAATTGGTGATCCTCGGTACTTAGTACCTCTGCTGGGGTTTTCGTTAGGGGAGTCCACTGTCTCTCCCTATATTCATGTTTGTTTTCTCTTTGAGCAGAGAATTTGTTAGTTGTTGTGCGGCCGTCTTCCGAGGATCGATTTCCTGATGCTTCACGCCATGACTTTTTGTACTTTTTTTCTCCATTTGCGCTTAAGTCTGCTGGCCTGTTGTGTGGTGGTGGCGGCCTGTTTGTAGTAAGGTTTTTCTCGGTCTGCGCATAAACCTTGGCCGCCGCCATTATTTTTTCCCAACTCGTGGGGAGACCCTCTGTTCCCGATAACACCTTGACCATGTCGTCACACCTAACCGCGTACTTAAACTGAGCACGGATTAGTTGTTCGCTAACACCTCCAATTTCTAACACTTCTTTATTGTATCTGGTAATAAAATCTTCTAGATTTTCATCATCGCGGCGCCAGATGTTCATGACGTCGGATGTATCACGTTTTGACCGCCTTTGTTGGCTGAAGTGTGTTAAAAATTTTCTTCGCAAATCCTTCCACGACTCAATCTGTCCTGTTGGTAGGTTATCAAACCAGATTCGCGCTGGGCCAGTTAGTGTTTGCACAAACAAATGACACCACAGCGGAAGGGTCCAACCGCCGACCAACCCTGCACTGGTGAATACTCTTAGATGATCATCAGGGTCAGTTAACCCATTGAATTTCCCAACGTTAGATGGTAACTTGGCCCTTTCCAACGGAGCCAGAGCTATCTCTAATATGAACTTCGAGTTTTCTGCCGCTTCGTCCGGGCGATAAACTAAATCATAGTTATGCTCGGCCTCAGGGTTATAAACCGCTCGAGGCCTGCATTTGTTATAGTTTGGCTGTAGTCTATTGAATACACTGGTGTTTTCACTCAAACGATATGTTCGATCGGATTCATCAGTATGAATGTCTTGTTGGGAACCCAACCTGTCATAGACCGATTGTCTTCGACGAGGGTGTAGTTCATCATGATGTTGTCTTCGGTAACTGCTTGTATCATCATAAGTTGATTCTTCCCGTTGAGAGGCATGAGCTCTTGATCCCGGTCTCCGGGATTGGGTTATAGGAGCAGTTTGAGCACATAACTGTGAGTATACTGCGTTTAATGCTCCTTGGGACCGGACATACCATGATATCGGGGTTTCCCCTGGTGGTAAAATTGATTGTGCAGGATTTGCTGTTAACATTCCTGGAGTTACAGGATCATTTGCTCGATTGGATTGGACCTCATTATCGTCCGAGGCTTCCTCTACGATCCCTTCTATTGGTAAATTGTTTCCGACGTTTGGTCGAGGACCAGGTTGTCGGTGAGATGACGAATTTTCTGCCATGTGTAAAAACAGAAAATGGAATGAACTGAATCGAAACGAGATAGAAACTAGAAATACTGAGAAAACGGTGGGCGCCAATGAAGAAACACTAACTAAATGGTCGGAACCGAGATAGTTAGGGGGTTTGAATCCGCATAAAAAGGTTAGCTCTCTCTCGGTTGATTCAGTTGTAATGGAATTCCTTCTCCGGTGATTCTGCAAAAAAGAACACCGTTAGCCTCGTCAAGGGGAGAAGAGGGTTCTCTCCTTGACCCGACTCCGGCGTGAGAATAAGTATTGGTATCGGAGAAGATAAGTATTTGAGTAGTGAGAGTAATCTGAGTTTATACCTGAATAGTTCTCTTATTTATAACCGGGAGTTTGGGAGGGAAAACCTGTTATTGAAAAGATGACGGAAGATGCTAACGCCGTAGCGGTTATCTTTTCTTCCGTTAAGTTCTTTGATCTTTTGTTAAATTATCTCGATCCGATGTGAATGCACACGGATCGTGGTTTGATCGATGGCTGGGGAATTGCCACGTGGAAAGTGATTAAGTGGAGATTACTCTCCAATTGCATGCCTTTGTTGTGATTTCAGAGTTGCTTGTGGTGATGACACGTGTCCAGACGGTTATAACCGTCTGAGTGATGCACGATTGTATTTCTTTCTAGAAGATTACTGCTGTAATCTGGTGTGACATCTTGCTGTGTGGACACAGACAAATAAATCCCAAGTCTGGGTAAAATAATATCCAAGTCTGGACATTTAGGCGGAGGTATTGAACAAAGGATTTAAATCCTTTAAATGGGAGAAGGCGCAAGAATTTACGTTCTCCTTTGGGCGCGCGATTATGAATCGCTGACTTCTTCTTCTTTGCAAGACCAATGCGCGGCCGCGCAAGGTCAAAAGGCTAAAAAGGTTGATTTTTGGTATGATCTCAAATCCTTTTTATGAGGTTTTTGGGACCTTACCCCTTCAAGTATGTACATTATCCATAAAGTCAATGTATTTAACAGATTCACAAGTCAGACATTAGGTCATAGCACTATTTAGGGAATTCCATTATCATAACATATACCCCATCTCACCCGGTCTTGCCGGAGAGGTAACCCCATCTCACCCGGTCTCTCCGGAGAGGTAACCCCATCTCACCCGGACAAGCTGGAGAGTCTACCGCACCTTGACCAGTTTTACCGGAGAGGTAATTATCCTGATATTTCTTATAAATAGACTTCTCTCAAATCAGGATTTTGAAAGTATATCGTTTATTATAGTTTGCATCAAGAAACAAGGAAATCAGTATTCTCATGTTGGATAATATTCTAGAACCGAGTAGTATTAATAAACAAGAAATAACAATGGCCAGTTGTTATTGCTTATTTATCATACAGGCACTGTTCTAGTCATCATCCTCACAGGATACCAATAACCATCACACTTTATCTATGCAAGTACTTGGCTTATCTCAAAGCTTTATACTAAGGCATTCTTCTTAAGTTCAAGTCTAAATACTGTCCTTGTTGTTACCAGTGAATATCAATATTCCAACTCTTTTATTTAAGCATAGGTATTATTATGGTTGTGGTTTTCCTTTGGTTGGAGAATGGAGTTTCAAATATGTCATTGTCTCCTATTAATACTATAGTTAAGTTCGATGTAATAAGTATGCTTACAACTAACTTTATTTATGCTTATATATTGTTAGATTCCATTGCAAGTAATATTTTATTGAGACAGATGGCATTTTAAAACATAATAGATTTCATGGTTTATTCTTATAATAACTTCATATTTTCATATGAATCACCCTTGATATTTTCTCTTATGTTTATCTTTTACAGAAGATATTATATTGGGTATATGCATGTATAAAATTTTCAAATTTTCAATTAGTATTAAACTTACGGAATATATTCATACATATATAAAATAATAACTATACATTCGATGGTACCAATCATCAAGCTTATTTCCATGACTTTATTTTATCCTTTTATAAAGGTAGAAAATAAATTTCTATCCAATGTAATATTTTGGAATTAAAAGTTTAGGAAATAATTTACTCAAAATATAAATTTTCTGAACTTATAAGAACAAATTTCATTTTTAACTAATGGTTTAAACTATACCAGACTCACTATTTATGTTAACTTAATAATTTCTTCTCAAGTAACCATATATATATATATCTATTCCAATTATCACATTCCTACCTTTTCCTTTAGTGTTAGTTATTATAGAAATCAAATACACTATAGAACCTTTTTCTTATAGAGCTTGCAATTTTCATCACAGAGATGAATTTTGTGGATCTAGATGGCTTATTCCCTTTAATTGTGATTGTTTTACCTTTTGGTGAATTTACTTGAATTGACTTTTGATCACATAAAATAATTGCTTTATTGGCTATCAACCAATCCATTCCTAAAATAACATCAAATCCGGCTAGATTCATTGGATAAAGGTTTACCCTAAACGTTTGGTTTGAAATTTCTATTCTTGCTCCCTGCAAGATTTCAGAAATCCTAATGATTTCTCCATTAGTTGTCTCTACTAAGCATTCTTGTGGTAGTTTAGTTAATGACTGATTTAGAATTTTGCAAAATGATGTATTAATAAAACTTTGGTTCGCACCAGAGTCAAATAATACTTTAGCAAAGACATCATTAACTAGAAACGTACCAACGATGACATCTGGAATCATCTTGGCTTCATCTGCAGTCAGAACAAATGCTCTAGCATTTTTAGTATTCTTGTTGTTTGTAGCTGGAGCCAGTTTTGGACAGTTTGGCTTGATATGACCTTTTTCTCCACAGTTAAAACACAATCCATTACTGGATTTTCTCCTGCAGTTCTCTTCATTGTGTCCTGGTGCTTTGCAGAAATTGCAGTGGGTGGAGCATTTTCCAGAATGCTTCTTTTTGCAGATCCCGCAATACGGTGCAGGGGTAGAACCTACGTTACTACGGTTGAAATTCTCAGAACGAAATTCTTGGGTAAGCCTTTGAGTTAAGTTTCTCCTCTGATCTTCTTCTCTAGTACGAACTAGTTCATCAGTCAAGGTATTGGCTAGTTCTACGGCTTCTTCTATGGTTTGGGGTCTGGTTGCCTTGACTACATGTCTAATTTCTCCAATTAATCCCCAGATGTAACGGGAGATTAATACCGGTTCTGGTGATGCAAGGGTTGGCACTATCCTAGCATATTCAAAGAATGTAGTAGTGTACCCTTTACTATCTACACCAGTCATCCTAAGGTTGAGGAACTTGTTTGCTATTTGTTCCTTCTCATTAGGTGGGCAGAATTTCTTTTCTACCTTGTCTTTAAATTCTTCCCATTCCATATTGTAGGTCCTATCACTTCCTCTTGATTGGAGGATAGTGTTCCACCATTCTAGTGCTGCATTCTTAAACAGGTTAGAAGCAAACAGTATTTTATCTTCTTCAGCACACTTGCTTATCCTTAAAACTGCCTCAGTCTTCTCTATCCAGCGAAAGGTTGCAATGGCCCCTTCATTGCCCGAGAATTCCATTGGTTTACAAGACCAGAATTCTTTATAAGAACAACCATAAGGCATGGTTCTTCTTCTTTTGGGAATAGGCAATTGAAATACTGGTCCATTGTTTACACTGTTTTCTGGTTCAACAGGTCGCTTACTGCTATGTTTACCTTTATTATCAGCATCCTTAACAGTTTGAAGAATAAATGGCATAGCATCTATAATTCCCTGTGCCACTATGTGTTGAATAGCACTATTATCCACTTGGTTTCCATTGTTATTGATACTCGGATTATCATTAACTACGTTAATGTTACTCTGGTTATCGTTATTCAGATTTCCTTGATTTCCTTCGTCGGCCATCTGAATTTTAAACATTTACCCCATATTAATATCACAATTAATATCTTACTATAGTTAATCACATGACACGCATTTTTGCCAAAAGCGTCGATCATTGCGACTATACTTTTCATATACTATGCGTCTATTTATATTATAGGAGTATTATGCTCAACATGCCTCTATGTAAAGTTTATTCTATCTCCTGTCTCTACTAAATTGTTATTTAATAGGCAAAGTTCCTTTTAAAGTTTCTAGCTCATAGATGGCATGGATGCTGGTACTGGTTTGACCATTCGACTATTTAATGTAACTTAGCATTTACTGCTGTAGTGGCTAACATATGGAGATTTTCCTATTGTTCATCTAATTCATTTTTCCCTAGTGGGTTATTGTCTGCTTCTTGAGTTTGTGCATTTATTTCCTGATTGATTATCGCTCCCTTCGGTTGTGACTTCTTTATTTTCTCTCGACTTTTGCTAATAATCCAATTTCTCTTCTTAGTGGTTAATGGTTTCTTAGACTGTGCCTTACGAACAAATATTCCTTCCTCAATATCTGCTGAGTATCCTGAGGGATTTGGTTGACATGAGGTTCCCTTATCTTTTGATGAACTATCTAGTTGACGATAAATATTCGAAATTCTTTGCTTACCCATACTGTAGACTAACAAATAGTCAAATAAGATAAAACACATAATCACATAAGTTATTTCCTAACACAGAATTAAAATTTAAGTGTCAGCAGAACACTTCTTTGGCTTGAACCAGTGGCTAGGCTCTGATACCACCTTCTGTCACAACCCCCGCCCCCTTATCTGTCCCGGGAATGGGCGGTCGTGAACTCAGTGGAGGTGGTATTAATATTTATTAATTTAGCAGCGGAAATTTCATCAGGACCGTAGTTACGAAATGTTTATCAGAATAAAACCACCATATTTTATAGTATTAAACAAATGGGATGAAACCCAAGTTCATAGTACACACGTTTTCATAGGAATAAACCCTATTTTATTTAATAAAAACAACTATTTTATTTTAGGTAACTTTATTGCCTCTTTTCCAAGCCTTCAGTGCTCTCCAGCTGGCTTTTATTGGCTTCACACTAAGTTACCTGAAACACGTGTTTAAAACATTTTATCAGCAGGAAATACTGGTGAGTGAATCCCAGTTTAATCAAGTTTAAATAAAAAGTCACAGTGTACGGTATTGAGGGCACATCCGCAATTACATTTGTTTCCAAGATATAACAATTAACATCAGTGGTACTGTCATACTCAACTTGTGGAAATGTTACTCCTTGACCAGGTGGTAACAAATTTTGTATACAAAACCCCAACATACCCACTATAATTGTATTCTTACAAATACTCAATACGGTTATTCTCATGAAAAGATATGTAAGGTTTTGTAAAACATTTAATAAAAGATTTACAAAAAATGGATCAACTCACAAAAAGATTTACATAAAAAGAAGGATTACTCACATTGCTATCTTAGACTTCGCGTAAGGGTTTCCTGGGAATAATCTATAATTTACACAGATGTACATAGGTTAGTATTATAACCCTTTGAAAATATTAATGATACCCTCCCCGAGACGGTATTCCAATAACTACGTCGGGCAGAACCACGACAGTTATTACGGAACCCTAAATCAATCGGGCAACGTATCTATTACGAAACTGGGGTTATAATACTTACAACGGAGCAGAACCTCGCTAATTAGGGGTATAATACCCAAAATATTATGTCTAATATTTCAGAATTCGTGAATGAGATTTGAGAATGAGCGACGGAAATTGTAATCTGATGCTACCTATTTATAGTTGTGAAATTGAGTCCTGTCGCGGCCCGCGTAAAAGACAAGGGACCTTTACGCGGCCCGCGTCAAACTTAGTCAACGCAGTAGCTTAGCTGAGTCATTTACTAGACCGCCATGATCATGACACGTGTCGGCCTCTGGGTGTATCCGCGTTTCATGATCTGTCGCGGCCCGCGTCAACTTAGACGAGGTCTTACGCGGCCCGCTTGAACTAAAGAAGTCAGCGGAGTCAAGTCTGGTCTTGATACGGCCCGCGTAAAGCTAAGATAGAGTATGTCTCAGCCCTATAATTTCTTGTTTTTTTTATATTTATAACATAACTAGAGCTCGGTTTTCACATACGGAGTATAATATAAGACATATTGGGACAATTTAAAATATAATAGAGTATCAAAATATTATGAGTGTGTCGGTTTTACCGAGGGTTGTTACATAATGGCAGTCAAGAAGAACATGAATAAAATTGCTACTACTTCTACTTATATGCTTGAGTTTTCTGAATCGAATAAATGGCATGGTAGATTAGGTCACGTAAATTTTAATTCAATACGCCGTTTAATCAATTTAAATTGTATACCAACATTCCATATTGATTCACACTATAAATGTGAAACTTGTGTAGAATCCAAACTTACAAGAACATCATCCAAATCGGTTGAACGAATAACCCACCCCTTTATTTAATTCACACCGATATATGTGATTTAAAAGCGGTACCCACAAGAGGTGGAAATAAGTACTTCATCACGTTTATTGATGATAGCACTAAATATTGCTATGTTTATTTACTAAAAAGTAAAGATGAAGCAATAAGTAAATTTATCTTGTATAAAAATGAAGTTGAGAATCAACTTCAAAAGAAGATAAAAGCTTTGCGAAGCGACCGAGGAGGCGAATATGTTGCACCTTTTGCCGATTTATGCGCAAAAAGTGGCATTGTACATGAGTGTACACCTCCTTATTCTCCACAATCAAATGGTGTGGCGGAACGAAAGAACCGCACATTGAAAGAAATGATGAACGCCATGTTGATAAGTTCTGGGGTGAGCCAGGAAATGTGGGGAGAGGCCATTCTCTCGGCCAGTTATCTTTTGAACAAGATACCATTGAAAAAGAGAGACGAGACTCCATATGAGTTATGGAAAAAGAAAAAGCCTTCATATAAATATTTGAAAGTGTGGGGGTGCCTAGCAAAGGTGATTGTACCACCTCCTAAGGCTCTTAGGATAGGACCCAAAACTGTTGATTGCATATTTATTGGGTATGCGCATCAAAGTAGTGCACATCGCTTTCTTGTACACGAGTCCAAGAATCCTGATGTACACGTAAACACTATCATTGAGGTGAATCCTAACGTTGTGTCTTACTTTGAAAATGTGTTTCCTTTGAGAAGACAAACACATGCAACGTCATATACACCTACTTTTGAAATAGGTGAAACCTCATCTAGACCAGTTGATGAGGTAGTTCATGATAAGACACATGAACAACCTGAGGTTGAAGAAAGTGACCGTAGGCGAAGCAAAAGGCCAAGGGTTGAAAAATCCTTCGGTCCAGACTTTGTTAGCTATATGGTTGAGGGCGAGCCTAATACATATCGCGAAGCGGTTTCTTCTTCAGAAGGACCTCAATGGAAAGAAGCAATAAGAAATGAAATAGATTCTATATTGCAAAATCATACTTGGGAGTTAGTAGATCTTCCACCTGGTTGCAAACCACTTGGATATCGTTGGATATTCAAAAGGAAGATGAAAACTGATGGAAGTATTGATAAATACAAGGCTAGGTTGGTGATTAAAGGATTTAGACAAAAGGAAGGTCTAGATTACTTTGATACCTACTCGCCTGTGACGCGCATAACCTCGATTAGATTGGTTCTTGCTATAGCGGCTTTAAGAAATTTGGAAGTTCACCAAATGGATGTTAAAACCGCATTTCTAAATGGCGATTTAGAAGAAGAGATTTACATGGAGCAACCTGAAGGTTTCTCTGCCCCAGGTCAAGAGGGTAAAGTATGTAAACTCGTCAAGTCTTTGTATTGTCACGACCCCCGACCCACCCTGGACGGAATCGGGAATCGCGAACAGCCCGTGGTACCGGTGATTATTTTGAAAACGTTGCAGCGGAAATTTCATCAGGACCGTGAGTTAGGAAAAATATCAGAGTTTATAAAACACCGGATTTTATTTTAAATAGATTGGGATAAACCCATGTTTTACAATGGTAGCTTTAATAAAGATAGATTTGATTACATAAAACAATATTTCTTAATTTGATTTAATTAATAAAATAAGCCACTTCTTGAAACCTTTCAGTGCCATATCCATCTCTTACTCCAATCTACTGTAATTACCTGAAACGCGTTTTAAAAAGGTTTTGTCAGCGGGAAATACTGAGTGAATCATTCTATTTATTAAAACGACACATTTGTTATAATTTACAGTATTAAGAAAGATTACAATGTTTCTGATATCAACCAACTACCCACAGTACTTTGTCACTCGACCCATTGGCCCATTCGTCCAATGGTGTCTGTGATTATGGTCATATCACCCCTTGGCTGCCCCAATGGTGAAAATTATCAAGTAATGTATACAAAACCCCACATACCGGCTGTAACTTGGTGATTACATAAACTTAATCACTGTAATTATAACTTTTGATAATAAACATGATTTCAAAAGTAATTTGATAAAAAGAGAATGACTCACATTATAAGCATGCAGATTCATCCGGCAAAGTTTAGCCTATAGATAAGCCTTGATACATTGCAGATTTATACAGGCAGAGCTTAGCCTATTGATTAGCCTTGTAATCCTAGTGCACACGAACTAGGTAAGTAACTAATACAGCATTTACGATAACTCACGAGATTAAAACCCTCACAACGAATGACAAAGTGTAATCACTTAAACATCCATCGGATTCACAATGAATGACAAAGTATAATCACTTAAACATCCATCGGATTCACAACGAATGACAAAGTATAATCACTTAAACATCCATCGGATTCACAACGAATGACAGAGTATTCCCCGAGTTCGGGTGGTACTCAAACATCCTGTCGGAATCACGACTAATGACAAAGGATAGCACTAAAACATCCATCGGATAGTTTCAATCGATCGGACATTGAATCGTAGCAGCGATCTAGTTATTACCCAGATAATGAACAGAGTTTCAAGGTTTAGGGGATTTGATTGAAAGAAACGGAGATACAAAGAGTAGAACGACGTTTTAGACCGTCGAACTGAGCAATTTAATCAAGTCCCACTGCTGCCTGTTATATACCCCAAACTGGCACCCCCCGCGAGTCGCGGAAGGCACCGGGGTAACCCCCGCGTATCGCGGCGATGATCGGTCCGGCCTAGGCCTGCCATGTGTCTTGTATAGCCTTGGTGAGTCGACGGAATATTAATTTTCCATTTCTACAACGAGATATGAAGATAATCGTCAAGTGGGGAATACCCCCCTTGAATTTTAGGGGCCCTAATCCTGATTCTGATTGTTATGAAAATTTTAGGGATTGTGCAGGATTACTTGAGTGTCTCAATTAGGGTTTCTTTTTAGACAATATATAAATAATAATAA
Organism: Helianthus tuberosus; assembly: GCA_030545235.1. Lineage (NCBI taxonomy): Eukaryota > Viridiplantae > Streptophyta > Magnoliopsida > Asterales > Asteraceae > Helianthus > Helianthus tuberosus. The sequence continues at coordinate 165,157,078 of CM060396.1, forward strand.
AAATAAAAATATAATAGTTTTGGTGAGAGTTGTTATGGTTTGGGATATTTTTTAATATAATTATATCATAAAGAAAAAGGAAATAAAATAGTGAGAAAAGATAATGGACCCACTTTGTAAATTTAGGGTTCAATTAGAAAACCTCCTGGTATAAATTTTGGGTATAACTTTTGAGCTATATATATATATAATGCATTCGTGTTAAATATAGTACCCCTAATTCAACCTTGTCCCGATGTCCCGAGACCGAATCCCAACAACTTAGTCGGGCAGAGCCCTGACATATGTTATGAGGCTCAGATCAATTGGAAAGGGTAGCGGTGATCTGGAGTTAAAATACTTAAAACGGGGCAAAGCCTTATTATTATTATAGGTTTAATAATAAAAGAAAATATATATGTGAGAGAGATATGGCGAAAGACATAGCAGAAGAAAGAAAGAAAAGAAATTTAAGCAGTTTTCAAATATCTCGATGGTTTCTATTTATATTGAAAGGGTAGGCTTTTGATTTCACGCAATTTATCATGATATGGCCACGTATCCCCAAGAATTGCATTTGTGTGTTAGTTTTAACTTGACATGTAGCATAATGCTTTTCAAATTTTCAAATTGTTATTAGGTTGACACGTAGAGTTATACTAACATATTAGTTTATATAAAAAAAATATATATATATATATAAAGGAAACACTAATCTTTAAAAATGGGACACGACACATCTTGTCAATTTCATATGTAGTTATTATTATTATATGATTATTTATTATTATTATTATTATTATTATTATATATATTATAATTAATTTAACTGCTTCAGTTATTTGGTGCTTATAACTTCTAAAATATAATGTTTTATAAAATAATAAATATGTCATTGGAACCAGAATATTGTTGTCTACATTTGGGTCTAAGTTTCATTAAAAATAGAGTAGGTTCAAAATACAATGTATTTTTATAATCTAATTATTAAATGGTTCCTGAGCCCGTCTAGGTACTTCATATTTCTTACAGTCAACTTACCCGTAAGCTATCTGTCTGATAATATAAGTTTTTATAGACTTTTATTTTATTTAGAAAGATCACTCATATATAGGCCAATTTAATATAATATTTCAACAAACTATATAAAATAGTGTTTTAAAACTATTTGGGTTGAATATTTATATTAAAAATAAACTAGTTACTAGTTACTAGTGGTTAATAAATTTAACCAAACCTATAATTCTTATAAAAAAATAGGGATGTTACATTCTCCCCACCTTGTTTTAAATCTCGTCCTCGAGATTTGGGTTATGATATTTCTTTTAGACTTATGTCATATTTTAGTCAATAAAAACAATATTAAGGTAGATGACACAGAATTAAAATATCAAATTTTGTGAAAATGAGTTGTACCAAAAGTAGGATTCAACGGTTCAACTGAATTAGTTTAAGAAATCGATGTCAAATGAATGAGATGAAATGATATAATTTTTCCGAAATGACTAGGTTCAAGCCAAAAGATATATGATCAATAGATATTTTAAAATGAATGTGAAATACTTTTAGAATCAATAAAATTCGTTGTCACAAGAAAGCTTACTTTGATTGGCAACTGAGGAAAACTTAGAATCGACAGGTTCAAAATGAAATAAAAGCATGAAAAATGATTTGTCAAATATTGAATTATGATATGAGAAAATGAATGTGCTGAGATGGGTGAATTGTAAGGATACACGAAAAGACAATAGAGTTAGTGTATTATTGTTTAGAGTTCCAAGTTGTTTTAATTGTGAAATAATGTGATAGTATATTATTAGTGACCATATTTTTTCATACTATGTCCTAGAGGTCGAAATATAATAAAAACAAGTTGTTTTGGCATGAACAACCATTATATTATATTTGTAAAGCAAATGTAATATATATTATTTGTGTCCCTGTCTGAACCGTATTCTACATATCAAATATAAATACTATGTAATATATATTATTTGTTACACATTTTACTATATGTAAATGGTCACCACTTTTAAATAAATGTTATTTTAGTATTTTACTATACTATGTATAATAATTTATATTTACTATGTAATATATATTACAAAACACTGCAATGAAGTTATTACATTACAAAATATTTTAGTATAATTATTTTGTAAAAGAAATCACTATTATTTATAACGTTAAATGAATGTTGTAAATAAAAGGTGTAAAAATATTTATTGTACAAAAGTATTTGTAAAATATTTTATAAATATATAACACTTAATGGGTCAATTCTATGTGGTTACTTATTTTCATTTTAAAATCATATAACGTTGTGAATGTTTTTACAAATATTGAAAACATAGACTATTCTTATTTTAGTATAATGTTCCCTTAACTCAACTTAGTTGATGACTACCATATTATTCTTATATGGTCATTTTCTTGCCAGAGCGTTACGGTACATAATTACAAAACATGTGATAGACAATTATTTAAAAAAAATTCTTTGTCCCTCATATTCTTGTATTGTTTTATGAAAATATATCTTCTCCTTACAGTACCAAGTAAAATATTTTTATATATACTTAAAATTTACTAAATAAGTATAATGACTTAATTTATATATATTAACTAGTCATTATCATGGGTGGATATTGGTTAGTGCTGCCTTGTATAAGCATAGGTGGCCAGTCCATGCCTAACTAAGGCTAGCTATTCAATACCTGCCCTTGACAATAACCCTAGTAAAAATAATACTAACACTTCTGTTATTAATTTATTATTATTAATAATAAAACTAATATTAATTATCAATAATAAATAACTAAACATAAACTTAAATGAGAGTATACCTCAAACATAATTTTATTATAGAATATAAATTCTTCACCTCATTGGTTTTAACAAAATTTATTGACTCGATATCAAAGAGTTATCGTTTTGCAACAGTGCGGTTCACCGTGCAAAAAGTGGAATGATATGTGAGTTTTGATAAAATAACAAATCGGAATGTAGCCCTCCAATGGTCTTCATAAAGCAAGCGAATCACATGCACAACAACAGTGCATGTGTAACGTGTGATTTTACCAAGAAATGAAATAGATCAATATTTGCTATGATGAAAGAAATTCTCATGGTATGATGACCATTAGGGGAAGTAGCAATGTAAAAGTCTATTTATAGAGGTTAGAACTTTAATAAAAGATATTTAAGAATTTTATCTGGAATTTTGAGTGATAACTGTTGTTAAATGACATTACCAGGGAATGTCAAATAAAATAAAATAGGAAATTTGCAAAGGTATGTGACTTCTTTTTGTAGTACTAATAATTATGATTCTGATTAGACTATGCACCGATGATTGTGAAATCTTGTTACAACGTACCTCAGTGAGAGTCATGTTGGTTGTAGGATCATGTGGCAAAGTACCACTTTTTGATTAGTAGTTTTTCTACTGATGGAATTAGCATTGGTATTATCGTGCCCAATTTATATTTTCCAAAGGTTTTGACTTGGAAGTCGTGTGTGATATACTTCGATGTCTGTGGAAGTATAATTTAAGTTTTATGTGTTTTCTTGTGCACTAGCACATCTTTACTTGCTTTGTTCTTGCGTTTTGGAAATTCTTATATTTGTGATGGCGTACCAAATTTAAAGGGTTTCCATTGTTTATATTTTCACACAAGTTTCGAAGTAGATGATCAAACGAAATAATGTTTGATATCGGAAAAGAGATTCCTAATAAAGAAATCTAGATACATATGCTTGTGCTTTATTCCAAATTGACTTTTGGAATTTCTTATAGATATACATATCTATATAATCATATATTTCACATGCTGTAATATACATACCCTTTATAAGGTCAATGTATTTAACAGATTCATATTTCCAAAATCAATCAGATATCAGGTCATGATACTATTTAGGGAAATCTTGTCACTTGTTTGACATATTATATACCCCGTCTTATCCGGTACTCGCCGGAGGGGTAACCTTAGTATATCCGGACAAGCTGGAGAGTCTGCTACACCATACCCAGTCTTGTCGGAGAAATTTTTTTTTCCCATAAATAGTATCTTTTCAAGATTTTAAAAGTACCTCTTTTATTAGGCTTTTATCAAAAATTAGGGAAATTTGTATTCCCGTAACATATCTTATTCTAGACCAATTAATATCAATAAGCAATAATTACTATTAATTCTTGCTTATTTATCATATCTTGCAATATTCTAATTACCATTCTTATGGTATATCAAAACCCATCATACTTTATTTACACAAGTACTTAGCTTATCTCGAAGCTGATACTAAGGCATCTTTTCTTAAGTTCAAGTCTAAATGCTATAATGTGTGCTACCAGTTAATAGCAATCTCCTAACTCTTTTATATGAACTTAGGTATTATTGTCACAACACCTAAAGGCTTAAAGCAGTGGCTCTGATACCACCTTCTGTCATGACCCCCGACCCACCCTGGACGGAATCAGGAATCGCGAACAACCCGTGGTACCGGTGATTATTTTGAAAATGTTGCAGCGGAAATTTCATCAGGACCGTGAGTTAGGAAAAATATCAGAGTTTATAAAACACCAGATTTTATTTTAAATAGATTGGGATAAACCCATGTTTTACAATGGTAGCTTTAATAAAGATAGATTTGATTACATAAAACAATATTTCTTAATTTGATTTAATTAATAAAATAAGCCACTTCTTGAAACCTTTCAGTGCCATATCCATCTCTTACTCCAATCTACTGTAATTACCTGAAACGTGTTTTAAAAAGGTTTTGTCAGCGGGAAATACTGAGTGAATCATTCTATTTATTAAAACGACACATTTGTTATAATTTACAGTATTAAGAAAGATTACAATGTTTCTGATATCAACCAACTACCCACAGTACTTTGTCACTCGACCCATTGGCCCATTCGTCCAATGGTGTCTGTGATTATGGTCATATCACCCCTTGGCTGCCCCAATGTTGAAGATTATCAAGTAATGTATACAAAACCCCACATACCGGCTGTAACTTGGTGATTACATAAACTTAATCACTGTAATTATAACTTTTGATAATAAACATGATTTCAAAAGTAATTTGATAAAAAGAGAATGACTCACATTATAATCATGCAGATTCATACGGCAAAGTTTAGCCTATAGATAAGCCTTGATACATTGCAGATTTATACAGGCAGAGCTTAGCCTATTGATTAGCCTTGTAATCCTAGTGCACACGAACTAGGTAAGTAACTAATACAACATTTACGATAACTCACGAGATTAAAACCCTCACAACGAATGACAAAGTGCAATCACTTAAACATCCATCGGATTCACAACGAATGACAAAGTATAATCACTTAAACATCCATCGGATTCACAACTAATGACAGAGTATTCCCCAAGTTCGGGTGGTACTCAAACATCCTGTCGGAATCACGACTAATGACAAAGGATAGCACTAAAACATCCATCGGATAGTTTCAATCGATCGGACATTGAATCGTAGCAGCGATCTAGTTATTACCCAGATAATGAACAGAGTTTCGAGGTTTAGGGGATTTGATTGAAAGAAACGGAGATACAAAGAGTAGAACGACGTTTTAGACCGTCGAACTGAGCAATTTAATCAAGTCCCACTGCTGCCTGTTATATACCCCAAACCGGCACCCCTCGCGAGTCGCGGAAGGCACCGGGGTAACCCCCGCGTATCGCGGCAATGATCGGTCCGGCCTAGGCCTGCCATGTGTCTTGTATAGCCTTGGTGAGTCGACGGAATATTAATTTTCTATTTCTACAACGAGATATGAAGATAATCGTCAAGTGGGGAATACCCCCCTTGAATTTTAGGGGCCCTAATCCTGATTCTGATTGTTATGAAAATTTTAGGGATTGTGCAGGATTACTTGAGTGTCTCAATTAGGGTTTCTTTTTAGACAATATATAAATAACAATAAAAATAAAAATATAATAGTTTTGGTGAGAGTTGTTATGGTTTGGGATATTTTTTAATATAATTATATCATAAAGAAAAAGGAAATAAAATAGTGAGAAAAGAGAATGGACCCACTTTGTAAATTTAGGGTTCAATTAAAAAACCTCCTGGTATAAATTTTGGGTATAACTTTTGAGCTATATATATATAATGCATTCGTGTTAAATATAGTACCCCTAATTCAACCTTGTCCCGATGTCCCGAGACTGAATCCCAACAACTTAGTCGGGCAGAGCCCTGACATATGTTATGAGGCTCAGATCAATTGGAAAGAGTAGCGGTGATCTGGAGTTAAAATACTTAAAACGGGGCAAAGCCTTATTATTATTATAGGTTTAATAATAAAAGAAAATATATATGTGAGAGAGATATGGCGAAAGACATATCAGAAGAAAGAAAGAAGAAATTTAAGCAGTTTTCAAATATCTCGATGGTTTCTATTTATATTGAAAGGGTAGGCTTTTGATTGCACGCAATTTATCATGATATGGCCACGTATCCCCAAGAATTGCATTTGTGTGTTAGTTTTAACTTGACATGTAGCATAATCCTTTTCAAATTTTCAAACTCTTATTAGGTTGACACGTAGAGTTATACTAACATATTAGTTTATATAAATATATATATATATATATATATATAAAGGAAACACTAATCTTTAAAAATGGGACACGACACATCTTGTCAATTTCATATGTAGTTATTATTATTATTATTATTATATATATATTATAATTAATTTAACTGCTTCAGTTATTTGGTGCTTATAACTTCTAAAATATAATGTTTTATAAAATAATAAATATGTCATTGGAACCAGAATATTTTTGTCTACATTTGGGTCTAATTTCATTAAAAATAGAGTAGGTTCAAAATACAATGTATTTTTATAATCTAATTATTAAATGGTTCCTGAGCCCGTCTAGGTACTTCATATTTCTTACAGTCAACTTACCCGTAAGCAGTGTTGCAAAAGTCGGATTCCTCGGCCGAGTACTCGGCGAGTACTCGGTCCTCGGACCTCCACCTTGGTGACTTCCTCCTAGGCGGTCTCAACAAGTCGGCCTCGGGAGTACTCGGTCCTAGTCGGCGCCTAGTCGGCCTAGTCGGAGCCTAGTCGGCCTAGTCGGAGCCTAGTCGGCCTAGTCGGTCTAGGCGGTCAACGTGGTTTGTTGACTTTTAATCGGTCAAACTCGGTCAAAATCGGCCTACTCGGCCTTGTACTCGGACTACTCGGCCTTGTACTCAGACTAGTCGGACTTATATTCAGAATATTTGAACTTTAAACATGTTTCATTTTAAATTATACCCAGTTGACATGAATTATGCTTATTTTAGCATATAAATAATATATAACAATTAATTTTCTTTATATTTACCACGTCCGCGTACTCCCCGAGTACTCTCCGAGTACTCCGATTACTCCCAACTCCCCAGTCGGCCGACTAAGGACCGCCTAGCGACTTTTACAACACTGCCCGTAAGCTATCTGTCTGATAATATAAGTTTTTATAGACTTTTATTTTATTTAGAAAGATCACTCATATATAGGCCAATTTAATATAATATTTCAACCAACTATATAAAATAGTGTTTTAAAACTATTTGGGTTGAATATTTATATTAAAAATAAACTAGTTACTAGTTACTAGTGGTTAATAAATTTAACCAAACCTATAATTCTTATATAAAAATAGGGATGTTACATGTATGGCTTGAAACAAGCACCAAAACAATGGCACCAAAAGTTTGATCATGTCATGATTGACAATGGTTTCAAAATAAATGAGTGCGACAAATGTGTTTATTTCAAAGACACAAATGAAGGTTATGTGATTTTATGCCTTTATGTAGACGATATGCATATCATTGGGAGTAATGATAAAATTATCAAAGCTACTAAAAGCATGTTAAAAGCGAGATTTGACATGAAAGACATGGGTTTAGCGGATGTGATTCTTGGAGTAAAGATCATAAGAACCCAAGAAGGTCTTGTGTTAAGTCAATCTCACTATGTCGATAAAAACCTTGAAAAATTCAACTCGGGAGATACGAGTGTAGCTCGAACTCCAGTTGATACCTCCCAACATCTCAAGAAGAATAAAGGAGATGGAGTTGCTCAGTTAGAGTATTCAAGAATTATTGGCAGTCTAATGTATCTAATGACATGTACTAGACCCGACTTGGCTTACGCGGTGAGTAGCTAAGTAGATACACCAGCAATCCGTGCGCGGATCATTGGAAAGCTATCACGAGGGTGCTTAAATACATAAGATACACAGGAGATTATGGACTGCATTATACCCGACAACCAGCAGTGATCGAAGGATACACTGATGCAAACTGGATATCGGATAATAAAGATTCCAAATCAACAAGTGGTTACGTGTTTACACTTGGAGGAGCTACTATTGCTTGGAAGTCTTCTAAGCAAACGGTGATAGCAAGATCCACAATGGAATCCGAATTTATCGCCTTGGATAAGTCAGGCGAGGAGGCGGAATGGCTACGTCAATTCGTGGAAGATATTCCAAGATGGCCAAAGCCTTTGCCAGCCATATGTGTACATTGTGATAGCCAATCAGCGATTGGTAGAGCTCAAAGCTTGATGTACAATGGCAGATCAAGGCATATGCGACGTAGGCATAACACGATACGACAACTACTCTCAACAGGTGTTATCACAATTGATTATGTGAGATCAACGGATAACATTGCGGACCCGTGAACAAAAGGCTTAAGCAGAGAGTTAGTAGAAACGTCGTCAAGAGGAATGGGACTAAAGCCCGTGATAAATGGGAATATGAGGGAAACCTAACTTAGTTGACTGGAGATCCCAAGATCTAAGTTCAATAGGACAACTTAATCATATTACCAAACGGAGTCACTATGGGGGAGTACCCGGGGAGTACCCCAAACTAAATAAAAGGGAGTTACATATACTTCCTAGTCCATTCCAATCAGTGACATTGATGTGAGGCTAAGCATATTAAGGTTAACGGTTTTGGGAAATCAAATAACCATGATGCTTTTAATGATTCAGAGGAATCACCTATGTTAGAGAGAAGTAGGGTTGCTTCGAATGGATTTGTGGGGTGCGCAAATCCTAGAGCTCTCGCAGAACCAGGCTAGTGTTCCAGGACCATAATAGGACACGACAATGAGGAGTTGGCCAAACCAGGGAGAGTATTGTGTGAAGTGTATTGTCGTTTACACAAATGGGGGTATGTTCAAGGACATCGCGTCTACATACCGCTAGTAAGCTAAGTGCGCTTCACAAAAGAAGGTTCAAAGGTTACAACCTACCTATCTTGCAATACTCAACTGTCGAAGTTTATCGTTGAAAAGTGTAAGGAAAAGATCCATTTCCATACATGTGGGGGATTGTTGGAAAATAGGTGAAAATAGCAATTTTCACAAATATAGGAAAATGATTTTTTCCTATTTTGGACTAGAAATAAATATAATAAAATGAGCGGGTTTTATATATTTATTTGTGGGTTTGTGTTATATGTTGGAAGAGCTTCGCAACGAACTAAACCACGTCCAAAACGGAGCTAAGATGAATGAGATATCGATGCTCAAAGTTGGGTATTTGGAACATTCAATGCTGAAATAAAAGGGAAAGTAGCACCTTGTCCTACATCGGATGAGAGATGGAACTTAAAGGGGTATTTAAGTGGGAACTCTATTATTTCATGGGAGCACTCAATAGTGTACTCGCGAAGGGTGCGGAGCACCTTAACTCGCACTCGCACTCGCACACGCTCACGCGCGCGCGTGGCGTGGGCGATGAGGCGCAATGTGGCGCTTTGATGGCGCACTTTGCACTTCGCACGCTCGCATCGCCGCGAGCCGCTTGAGAGCCGCCTTTGTATTTTTGACAGGGACCAAGTAGAGTGCAGGTTCGAAGCGCGTGACGTGGCAGTCCGCGCGCGGGTATACGTGGCACGAAGGCGCGCGGTTGTGCATGGTGCATGGGTCTGGAGGTGTCGTGCGCGGCGCACCAAAGTGAGCCAAAACGGCGCGACTGTGTGGCGTGCTCGTAGAGGCTCACAGGTGACGTGGCACACGCGCGCATGGACCTGAGTCGGTGAGGCGCACGCGCGCATGGCTGTGAGCCAAGAGGACGCACCGCGCATGGGCGTGCACACCTGGGCGCGCGCGCACCAGTGTGGCTTGCGCGCGCGCACGCGTAGAAGCATCCAACATTGAATGACAGTGCAGTTTCAGTCCAGCTTCGTAACTGACGAGTTAACAGGCTTTGACTGAGAATTAACTGACGTATTAAATTGCATTGAAGACGTTTAATGCAATTTAAACCTCTCATTTAATTCGTTTTTGGCTGTTTCAAACCGGGAGCTTTATAAATACAGCTCCATACCCAGCTGCAGAAGATACGAGCTACACAACAACATTTCAACTTTTCTCTCCACAGTATTCTGTTTCTTTTCATGCAGTTCTCAAGGTAACCTTCGGGTTGTAGGCGAACTCCGGCAGTACTACTGCTCCGGCTGTTGTACCCTGGGAAACAAAACGAGTACTCTTGGGAGACTCGAAATTTGTTTTAAGGGAAGCGTGTTGAACACGTGACTCAGCCCCTCTGTTTCTACCCCATTCTTGTTTTTTGCTTATTTCAGTTGTATTTGTAATTGTAATTTTTGCTTTCTTATTTCTGATTGTAATTGTATTAATAAAATTTGTTTTATTTTATTTAAAGTACGCGAACGGTTCCTACACCATAACCCGTGGTGAAACTCACGGGTATATAACCTAGTTACACTATAAATTAGAAATTACTCTACAGGTATAAAAATAACGCTACATAAATAATATGTGCAAGTCACTAAAACCCAATGAAGCATCGAACCCAAACGAACATATTACCGTTTGTTCATTTAACTAAACGAATAAAATTTCTTGTTATTATTGAAATAACTTGTAATTTTGCTTCTTCATGTTTAATGAAGTAATCCTTTCATAACATAATTTTTTTTTACCCTACCCATACAATTCCCCCTTAACAAGAACACGTGACTCAATCTAGTTCGTCGAAGCAATCAGTCGACACCGATATCATAATCGACCAATCAAAATATAATACTCAACCGGATCAGATGTGTTAAATTTTTTCCGAATACCATTTCATAATCGACCAACGAAAATATGTGGTTTTAAAGTATTCAACCGGACTAAGTGTGTGAAAAATTTTCTAATGACTAGGTCCACTACGATTCCTATAAACGGTATCAAAACACACAACTTTTTAAATCCTCCAAAAAAAAGTTAGTGGTGTGTATAAGATTTAACATACTATTTTGTGGTGTAGACATAAAAGAGGAATATGCGTCGAATATCATTTAAAATTGGTCCACATATAGAAAAGCACACTGCACACCTATCTTTTTTTTTTCACAGACAAATATAGCAAATCCACAAAATCCCTGTCATTTTATTCTATTTTTGTAATTTACAATTTTTGTCCCGCCATAATACATTAACATGCTATATTTGCTTCTTTTCTATAAATACTAACTAGGTTTTTTTGGGTCGCGTGTTGCGGCAAAACCGAGCAAATGATAATGTAAAACAAATGTGATTTGAAAATAAAGTATGTTGTTTAGAAAGCCAAACCATTAAAAAAAACTGGCAAACCAATTATTTATAATAAATTTAATCTTAAAACATATATTATTGAACAATTTATCAATAAAGCATTAAATTCCTAGAAACGAATCGTCTTGAGTGCTCGACGGAGATGACGTTCTCGGTTTAGTGTGCGGGGTTCCGATCGCTGCAGCTTGCGATTGTTCTGCCTACCCTTCATCCTAAATCGATTCTGAATCTTCCATTCGCCTCTCGAGCTTCGTTCACTTACCCCCACCTCCGTTCACTAGCCTCCATACCCACAGATTTCCGGCAGACGAAACGTCAGGAGTGCTCGACAAAGAAGACGATTGTGGTTTAGCGTGCGAGGTGGTGTTGTATTCGACGATTGGTTTTGAATCTCATTTACCTTTCATTCTAAATCGCCTCTGATTCTTTCATTCGCCTCTTGAGTATCGTTTGCTACTCCAAAAGAATATGTACGGTCAGTACGAGGAAGATGACCGGCCATGGAACCAGGTCACCGGGAAAAAGAAAAAGAGGAATCACAGTCAGCAAAATAAGAAGCAACTCTTTGAGTTTGAAAACGCGACGACTTTTTTCGTATCGAATCTCCCGGGTTTCTGCAGCAGGGGAGAAATATGGAATGAGTTTAGAGTCTTTGGTGAACTCGCTGATGTGTTCTTACCAAAGAAACTAGACAAGAGAGGTAACAAATTTGCTTTCGTGAGATACGAAGATGTTCAAGACATTGGGAAAATGATGGAGGTTCTTAATAAGGTGAAGATGAAAGGAGCAAAGCTGACAATCGACTTGGCGAAATTCCGGCGGGATGGTAAACCTACCAATGTCAATGGTGGTGTGGGTCAAAGTTATAACAAATCTATGGGAGCAAATCCATTTTCTCAGATTCCTACCACTAACAGTAAAGCCAACAATAATAAACCAAATACCGGTACGGGCAGATCCTATTCCGATGTACTGAGGGGATTGGATAATGATAATGGTAAGCATAAAGCTATTACATTTCCAAACATTGAGTCTCAAACAGCAAATGAATGGTATGGGGTGTCGGTCATAGTTGAAGCTAAAAACTATGAAATATTAAGCAATATTCTAGAAATTACTGGGAATCTCTCCAAGTTCCTCACTGGGCTCAGGTATATCGGGGGATTGAAGGTACTTTTGACCTTTGATCAAAAAACCCATTGTGAAGCTTTCTTAACTCATTACAAGGAAAAACAATCAAACTGGTTCTCCATGATTAAACCATGGGATGGGGTAGAAAAGCTCGTTGACCGGATTGCTTGGCTTCGTATCGACGGGGTTCCGATACAAGCATGGGAGCGGGAAGTTTTTAATACGATCGCCAGCACCTTCGGTGCCGTTATCTCGCCTTCAAGGGCAACAAACAAAGATTGTAATTTGGCTTATGAAATTGTTGGGATACTCACGAACTCGGGCAAAAAGATTGAAGTAGATTTATCGATCAGTTGGCACGGGATTGAACACAAAGTTTGGATATCGGAGGTCATGAGGGACTGGGTTCCTGATTTCTTGATTGGCAGTACCGGCGGACCCAAACGATATCAACAGGATGGATCGGAAGAATCTGGCGAAGGTACTACAGTCCCGGTGGACGCACCGGAAAAATCCAACAATGAAGGTCTCACCGGAGAAGACAAAGAGACTACCCAGGAAGTCCATAAGTCATGCATGGGAAATAATATGTGCATGGGGAAACAAAATGACAATGCGGTGCAAACTCAGTTCAATAATAACATCTTGGGTACTGTTCCTATTATTAATCCCACCAACCATACTTTCAATGTGCAACCTATCAATGGGGACCCCCCAACACATAAAGCAGCTAATAAATCCAAACGAACTTGTTTGGGTTCTCGAAGCATCAGGTCCAATAATTCCTCTCCGTGCCAAGGATCCAGCCCAAAGAAACCTGCCACTAAGAGGCCCAGACATGAGCCCGTTTTGCCCCCTACCCCTTTCTCTTATCCACTTCCACCTTACCCTGATTACCTACGCATTATCCCTGACAACCTTTCCTCTGTGCCCACCCCTTTTACTTCTAATGACCATCGTAGTAACTATGGAGTCTCTGATGTCAACTCACCTCACAACCTCCGCCATTCTTCAGCTACCTTATGTGAATCTCAAACAAATACAAATGCTCCCGCGGGTGAATCTGTGGCTGACACACCGACATCTATTCCATCGAAGTCTGTGGAGAAACCTTTAAGTGATCCTGGTGAAGCAAACGCCACTATCAAAGTGGGTAGCATAACAGGTATGCATGTCGAGAATTTTATGAATGTGATTGAAGAGATTGTTAGGGGTGAAGGAGAAAAAACTGTGAATCAATGAATTATCTCACCATAAATATTAGGGGGGTGGGCAATGTCCAAAAAGCTGCTTGGATCAAGAAAATAAAAAGAGAACATGGGATTTGCTTTATTGCAATCCAGGAGACCATGTCTTCTGATGGATTGAAAATTAATTTCAAAAGATTTTGGGATAATTTTCCGTTAGAATCAGAATGGGTTAACTCGGAAGGTAGATCGGGGGGTATGGCGTGTTTATGGGATCCATGAATTTTCAACAGGATGGATACCATCAAGCACAGACATTACCTGTTGGTCTGTGGTACTATCAGGGGTATTGTTGAACAAGTAAATGTAATGAACATCTATGCTCCGCAAGCTACATCCTCCAAAAGAGCACTTTGGGAACATGTTAAAGAACTGAAAGAAACACGGGGAGGAATATGGATCATACTTGGTGATTTCAACCAAGTCAGGTCCGCCGATGAAAGAAAGAACTGCAATTTCGAGCCGGGCCCAGCGGCGGATTTCAACTCATTCATTTACGAAGCAAATCTTGCGGAGTATCTCATGAATGGGTCAAAATTCACCCGTTGGCTGGATGGGGGTAACAAGATGAGTAAATTGGATCGCATGCTAGTATGTGATAAATTCTGGGGATTATGGCCGACGGCGTCGTTACGGACTCTCCCGAGGAATCTCTCGGATCATTGTCCAGTATTGCTCACTACCATATCTAACGACTTTGGACACATACCATTCAAATTCTTCAATACTTGGCTTTCTAAACCCGGGTTAGATAATGTGGTTCGCTCTGCGGTTGCTTCTTGTAACTTTTCAGGTCCCCCTGATGTATCACTAGCCGTGAAACTAAGGAGCATTAAGAAAGCAGTTAAAGAATGGAACAAAAAGACCAAAAAAGATGAAGACGCATGCCTCAACAACTCGGAAGAAGAGATTAAGAGGCTGGACACCGTATGTGAATCTCGTGACCTGTCAGAAAGGGAAAAAGCAGAGTATGCTGAGCAAAAGAATAAAATCTACACAATCAATGATACGAGGCTCAAAGATCTACATAAAAAATCACGGGTTAAATGGGCTGTTGAAGGAGACGAGAATTCAGCATTTTTTCATGGTTTTATCAACAGCAGGGTGGCAAGGAGCAGAATGAACGGTTTATTAATTAACGGTGAGTGGTGTGTCGATCCCACTCTTATCAAAGAGGAGGTCCGAAAGTTTTTTGAGAATAAATTCTTGGAGCCAACTCCCTCTCGACCGAACTTTACTTGTCATCATATCAAAAAGCTCACAGACTCGCAAAGTACGTCCTTAATCTTTCCCTTTTTCTTTCAATGAGGTAAAAAATGCCATTTGGGACTGTGGTGGAGATAAGGCCCCCGAGCCGGATGGTTTCAATTTTACATTCCTCAGACACTATTGGGATATATTGGGGGAGGATTTTCATAATATTCTGGTGCGATTTCACGATACGGGTACATTATCAAAAGGGTGTAGCTCCTCGTTTATTACTCTTATCCCAAAGGTTAATGACCCGGAAAGCCTAAACGATTTTCGGCCAATCAATCTTATTGGATGCATCAGTAAAGTTATCTCGAAAGTCTTAGCAAACCGTCTAAAAATGGTCATCGGGTCGGTTATATCGGAAGAACAATCGGCTTAGTTGTCAGATAGGAACATTCTGGATGGGCCCCTCATTACAAATGAAATCATTTCTTGGATAAAACGCGCAAAGTCTAAGGCGTTCTTATTCAAAATTGATTTTGAAAAAGCTTTTGACACGATTAGTTGGAGTTTCATTGTGTCCGTATGTAGACAAATGAACTTCCCCGAAAAATGGATCTCTTGGATATACGGTATACTTGCATCTTCTCGTTCCTCGGTCCTTGTGAATGGCTCCCCGACCGAGGAATTCCAATGCTTTAGGGGGGTTAGGCAAGGCGACCCACTCTCGCCCTTCATATTCATACTAGCTATGGAAGCTCTATCTAGTTTCATGACGAGTGCTATCTCGGCCGGCACTATAAAAGGGGTACCTCTTCCGAACAATGGCCCCATCGTATCACACCTCATCTTTGCGGATGACGTGATGCTCTTGGGTGCTTGGGAGGAAGCAAACATCGTCAACATTAGAAGACTCATGAGATGCTTTTTCCTAGTCTCGGGATTAAGAATAAACCTCCTCAAGTCGTGTCTCTACGGGGTGGGAACCACATCGGATGAATGTGATCATATGGCTAATCGGCTTGGGTGCAAATCAGGTTCCATTCCTTTCATGTACCTTGGTCTCAAGGTCGGGGGAAATATGAACAAATATAACAACTGGGCTCCGGTCATTGAAACTTTCGAAGCAAGGTTATCTCTTTGGAAGGCAAACACCTTATCGATTGGAGGTAGGACCACGCTAATCAAATCGGTTCTAGATTCATTACCTTTGTACTACTTCTCGCTCTACCAGGCACCTCGGAATGTGTTAAATAAATTAGAAAAGATTAGAAGAAATTTCTTATGGGGTGGCACCGCTACAAGAAGCAAGATGCATTGGGTTCGTTGGGATCTTGTTACTAGACCGATTAAATGCGGGGGGCTTGGCTTGGATACACTACAAAACATGAATTGCAGCTTGTTGTCAAAATGGGCGTGGAGATACAAAACAGAGCCCAATAGACTTTGGAGAATAATTATCAACTGTATCCACTTCAACCCAAAACGGGGTAATTTTCTCCCCTCAAAAAAAGGGTTAACAGGCGTTTGGAACAATATTATAAAGAAGGAAGCAACGCTACGGGAAAAAGATATACACCTCAACAACCTCTTTAAATGTAAGGTCGGGTTTGGATCCGATGTCCAGTTCTGGACCGACGCATGGGTTCTAGATGCATCACTCAAAACAAGATTTCCTACTCTCTACTCGCTGGAAAAGTTCAAAGGATGCAGTGTCCGAGACCGTATCAAGCGACCGGAAGATAATACAGCCAACATAATCAGTTGGTGTTGGATCCAGGATCCCGGCTCACAGCAGGAACGGGCGGAACTTGATGAAATTACAAACATTGTTTCACAGGTACCACTAACAATGTCTAAAGACACATGGTCATGGTCTTCGGACCCGTCTGGATCATTTTCGGTCAAATCGGTTAAAAAACCTCTCTCTCGTTCGATACATCAGCACTCTCCCTTCAACTTCGAATGGAATAACTGGGTTCCACGTAAAGTTAACATCTTCGGGTGGAGATTGGCGCTTGACAGGCTCCCTACCAGAATGGCTCTCGCACATCGGAACATCAACATTATGTCTACTCGCTGCCCGTTTTGCGGAGACAGAGATGAAACAATCTCTCATCTATTTGCAGAATGTTTTGTTAGCTCGGTTGTGTGGGAAATGGTTTCCAGTTGGCTAAAAATCCCACCGATATATGTTTTCACTTCGGAAGACCTATTTCGTGTACACCAAGACATCACAGGCCCAGCTGCAATGAAGAAGATGGTGCAAGCTATCGTCTTATCTTCATGCTGGAGCGTATGGAAACAACGTAACGACACTATCTTCTCGGGTAATCGTGTTGATATCTCCAGAATCTTAGCCGAAATCAAAACCACAAGTTTTCTTTGGATAAAAAGTAGAGCTAAAATGCACTCATTAGAATGGCCAGATTGGTGTAAGTTCAATGTTCTGTAATCTTTTGTAATCTTTTTTCTGTCTAGCTTCTTGCTAGCTTGTTTGTTCTAATGAAATCAGCCGTTCAAAAAAAAAAAAAAAAAAGCCAAACCATTAGAACGGTTTAGTTTATCATCGTATCGTTTTATGATACCAAATAAATACTTTATTTAGAGTACAACTTTGTTTTTAACAAAACTTATAACAGAATGTCAGAAAAAATCAAGCACAACTACGTACTTAAGTTTTTTGAAAAAAGTTATAAACGTAAATTATTAAATAAGTATAAATTTATCGATAAATTAATATATGTTCTAAAAAGAGAATTATTAACAAAATGGTATAGGAAATATATGGTTTTAAAAAGGTAAAAAATAAAAAATATGTTATTAAAAGTAAATATAATAGTAAACTATTATAATATATTAAATAAAAGAAAAAAAACTATATATTATTATAAAGTTACTATTTATCGTCCTTCGTCAACAGATACCAAATAAATATTTTATTTAGAGTACAACTTCGTTTTAACAAAACTTATAACAGAATGTCGGGGAAGAATCAAGCACAATTACGTACTTAAGTTTTTAGAAAAAAAAGTTATAAATGTAAATATTAAAGAAGTATTAAATTAATTGATAAATTAATATATGTTCTAAAAAAAGAAAAAAAGAATTATTAAAAAAATGGTATAGGAATTATATGGTTTTAAAAAAAGAAAAAAATTTAAAATATGTTATTAAAAGTAAATATAATAATAAATTATTATAATATATTAAATAAAAGAAAAACAAAAAACTATATATTATTATAAAAATAAAGTTAATATTCATCGTCTTTCGTCAACAATATTTATATATTATACAATAGTAATATTTAATTAGGTGTGACAATCATAACATAATCCTTAATACATGTAAAATAATCAAGTTCCTTTAAAAAAATTGTAAAATAATCAAGTTTTGGATTATCATATCTAATTTGTTTGATAAACGTGTTTGATTTATCATGTTTAACTCGTTTAGTTAAACAATTTAAAATATTAACCCGTTTAGTTAAACACATAACCAACTCTTCATCTATATACTTGTTTATTAATCCATAAAATTATATGACCCATTAAACACTATAAAGAAGAACTTAATTATGCATATATGTGTTGTAATGTTGGTTTTGGGAGTTTTTCAAGAAAAATGGAAATTTTCCTTTTTAACCCTAAAGTTTTAATGTTTGACAATTTAAGTTTAAACTTCTAATATTTGTTTCCTTTTTAACCCTAAAGTTTTAATCTTTGACAATTTACCCTAAAGTTTTATTCTTTAACAATTTAAGTTTAAAATTTTTAATCTTTGTTTCCTTTTTAACCCTAAAGTTTTAATCTTTGACAATTTAAGTTTAAAGTTTTAATCTTTGGTAATTTAACCCCTTTGATTAATTTGATTTTTTACTTCTAATTCAAAAGTTTCAATCTTTTAAGATTTAACCACTTTGATTTTTTTTTTAAACTTATGTGTTATAATTTTGGCTTTGGGGGTTTTTTAAAAAAATTTGTTATGCATATGGTTGTTATAATTTTGGCTTTGGGGGGTTTTCAAAAAAAATTTTGATAATTTACTTTTCACCCAAAAGTATTTCATAAATTACTTGTAACCCAAAACTATTTGTTTTTTTTTTTTTTACTTTTAACACAAAACTTTTTATCTTTTGCAATCTATTCTCACAACTTTTTTTACTTTCAACTTTGGTCCTTTATAGTTTTCATTTTTCCGCAAATTTTTCGTTTTATGCTTCGTTCTAAATTTTGTGACTTAACACATCGCAACGTGTGTCTTTGATTTAGCGTTTTTACGTTTCGTTCTAAATTTCGCGAGTTAACACGACGCAACGTGCGTGTGTGGGTGAACGTTTTTACATCGTCTATTTTTTCCCATTTGACAGGTTCAACATAACGTGCGCGTACTAAATCGACTTAGTTATAACTAAATAATCATCGCCGCATTGCGGCGGGTCGTAATTCTAGTTTAAATAAACAAGTTAAACATGTTGTTATCAAGTTGCTAGATTTTAAGTTTGTCTAAATTAGAGTTGGATAACTATACCAAGCCACACTTTATTCAGTGGTTCACCATGACCACCCCAAACGATTCACATGGGTACTCCTAATAACTTTTCTTTACCCAGAAAAGCTTAATATCAAACTTAAAATTTTAAAAGTATAGTTTATCAAATTCGATTTTTAAGTTGCGTTTAGTTACTCTATGGTTCATTTGGAGAACGCGTAATGATAGCGTTTTCAACAATTTCTAAAAGAATTCGGTAAAGATTGTGGAGGAGACCTAAGCTAATGTGTTTCTTTGTATTAAGAACATGACGAAGTTTAAGTCTTTAATCTTTAGAATGGAACCCATGTCTGCGAATGTAAACGACGTTGGTGACCTGACCCACCATCATTTCAAAGAAACTCACTATTTGAAGGTCTACTGTGGTAAAACTTCCGACTTATTTTTACTCATGACCTACACTTTAGAAGATCGAGTGCTAATATGCTATATGTTTTGGCCTATTAGGTTAGGCGGTATGGGGGTCAGCCTGGGCTCGGCATGCCCCGTCGCTGCCCCCAACACTGCCCCCCCCCCCCCCCCGCGTCGTCCTCCAAACGTTGGAGACGGGCACTACAAGACAAAACCATCCTCACACACACATATACATACAACTCATATATATATATATATTAGGCTCATCCCCCATTTCCTTAGTTTAATCCCCTTTGCCCCATCCTCACACCCATCCTACATAGCGGATTATCCTCCAAGGATGGACCTCTGCCATACCGCGTAGCCTTAGTGCCTTTTTTTAAACATATTTCCAACATGTGTTTGTCCCGTTTGCGTTTGATACCTTTGGTGGTCTCGCTCCTGACGCTGTGCGACTTTTGAATCGGGTTCAAAAAGTCGTTAATAGTAATTCTTCGTCACTAAAGGTTTCAAACTTTGTATTTAGTAGAATTGGTTTTTCTATTCAAAAGGGGGTGGCGACGCAACTTATTGCCCGACTACCTGCCATTGCTTTGTAATTGCCCTTTTTCGTGTGGAATGTTATTATCATTAATTTAAAATTTAAAAAAAAATTATAATACACTATTTTAAATAAAAAAAGTTCAAAACAAATTTTGCCCTTAAGGGTATGTGTAGTGGGCGGTATGTGAGGGGGCGGTATGCCTCATGGCGCCGGCATAGCGCCGGAACACCGCCACAGAGGGCGCCATCGAGCGGAAAAAGGAAGTAGGCGCGATATGTATAGCGCTTTGATGAAATGGTTATTTAATAATTTGACCGTTACAAAACGGTCATATTCAATAAAAAAAAATCAATTTTTTAATTCTCACACTATAAAATAACTCCCACTCTTCTATTTTTTTTTACAAATCATACTCAAATACCCTCCTCTTCTCTTTATATTTTTTTAAAAGTTTTGAAGCTACTCCCATCCTATTAAAAAAAATGGGTTCCCCGTCGGAAGACTCGTTCACCGATATTTACCGAAGATTTTTTTCACCCGAAGAAGATGCGGAGGAGGAAGAAGCGGTTACGAGTGTGTGTTCTTTTATGATACAAGCACTTGAGCACGTTCGGCCTACTCCCCCTCCACGGCCCATCTTGCGGCGCACCTATATCTTGCGAGATCGTGAAGCCGCGAACACGCGTTTGATGAGAGACTATTTTGATGCGACACCGGTTCACGGACCCAATGTTTTTCGACGGCGTTTTCGTATGAGCCAAAGGTTATTTTTGCGCATTTCTAATGATTTGGAAAATAAGTATGATTTCTTTAAGCAAAGAATGGACGCGCGAGGATATTTAGGCTTCACCTCAATTCAAAAGGTCACATCCGCGTTACGTATATTAGCATACGGAAACACGTACGACATCAACGACGAGTACTTGAAGATGGCGGAGAAAACAACCCGAGATTGCGTGGAACATTTTTGCTATGGTATTTTTTATTGACTTTTATTTATTTATTTACTTACTTTTATATATTGATTTTTTAGTACCTTACTAGTAAAACTTTTATATATTAAATTATATTTTAGGTATATGCCAGTTATATGGAAAACGTTATTTGAGAAATCCCACTTGGAACGACCTTCAACAAATATATGAGGTGCATCTAGAAAAGCATGGAATACCCGACATGATTGGTAGCTTGGATTGTCGTCAATGGCGTTGGTATAATTGTCCAACCGCATGGCGAGGTCAACATACACGGGGTGATCAAAAAGGGCCAACTTTGGTATTACAAGTTGTTGCGTCATACGACCTTTGGGTTTGGTCGGCAGCAACGAGAGGTGTTTTGGGATTCTACAGCAACGATGACATTTTATCAGAAATCCTTGTCGCATGTGGCATAAGGATAAAATACGAATGACCATGTATGCTTGCATCATTTTGCATAATATGATCATTGAGGATGAGGGAAAAGCGATATGCCAAAACTACATTCCGGAAGATTTAGTCGAAGGAACCCAAGCAACAATGGAAGAGAGACTCGCAAATGCTCAACTATTGCGATCTAAGGACATACATAACACGTTGAAGGCAGATTTGGTTGAGCATGCTTGGGCGATTCGCCCAATTCGATACAACAATGACGACGAAGAAGATTCCGAGGAAGAAGAGGTTGATGAATTCGAAGACGGGAACTTTGAAGACGTAGGTTTGGATGCTGGAGAAAACGAAGAGGAAGAAGGAGAGAACGAAGACGAAGAAGATTAATCTTTGAAGTGTTGTTTTTTTTATTTTTTTAGTCCAATTTTTTTTTTTTTTTGGAACCGTTTTTTTTTATGTTACTGTATTTTTTTTATGTGTAATGTTTTTATTTTTATTTTAGTGTAATGTTTTTTAATTTAATGAAATGAATTTTAATTTTATA
Organism: Helianthus tuberosus; assembly: GCA_030545235.1. Taxonomy (NCBI): domain Eukaryota; kingdom Viridiplantae; phylum Streptophyta; class Magnoliopsida; order Asterales; family Asteraceae; genus Helianthus; species Helianthus tuberosus. The sequence goes on from CM060396.1 coordinate 165,179,605, forward strand.
AAGTTAGAAAATAATTATAAAAAATTAGAAATTAATAATTGAGTAATGATTAGACGGGGGCTTTATGACTACGGGCTTAAAATGCATAAGGCCCCATAACGCCCCACGCTGACGTGGCACGCCACGTGTCGCATAACGCCCACCAAGGGGCGTTATGACTACACATGGCCTAATGGTGTTATGTGTTCTCTTCTACACCTTGAATAACTACCAATTTTCAACCAAACTCGACTCGTACACTTGCCATCGTCACGGCCGATCCTCAACCATATAAACTCATCGGACGATCTTCTACTGGCATTATCCGACAACATTACTATATAACCCCAACCCCATTTCCCCAACTCAAACACCACTCAATTTCCAAGTTTTGGGTGTAAAACCCGGGACCATAAAGTTGCAGACATCACGGCTATACACGGAGCACAGTGGTCGTTTGTATATGTCCGATTAGTTCGTTGTAAGGGCGCTATAACTGTCGAAAGTGATCCTTCTACGCACGGCGGACGTGGGGCTTTGCCGTCTGAAGGCGGTAGTCCGTCGGACCTCCTGTTTCTTGCCGGTGGTGGGTCTTGGTTCTTGTTTCTTACGGTAGTTTAGATTGATTGATTGATTGATTGATTGATTATTTGATTGGAGAAGATGTTGAGAATCAAGAGGGTTCCTACTGTTGTTTCGAATTACCAAAAGGATGAGGTGGAGGAAGGTGGTGGTGGTGGTGGTGGGTGTGGTCGGAACTGCATGAGAGATTGTTGCCTACCAGGTGTTTGTTAAAATGCCTTTCGTTTTACTTTCAGCTTTTCACTTACCAATATTTTCAGAACCGGATTACATCATGTAAAATATCAAATACAAATGAAACTGGTCTTTAACATGCAAAATACCCTTTAACCTTAGAAGTGGAGGAGGGATTTTTTTTTTGAACTTTTTTCCCAGCTATTTAAGGAAATGATGTTTAATTGCAAAACGTAAAAAAAATCGTGATTTTACAGTATTAGAGTAATTATTGTAGGGTAATTATAATTACGCTACAGTTTTGTAGAACAATTTTGTTGAGTAATTATAATTACTCTACAAGTGTAAAATCATGATTTTTTTAATTGTGAGACCAAAATACTAGCTTAATATGATTGGAAAAAATATCCCTCTTTCACTTGTTACGTTAAGGGTATTTTGTATGTTAAGACCCATTTATACAATAACTTAACCCTATACTATATTATAATCCATACAACGATGACAAAAATGTAATTTTATGAGTTTAAGTAATTACCGTCTATAAAACACCGTGTACAATCATTTACAATATATTGTTGGCTTTTTAAACGACCATAATTTTTTAATACATTAATATTTAAAATAAAAATTACACTATAAAAACACGAGTATTTTTTTTCTCTTTAATTTAAGTATGGTATTGTTAGTTGTTATAGTTGTTTTTTAATTTTGAAAATATTAACATGTTTCCTGCCGCATTGCGATGGCACACATCTAGTACATATATACACATATATACGAAAATAGTTTACAATTTTTTTATAAAAATAAAAATAAAAATAAAGACTTAAATAAATAAAAGATGGAATGTAGATCCTAAATGGAAAAGAAGATGAGATTTTGAAGGAAAAGGTAAAAAATAGAAATCCTGTTGGTTTAAATGGGAACTCGAAAAGAAGCTTAACCGGTCTGGTTCAAAGAAGTGTAACCGGACTGATGTAAAGAAGCTTAACCAAACCGGTTCTATGTTCCGTTCGTGGTTCAGTTGGTCCGGTTTTAAAAAACATTGACTTTTTACTTTGACTTCTATAATTAACATGTGGTTTGATTTGATTCAGGGGCGAAGCTACCTTTGTATGCTTTCCAAAAATGTGATGCTAAGATTGAAGCCAGTGACAAAAAGGAGCCTCCTTTTGCTTTCTTGGAGTCTCTCCTCCTTGGAGAGGTAATATTCGAAAACTACTGTTTTGTTTTTATGGTTTTTGATTATCACTGTAAGCTAAGATTGTTCTTTCTTGTTATTTGTATTTAAAGTGGGAGGATCGCGTGGAGAGAGGGTTGTTTCGTTATGATGTTACCGCCTGCGAAACTAAGGTATGCATCAGCTTAATGTCTCACGCGCACCCGGGTCAAAGTTAGTTATTTCATAGAAAACTTAACTGAGTTTTTGACGTCTGTCAGTGCTAAAGATTACCCGTGTTACATTTGAGTGAGCAGTAAGCACCAAAAGTGTAGTTTTTCATAGTTAGGGACCAAACATGCAATATGGGTAAACCACAGGGAACATCCATGTAATTAACTCAAGAAATTATAAGTGGTTTGTGTGATAAAATGTTGATAAGTTAAAGAGATGAGAGATATGCACCTTCTAACTGTATATAAAGCTTGTTTGGTTGTAAATAGAGCAACGCTTCGCATACTTGAAGCTCTCGCCTTGCGCCTGAGCTTTCAGGACCTAAACGCCTCAAAGCGCGTCACGCTTTTTAAAATCAACTTTCTTGAATTCCATGAATCTTTGATAAGGGAAATGCGCAAACACAATTAAGTTGCTGCTATATTAGTTATAGTCTGTCTAATTATATATGTAATTAAACAGGTGATTCCAGGAGATTATGGATTTATTGCTCAGCTAAACGAGGGTCGCCACCTCAAAAAGCGCCCAACCGAGTTTCGAGTGGACAAAGTTCTTCAGCCATTTGACGGGAGCAAGTTCAACTTCACTAAAGTCGATCAGGAAGAGATTCTATTTCAGTTTGAATCAAGCAAAGACGGTGAAGTCAAGTTCTATCCAAACGCTCCTATTGATGTGGAAAGTTCACCTAGTGTTGTTGCCATTAACGTAAGTTAACTTGATCACATTATACATTAAAGTAGATTCATCATTCATATTGAGCCACATGATGATTTGATATGTTATTGTTAATATTATCAATAGGTAAGTCCAATTGAATATGGACATGTGCTTTTGATTCCACGAATTCTCGAGTGTTTGCCACAAAGGATTGATCATGAGAGCTTATTGCTTGCACTTTACATGGCGTCAGAAGCTGCAAATCCGTACTTCCGTTTGGGTTACAATAGTTTGGGTGCTTTTGCTACTATCAATCACCTTCACTTTCAGGTTTAAATCTACCTTGATCTCCGTTACATTTAAATATTTAAGCTAGAGTAAAATGCCATTTTTGTCCCTGAGGTTTGGCTAGTTTTGCGACTTCTGTCCAAAGGTTTGTTTTTCCGCTTCTGGATCCAAAAGGTTTAAAATCTTGTCATTTTCATCTGACTCATTAACTTCATCCATTTTTTCCCGTTAAGTCAGGGGTATTTCCGTCTTTTTTGTTAACTTAAAGGGCAATTCGGTCTAACCGATTCGGTCAGAGGTATTTTAAATGCTTGTACATAAAGTGAAAAGACCGAATTGCCCTTTAAGTTAACAAAAATGACAAATACCCCTTGATTTAACAGAGAAAAGTGGATGGAGTTAACGAGCCAGATGATAATGGCAAGATTTCAAACCTTTTGGATCCAGATGCGAAAAAACAAATCTTTGGACGAAAGTCGCAAAACTGGCCAAACCTCATGGATGAAAATGGCGTTTACTCTTTAATCTGCTATGTATTATGTGTGTGTGTGTGTGGGGGGGGGGGGGGGGGGGGTTATCAAATCTCATATTATCAAGTTTTTTTGTAATGATAACAAGGAAATAGGGAGTATATGTCTATATGAGATGAAATGTATATGTTTATACTTATGATATGTTTACTTTCAGGCTTATTATCTCGCTGTTCCCTTTCCGATAGAGAAAGCACCCGTTAAAAAAATCACCGACTTCAGTGGCGGAGTTGTAATTTCCGAGATTCTCAAGTACCCCGTTAGAGGTCTTGTGTTTGAGGGTGGATATTCACTTGAAGATTTATCAAATGCGGTATCTGATTCATGCATGTGCCTGCAAGACAACAACATACCTTATAATGTCCTTATCTCAGATTGCGGAACGCGCGTATTCCTTTTACCTCAGGTAAACAAACTTGGTTATCATTATCTATAAACCGGCCTATTTGATTTGTAACTTGTAACATCCAAATGATCTAACATTTTATCTATAAATCACTTGGAAAAACAGTGTTATGCTGAGAAACAAGCGCTTGGAGAAGTGAGTTCCGAACTTCTAGACACCCAAGTGAACCCAGCGGTATGGGAGATTAGCGGTCACATGGTGTTGAAACGGAAACAGGACTATGAGGGTGCCAGCGAGGATAACGCGTGGCGACTTCTTGCTGAGGTGTCACTTTCTGAGGAACGGTTCCAAGAAGTGGTAGCCATCATCTTTGAAGCCATCTCGTGTGCTGTTATTGAGAACAAGAGCGTGCATGATGAAGACGAGAGAGATCTTGAAGACGTCGATGCCCTTGCTGAGGTGTCGCTTTCTGAGGCAGTTGTTGTGGCTGCGTAGCAAGGATGCCGTCTTCGACACAAGGGTAATTTTGGTATTTTTCCAGCTAGTATGTTGTGCCTGAAAAAGTCCTATGTTTTTCTATAAGTAACATACATGGGATTAGTTTCTTGTTATGGAGGTGTGTTGCACTGTTATAGTGTTCTGTATAAAAGTTGTGCATTTTGTTATCGTTCATACATTCTTATCTTACCTTACTTTTAGGTAGGTTTATAGCTTGTATAACTTGGACCTGATTATTTAATTGACAGATTTTAGCAGTATGATGCAAGTCTGCAACATAGATAGACTGCAATTTTGTTTGGATATGTCTTTTCTTGATAGATGAAGGCGTTGTGAGAAAAGACCAGAAATAATCGCTCTAGTAAAATTTAAATTTTCGACATGTTAAACTTGTAAAAAGACCCAGTAAAGTCCTTACTTGGGGTCTTTTTCCACATCTCTTTCTTTCATTAAACAATGTAATACATTCAAGACATGTTGTGCTACCAATGTTGCTAATTTAACACCATAACAACTTATAGACACTATTACGCTAACATAAGGCACTTATGTATTGTATTTATCATTTATCAACAATGTTTTATGCAACATCGATATGCGGCGGGGTATTTGGTTTCTATTAAGTACAGTTAATCTAAATTATGTGACTATCCTTTTAAGTGTTTTCAGATGTGAAACACCTTAAAGCACTGTTAACAATTGATGCATGTTGTGCGCAATGTTCAGTCCTTGTAGGATGTCTACCACTGTAACTGAAATCTGGCAAACCACCTACAGTGATTAATGAATAAAAAAATCTTTAAGTTAGTTGAGTTTCACATTTAAATAGTTGTTCTGGTATGAAAGTAGAGGTAACAATTTTGACCCAATTACTATCAATTCAATTGGTTTAGATGGTAATTTATCTCAGCTGAACAATAAAATATGTAAATGACGACCCAAACCAATCCAACTTGACTGGAAAAATGACCCGTCTCAAAACTGAGGCCGTTTCACCCATTGGCAGATCCAACAATCATGTAATTATAAGTGAACTTAACAAAAAATGAGTAAATGATGACCCAATCCAACTCGACTGGTCTTAAAACTGAAGCTGTTTCGCCTATAGTCAGATCCAACAATCATGTAATGAAAAGTGAACTTACTCTATTAAAAAGTGGTAAATAGAACCATAAACCTTAACTCACTCCAACGGTAAAATCCCTCTCTCTTCCTCTTCAAAGTGCTGCTTGCAAAATCCCTCTCTCTTCTTCTTCTTCAAGGTGATGCTTGCAATTCTCCTGAACACATAAATCTTAACTTTACATCAATGACAAACTCATATAACACAGTTGACTATTAAGATAAACCATTTTACTCAATTAATAACGTACCAATAATGATTTAATCCGAGCGGATTAACTAAATAATGGATGTTGACATTGGTAGATCTCTACCAGAAGATGCACACAAAAATGATCACCACCTAACGAAAAAAGATCATAGAATCATTTAAGACGGCTCATTAAGAATGTGTAAGGTCGTGTCGCAGACTACAAATGAAGTTATACTGTTATAGTAATACAAATTATGTGTCGCATACTACATATTTCATGTCGTAATAGTAATACAAATTATGTGTCGCATACTACATATTTCATGTCGTAAACAAATAAGATCGTAAGCAAAATTGATCATAAAAGCAAGCAAAGGTAATAATGCATACATACTTGTTAGTTGCAGGCACAAAAGAGAAGAGGAAGCGGATGAAAGGTGCGAGAGTGGAGTATGAAGATCAAACTTACATCACAGATAGAAAAAGAGCTATAAAGCACTCGTACATGGCAAAAAAAAAAAAAAAAAAGAGAATAGGTATCTCAGTTGTAAAAACATTGCTATTATATTAATGGTTCAAGAAATTCAACCAACAACCTATGCTTTTTAGTTTCTATTAAGTAGCTTAGTAGTCATGTATAAATCTATTTTAATGTATTACTAAATTCTACATGGTTTAAACTAAATATTTATAAATTTCTATTCGTAAATTTAATATCATGTAGTATACATAGAACAGATTATAAATCTTAAAGAAAAACCAGTACAACTGTCCAACGACCTTTTCGAAAAAAAAAAGAATTCCTTTTTTAGACATACTATATGCTAAGTTCACCACAACACCATAGATTTCATGTTCCCAGCTCCCACTACAATAGCTTGTGTAAATTTGTACCAACACTGCAGTAGGAAACTCCGTCTGAAATACATAGTGGAAAGGTATTCCAGATGTAAACATTTGGTTAAATTACATTAAGAACTTTAACACCAATATACAATACGACAATGAACAGACACCCCTAATACTGCGTTTGACCAAAATGTCAACAGTCCAAAATCCCCCAAATCACACCGACTTTCAATCAAAAGAAGAAAATTATGCACCATATGGCATATGATATGCTTTCAGTTTCAACCTACAAAAGTCACTCATGATAGGTCAAATCCCAAAATCCAAGAAGTATAATAACTCTTATCTATTTATCGATATTCAAGGCAATGAATGACACTACACAGCCCAAATTTCAGTTACAAAATATTGATTTAAACAAATAGAAAGTTGGTTATTTGATTAGGATTGCTTAGTTTTCAATCCGAATACATTTGATCATCCATCCATCTGGTGCTTCAAGCTAAGTACCCTAAATATATATATATATATATATATATAATAAAATCAAACTATAAAAGCCCCAAAGACTCAGAAGATAGAATCCATTGTTCCTCCAAATCAAGCTAATTATCAACAAAAAAAAAACCTGCATAGACAGTTCCAATCTTCACCTCCAATAAATATATGCATTATAATCTCAATCAAGATGCAATCATGGCTCTCTAATTAATCCTAAAACCCCTTATATTCATAGACCTAAAATGGATTTGGAACCAAGCAAACCATAAGAAAACAAAACGCAGAAACCAAGCAACAATTAAATTCGTAACCCTAGAGTACAATATTAGTTGAATGTCAGAAAACGTACCTGAAATACCGGTGAATGGAGGATGAATCGAACTCGGATGCTGAACAACGACGCTGTTTTCTACCACAAACGCATTGGAACTTCAATCCTCTCGACCGCCGCTTGCTGGAGTAGAAGAACCTTAGGGGTTTCAGTATACGGAATTTGGTGAAGGTAGTGTCGCCGACGATGATTTGAGGCAGAGCAAACCTGTTTATGGCTGGTGAGTGATGTTTGTGGGCGGTGGGTGACATGTGGCCGCTGGGTGATGTTTGTGGCTGGCGTTTGTTCTACTGTTCCTAACATCCTACCCAAAATATTATATAGTATAATATAATATAATATAATATAATATAATATAATATAACAAGTTGACGACAACCCCGCGAGTTACGGCGGGATGCTAATTATTAACGACTCTTTTCGTTTTGTCTAACATCCAACATACAATACCACACTAAAGTATGATAATTAAGTGTTTTGCCTAACATAAACTATGATGTCGCTTTTCTAAAGCAAACCAAATTGAACCCTTCTTAACTAAGCATTTTGCCTAACCTAAACTATGACGTGTGTGTTCGGTTTGTTAAAAACATTTTAAAAGTTATTAAAATCAATATCAATTTTATTACCAAAATTCAAATAAAATATAATATTAAACTAACAATACAGAACATATCCTAAACTATGAGGGTATGTACACGCTATTTTATTGAAAACTATATTAACACAATGATATAGTTTTTGTAGTTAAAAGAAAAAAAATACATGTATATATTTTGTGACACATAATTCAAAATTTGTTTCATAATGATATAGGTTTTGTAGTTAAAGAAAAAAAATACATGTATATATTTTGTGACAAATAATTCAAAATCTGTTTCATAAAATTTTTTGAGACACATGATGAAGTGAGGATGCATATCACTGTTTATATATTCAGACCGCCGTTTAAATGGTTTCTTTTCCTTATTTTTTCAATATCCAGGGATGGTATTGTAAAACCATCAAACACCAATCATAGAACCATTTTTTTACTCACTCTACACACACATTTACACTTTAGTGAGAGATCAGAGATATACATAGTTGAGATGGGAGAGAGTGAAACAATTTTCACTAATCATATAATTTACCCTAATTGAAACCATGAACACAGAATATAGGATTTAAATGAACACAGTGGAATCGAATTAACATAGTTTAAGGAACACAGTAAAATCAAAGTACCTCTAACTTTAATAGTGGATGAACAGAGTAAGAAGGCTGGAGGAATAGGGAGAGGGTTAATCTATGCGGTTGGGATGTGGGAAGAAGAAGATGGATGAGGAATCTTGAGTCTCGTAAATGGGATGGTTAATTTGATTATCATTATATAACAGGTAAATTACACTTTTCGTCCTTTATGTTTGTATCGAATTGCAATGGATACCCTTTAACTTTAATAATTACAGTCACGGTCCTTTATTTGGAAAATCTGTTACATCTTACGTCCTTTAACACTAACCAGGTTAAATTTTCAAGTTAAGTCTATTTCTATGAGGGTAGTTTTGTAACTTTACCTATTTACTTAAAAGAATATTTAAAAAACAAGAAAATATATACATATATTTATATTTATAATCCAAACTCCAAACACTCACATATTCACCCACTCTCATCTCTCTCTCTAACAAACCCTAATCTCCTCTAACCACCACCACATCTGCCGCCAGCCACCACCACTCCTGCCGCCAGCCACCACCTGAATCTCCTTACCACCACCACTCTACCCGCTGGACACCACCTAGTCTCGTCACCACCACCACTCCCGATGCAGGTCCCCAACCCTAACCACCACCATAACCGCTTAGGTCTTCAGATCGGCGAAGTTACAACCTCTGTTTCTTCTCGCCCCTGTTGCTGATCACAAAAAAGCCCCTTGATTTGAGGCTGATGGTATAAGCACTATTCCGATTAAAAAACAAAGTTACAACCTCTGTTTCTTCTCGCCCCGATCACACCTTTAAACACAGGTACCAGAATAAACAACAATTCCTGTATATTTTTTTAATCCCAATTCCTCTTTTTAGAGATGATTAGTGGTGGTGGCTATAATAGTACAAGTTTTTAGGGTTAGGGTTTTGTTGTCTGAGGTGTAAAGAAAGAAGAAGGGATTGATTAACAGCAAACCCTAGGTTCGGTTATGGAAATGAAATTGATACCAACAAACGGTTAGCAGGGTGATCAGAAGTGATGACAAGATCTCGGAAATGATTTAATGGCGGTGGTGAAAAAGCTGCAATGGTTTAATGTCTGCAAACTTAAATTGATTTCAATTTTTTTTTTGTAGAAAGCTGCAATGATAAATGGGTGTTGAAAAAGTTTTTTTGAGAGTTTGTTTCTGTCTGAAGAGAAATCAAGATGTTGATTTGGAGTGATAGGATGAAGTTGAAAGGGAGAGAAATGGTGTGTATTTATTGATTGATTTTTCTTTTATTTATAAAATATTTTAATTAGATTGGTAAAAGACCAAAGTACCCTTATACAAATAGATTTAACTGATATTTTTAACCTTGTTAGTGCTAAAGGACGAAAGATGTAACGAGTTTTCCAATTAAAGGACTGTGACTGTAATTATTGAAGTTAAAGGGTATTGCAACCCGCTATAAACATAAAGGACGAAAAGTGTAATTTACCCTTATATAACATATGTATATGTAGTATAAAGTGGGAATAATATAAACCAAAAGCGAGGCGTGTATTAATTAAAAATTTAATGAGAGTGAGGTAAAATAATGTTAAAGGTGTATTATTTAAGGGGTGTGATGTCAAGGGACACAACTTATGTTATTTTTTGTAGAGTTATATATAATATAATTAAATGAAAGGAGAGTGCCAGGCAAAGTCGTAATTTTGAATTGAGGGCAAGATCGTAATTTTGAGATGGGGACAAAAAATGTAATTTTATTTTGAGCTGGGGACAAAAAACATAATTTTATTTTGAGCTGGGGGCAAAAACGTAATTTTGAAAAGGGTGCAACTTTTAAAGAAATTGTACATAACCCAGGTTGCTTAATTAAATGAAAGGGTGTGAGAAAAATAAACTAAAGGGTGTGACTTTTAAACAAATGAGACATAACCTAAGTTGGTAAATGTATAAGGGTATAATATGAAAAACCTCTTATATCGCCTCACTCACTTCCATATTATCTTCCATGTAAGATATCAACTAAGCGGCTCTCTAATAACTAGGGTGTTCAAAATTATCTGTATTCGAAAATCCGATCCGAAATATCCGATATCCGAATCCGAAATATCTGAAAATTCGGATATCCTCCGAAATTCGGATATTCGAATTTTCGGATTCGGATAGTGATTTTAAAAATTTTCGGATATTTCGAATATCCGAAATATCCGAAAATTTAATTTTTATTTTTTTTATATCCGAATATCAAAAAATATCCGAAGCATCCGAAAAATATCCGAAATATCCGAAAAATATCCTAAAACTTATATTCGGATATCCGAAACTATCCGAAATATTCGGTTCCGAATATACAAAATAATTAAAAAATAAAAATTAAATAACAAATTGGATATTCGGATATCCGATTCACTATCTGATCGGATATCCGAAATTTCGGATACGGGTTCGGATAATGAAATCTAGTATCCGAAAATTTCGGATATCCGAATTGACGTTTAACACGCCTGACGGAAGCCTTGTCCAGACTGGCGGGTTTAATGATGGCGAACGCGTTGTAAGGGTGTTCGATAAGTCCTGTGGCAAATGTGATTGGAAAGAGATACCATCCGGGTTGGTTAACCGGAGGTGGTATGCTACTAATCATGTGTTGCCCGACGGTCACCAGATTGTGATTGGCGGCCGTCGGCAGTTTAACTACGAATTTTATCCGAAAACGATGTCTTCGGATAAAGCTTATAGTTTGGCGTTTTTAGTGCAGACTAATGATCTGGTTATTGAGAATAACTTATACCCTATTGTGTTTCTTAACACGGATGGGAATTTGTTTATTTTCGCGAATGATCGCGCGATTTTGTTTGATTATTCGCGGAACCAAGTTTTGAAAACGTTTCCGGAGATACCCAGTGGTGAGTCGAGGAACTATCCGAGCACTGGGTCGGGTGTACTACTTCCGATGCGGGTTGTACAAGGGAAAGCAGCGGTGGTTGAGGTTTTTATCTATGGGGGTTCGCCTAAAGGGGCGTTTATGAATGCTAACAATGGGAAATTTGATGGAGCATTGAAAAGTTGTGGGCGAATTAAAATATCCGACCCGGAACCAAAATGGGTCATGGAAAATATGCCTTCGGGTCGGGTTATGGGTGATATGGTATTGCTACCGAACGGTGAGGTTTTGATTATTAATGGCGGGTCAAGTGGGACCGCCGGGTGGGAACTTGGGAGGAACCCGGTTTTTAACCCGGTAAGCTAACAGAAACCAATTTTAAATTTTGGATCACCAACCCCATATGGGCCAATAAGAAAATCAATCCTTTTCAAAGTGAAACAAACAGCTTAAGCAAATGGTACAACTTGCAAAGCACCCAAATGTTGTAAATTATATCACTTCCGGCGACCATACATAGAGTTGCACGCCCGCTGTTTGGTTTTGTGCGTTTTATTTTATTTTTTGCCGCACGTCACACCTACGTGTCAGGCCCCCTTTTATTTTTTCCCTCGATTATAACCATGCTAATCCTTTTTTTTCTTTATATTCATAGGCTATCAACTGAGATTTGGATAATATCCACTAGCAATCTCAACTAAAAGCAAAGGTATGTCCTTAATTAGTTAGTTTTAATTATGTATAAATTTAATTACCATTTTCTATTGTTTGTTCTGTTTGCTATATGAAGTCAATTCATCCATTTATGGTTGTTTCTCAATTTGACATTGCATGAATTTGAGTTTGTATAAATATTAGAAAATTAAAATACGTCTATATGTATTTTTTTAATTAGCAAGACCTGACATAAATGATACAGTGTAGAGCCCCCTTGTAGGTTGTTTATCCTTTTAATAACGCTCTAATTGTTAACAAAAGTTGGTTTGAACTTTGAAGTCGTATATTTTCTCCCTGCCCAATTTTTAGTTGTTGTCACTTGTAAAAAGATTACCTTTATATGAAAATACCATAAAAACATTGCACTTTGTAAGAAGTATGAGTGTGACATATAGTGGAAACATAAATGAGTATATATTTAATTTGTTGTTTTTTGTTTTACGTGGTATATAAAGTTCTTGGTTTATATAGGTGACGGCATAAGACACAATGATTACGATGGATGATGATCTGTGGGTTATGCTTTTGTCTGTAAGCATGATGTTTGTAACATGTGGTGTATGCTCCTGAAGTAACGGCTCACCTCTGCCATGTGGCTTTTTTGGACAAACTTCCAAATTCGTTTACGATTACACCATCAAGGTAATTTTTTTTATTCTTAGATCAAGTTAATTACTTTTGAAATTGAAATGTGAAGTGTATAAACACACTTTATTGGTCGTTGCCGTACGCGGCGTCTTCGCCACCGCCGTGTGGTTTTGTGGACAAGCCTTCATATAAGTTACATTGACTTTATATGAATTTTCGAATTGTAGGAGTACGAATTTATATGGGTTTATTGTGTTTTTTTCAGGATATTTGTGGAAATGAGGTGTCCCCAAGCTCTTAGAAGGTGAAGGCTCTTTTGATTCTTAAGGTTGCATCTAGTTGGTAAATAAGTTTACTATTTTTAATACCTCACTTTCTTTTTGTTATGCTTCCTAGTTTTTTTATGAATGAACCATCATATTCAAATATGTGTGGATATTGTAGTGGCTATTGGTGGATATTCTTCGTCGAGGCACCCCTCCATGTTTCGATTGTTATTAGTGGTGCATGGTGCCGCTGAATGTGAATATGTGTATACCAATTCATGGTGTCGATTATGGTAAATATGTTGTTGATGGATGGTGGCGATGGTGCCAAATCTGTGTAGATGTACCTTTTCATCAGTGGCTTTGATGAGTTAGTTTTTTTACATAGGAATAGGTGAAAATGGTGTGGCAAGGATGATGGATGGTAGGTTTAGACCTGCAATCCGCCTTGCAGCCTAGATTTGTGAAAATTGTGAGCCTCCTTCTGTATATCAAAAGCTGCTTTGTGGCTTTTTTTGTACATATAGTTGTTATACATAATGTTTATTCTTTGTTTGTTTTGACAAGTGTCTTATCTGCATTTTGATCTCTATAAATATGTTTTTATTTTTGAGTTTGTTAAATGACATTAAGTTCTTACATGTTAATGGCTAAACTTTCTGTTAACTTTAGGACAAGGTACGACTTCGACCAGAACCAACAACACAATTGTGAGATACCCTAAAACCAAATACTTGGATCAACTGAGATTTGGACGGCCCATATCCGGTTTTGAACACCCCTACTAACAACCATCCTAACAGACATTAATGTCGATCTCTACATATTAGTATCTTGAATAAAAACTGGTTTGAATTGAATATATTAAACTGATTTACATACTTATAGTAAATATACATTTGTTGTCCTGAGAAGTTGGTTTAGTGGTAAGAGGCCTGCCTTCCCTAGTGGAGACGCAAGTTCGATTCACGCTCGGGCCATTTTCGACTGATCTGGGTGAAGGAACGAATCGGGGCTTTAATCTCGGGTTCAAACCTGACGGAGGGCGACGGTTTACGGATTCCATCCGGTTCCCACGCATCAAGGGAACCGGATCTCAAAAAGAACATTTGTCATTAATGATGCTTTATGATATCTGAAAGGTGATATGTGAGACGTAAAAGGTGGCATGCATTTTAGCAATCTATTAGACTATGCGTAATAAGCATTATATGGGCGTGTGATAGCACCTCCAACACCGTTCCCCTGGACGTTATAGGGGTATCAAGAGGGAGAGACATTTCTAGAATAATGGTCAAAGAGAAGCAAAACAGGGAAAGTAATGAATAAAATGGGCATTAATGAGCATCGACCGTTACACATTTTTTGAATGGGCGTTATCATGCTGATGTAACGAAAAATGCCCCATGGGAAGACATTAACCGTTACACATGGCCTAACAGATGGCCTTAAAGCGACTTCAATGAAGATACACAAAAAAAGAGACGATCACATAGGATAAAGAGCCTTACATTATATAACATCAGTTACATAGGATAAAGAGCCTTACGTTACATAACATCATGTTGTCACGTAATACCTAACTTCTTTTTAACGACAATATTATTCTTACACCAATAATATTAAATTTTCCATTTCACATTTGCGCAGGTTTAACCCACCCCTTTAAAAGCCATGTGTTTTAATTATTATTTTTTCGTTTTTTCTTAATTTATATTTTAACCATAACAATTCCTTTGATTTGTTATAAACCAGACATTTTAGGCCCAACCCATTACTTATGGGCTTTAGGGTTTATGGTTATGTTTATGTTTATCTCTCTATATATTGTAATGTTGAATATTGTGAAGGATTGAAATGAAGTTTATCTCTATTTCTCTTTAGTTTTTATCACGTTATCAGCACGAACGGACTCTTCACGGAAAAATTACCGGTGATCTTCAACATCAGGAATTCATTAACACCATTTTGGTTTCAAATAATTTATGTTCATCACAATTTGGGTACGCCATCAAAATCTCCACACTATATTCAAAATGCTTCCATGTTATCAGTATAGCCTTGTGTATCCAATAATAAAAAAAAACGAATTTATAAGAAAAAAAATTTCTACGACGGCATGCAAACAACAACCTTTTTTGTTCAAGTATTTTGAAACTGGACTTCTAATTTGATTCTTTGGATCACAAGACATAGGTTTTCCTTTTGAACTTTATAACAAATTAGGACTGCCCTATTATCCAAAAACGAAATCTAACATCACGAAATCGAAAATAACAGTTTTTTTTCTAACAATCCGGCGGTCACTACCGCCACAAGCAACCGAACAAAACACACAAATAGGGGTTTATATCTTACCCGAAAACCTTCCTCCGGCGATTCAACTCACCGGAAACGACGACGCAGTTCCTCCGATATCCGGCTGCTTAACCGGAGAGTAGTTGTCGGCGACAACCACGAAGGACACGAGCATTGACGCACCGATCTTTACAGATCCGGAGATGAAACCCGTAGATCTTGTATCTGGTGACTGAAAATACCCACCTGCAGAGGCATCTTCTACTCGACGATGACGAAGTCGCTGGAACTCCGGTGGTCTTTTACCCCAAAACCCGATGATGACGGAGTGGTTGTTGAGAGGTGTTGTGGTCCTTGAATGGCCCAATCCAGTTTAGCTGTCTCAGGCAAGAGTCTCGATCCTGGATCAGACGAGAGATGAAACATATATAAGATTATTTCATTAATATTTAATATTCAATATATAATTTATAACAAAAACAGAATATTTAAGTTTTTAAAAGTTGCTGTGCTTTAACAGTTGTCTTCCACAGAAACAAAATATATAAAATTGTTTCTTACACATAATTGTTTTTGAAACAAAAACGAAAAAAAAAAGGAATTGATTTTTTTTAGGAACTGATCTTTTGATATAACTATGGAAAATAATTTTCGAATTCCATTGGAAGTTTGACTACAAAACTATACAAATCTTGACCGGAACAAGGAAAATAAATTTTGAATTTCATTCGAAGTTTAATATATTTTATTATATTCAAATATTTAATTAAATTATCAAAACACAATTTCTATTTACAATACGAAATCATACAAGAATTTCCAAATTCCTACTCTATTATTAAAACGGCGTAAAGTATAGAACCTGCAGTTCTACCTATAGAGAACCTGAAGTTCTATAATATATATTTTGTATTATGGCTCGTTTTTAAATCCATGATTTTTTTTTCATTTGTGGATAAAATGTCGAATTTATCAAAGCTTGAATTCACCGCACTTGACATCTCGGGTAACAACTACCTCCCATGGACTCTTGATGCTAAAATTCATTTGACGGCAAATAAGTTGGGGGAGACAATTATTGATGGTAATCAAACTTCACCTCAAGATAAACCGAAGGTTATGATATTTTTCCGCCATCATCTTCACGAAGATCTAAAGCGAGAATATCTAATTGTTGAGGACCCTCTTGAATTATTAGCAAACTGCAAAGAACGGTTTGACCACTAGAAGTTGGTCTTACTCCCTAAAGCCCGCTATGAATGGCTTCATTTACGACTACAAGATTTTAAGACTGTCAGTGAGTATAATTCTGCCTTGTTCCGCATTACCTCTGAGTTGAAATTATATTGTGAAAAAATAATCGATGAAGATATGCTTGAAAAAAAAACACTTTCTCAACATTTCATGCCTCAAACATGCTCCTGTCGCAGCAATACCGGGAACGTAAATTTACTAAATATTCTGAATTGATATCATGTCTTCTGGTCGCGGAGCAAAACAACAAGCTCCTACTCCAAAACCATCAATCGCAACCCGCCGGTGCAAGCCCATTCCCTGAAGCGAATGTGGCCTATTCTCAAAGCGGACGAGGTAGAGGTAGAGGTCGCGGCCCCAGCAGAGGTCGTGGTCGAGGAACGGGATATACATGGCATCGAGAGTCTCAGAACACTAAAAATAGCGGTGGTGAATCGAGTCGACATAATACGGGGCGACCATCAAAAGGAAAAGTAGCGGGAACCAAAGCAACATTTGTTATCAATGTGGGATGTCAAATCATTGGTCCCGCACATGTTGCACCCTTAAACACCTCATTGAGGCATCTCAACACATAATGAAAGAAAAAAGGAAAGAATGTTGAAACTAATCTGATTGAGGATAATGTACCTTTTATGCTTTACTTTTCATACTGTGACCTTTGTATTTGGCTTGGTTTGAAACTCTTGCAATGTTTCATTTTACTTCTTTGCATTAACTTTTATTTATTTTTATTTCCTGAAGAAATATGTATACTAGCTCAAGTAGAGCTATTATTGGTGATTAATGTCTGATAGATAGCGGTAGTACTAACACTATTCTCAAAGATATGAATTTTTTCTCTGAGTTGTCTCCGGCAGAAACACCGATTAGTACTATATCTAGTGTCAGTAACCTTATCGAAGGCTCCGGCAGAGCACACATAACATTATCTTCGGGTACCAAATTAACTATTGATAATGCATTATATTCTAGTAAATCAAGAAGAAATTTACTTAGCTTTAAAGATATTCGAAAAAAACGGTTACCACCTAAAAACAATATCTGAAAATAAAATTGAATATCTTCAAATTACTTCAAACAAAAATGGCCAAGAAACAATTGTTGAACAATTAGAAGCCTTATCCTCTGGATTATATTGTACTAATATCTATCCTATCGAATCATACATGGTGAGTAACCAAAAGCTATTAGATAAAGACACATTCAATATATGGCATGACCGTCTAGGTCACCTTGGTAGCATAATGATGAGACGAATAATCAAAAGTGCAACCGGGCACCCTCTCAAAAACTTAAAAGTTTTGCTACCACAAGACTTATCATGTGCAGCATGCTCTCTGGGCAAACTTATAACTCGGCCCTCACAAACTAAATTGATACATGAAACCCCATCATTTTTAGAAAGAATCCAAGGGGATACTTGTGGGCCCATTCATACTCCATGTGGACCATTCCGCTATTTCTTGGTCTTAATTAACGCATCCTCAAGGTGGTCACACGTGAGCCTTTTAGCTACTCGAAATGTAGCATTTGCCCGACTTTTAGCTCAAATCATACAATTGAGAGCAAATTTCTCGGATAATCAAATTAAAAACATCCGGTTGGATAATGCGGGAGAGTTCACATCTCAAGATTTTAATGACTATTGTATGTCAATTGGGATCAATGTTGAACATTCAGTACCTCATGTTCACACACAAAACGGTTTAGCTGAATCTCTGATTAAACGATTACAAATAATCGCTAGACCGCTGACGTGATTGTCGTGGGTCACGCAAATTTAATCCCAAAAACAACTATAGATAGTGGTAAGAGGGTATCGAACTCAGGGAGTATGTGGAAAGTGTGTTGATTTTATAGCTTTGCGATTAAACTACAATTAACCTAATTTGCAGAAAATTAAGATCAATGAATTTGGATTGTTGTTTTAGAAAACTAAATTAAAAACTAATTTCAAATCAAATGTTGGTTGTAAACAAATTAGGAGAGAACAATGACCATCTTAGGTTTCAGTTTCTTTAAACAATTGTGTGCAATTCCAACTAGAAAGAGTTACATAGACATAACTCATGCATGAATAATCGAAGTGATAAAAGGGAACAAAGTACTCGGATTTATAAACGCGAGGTTGTTTCCCGATGATCAATTAATCAATAACCAACCCTAACCCTTCCCGTGATATCTCGATTGCCAACGGCACCAAGAACGTACGATTGAGACTAGAAATTGCAATATCAATTAACAAACTACAAACAATTAAACATACACCATGATATTCAAGCAACGCAAGTTATCATTCTAGAAATTCAGAAATAAACACACAAAAGTTCAAGAGAAACCTTCACCTAAGATGATCACCGAAAGGTTTAGCCGGACATAGCTTGGTGAATCATCATAACAACAAGTCTAATGTTCATCGGAATCGAAAACATAAAACCAATGTTAGAAATTGTTTGCAACCAAGTAAGAACAAGCCAAATCGCCCCTAGTGAGTTCCAAAACCGTCCAATCATGAGAACACTTGAAAAGACACAATAAAACTGACTTTAATGAGGCAGTTACAAGTTTTTCCGCAGACACCACCGTAATTTACGGCTCCACCGTAAATTACGGTGGACATGAAAAGTTTACGGCACATGAAGACTGATTTACGGTGGCCATCAGGTGAATCTCAGGTCCACCGTAAATTACGGTAGGACCGTAATTTACGGTGGAAAGCTAATGGATCTTCTTTGTTGCATCTTTTGCTCCACGTGATGCCTCCAACCGTCAAATGATAATGATCATTGTTGTCTTTTCTTGTTCCTTGCATGTGCCGTCCACAGAACCCAATCATGTGCGGCCTTTCATGTGTGATGATGATTGAAGATGATTTTCTTAGAATTCAAGTCATGTCCTCTAAGTTAATGTTCACCTCCCAAAATCCAATGCCATGTGCACCCTGCCGTGATGATTGATGAGAAAGTCCAAGTCCCACATGTCTTCTGCCTTGTGTTGGCCCAATAAAAAAAAACCAATTAAGTCTTCATCAATCGGCCCAATGTCTCCAACCCACATGTGCCGCCCAAGAGTCCAATCTCTCCTTTACACATATACGGCCCAATCAAAATAATCCACAAGTTCAATGGACCACTATGTTGATGATGTTGTTGACTTTTGTTGGGCTCCTCCTAAGTTGCCGTTAAAGTGTGATGGATGATGATGATTATTGTTTGCTTATTCACATGTGCCGCCCCCAATGATAATGTTGTTGATGATGGTTATATGTTGTTGACTTGTGGCTGCCATAAAATCCAAGCAATTCAAAAAGCCCTGATGCCTTACATGTGCTATGATGATGGTTTTATGTCAATCATGACCCCACTAATTGTTGATGAAGTAAATAATCAACTCCCCCTCAAGTCACGTCTACTTTAGGGTTTTGGCCAAACCTTTTTCCTTTAAAACATATTAAATGCCATCCCCATATTTATGCTGAAGTGTATTTATTTCGTAGCCTACGGGTTCCAATTTAACCGAATTAAGCGATTTACCTGCAAAACACACGAACACTCGTAGTTACTAAGTTCAAGCAAATAACCAAGTAAAGCATGGAATTTTAATCTTTTTAAACCATTTAAGGGTTGTCCAACGGACCACCCGTCACATCCCCACACTTACCTGTTGCTTGTCCCAAGCAGCCCATTCAAAAACTATTTCAACACCAAAGCGATCAAACATGCAAACCAAGCTAAATGTGCCGTCCTTTTACTAACTTTCAATCATACCACAAGACACACCCCTCACACAAAATCTCTCGGTTATAAGAATTATTAGCATAATGCTAAACCACTCAATGCGTGTGTGTGTGTGCGCGACAATAAGCTTGTATACAAATCAAGTTTCCTCCTAACAAATATCTAACATGCTTTAGAATCAAAGGGACTTGCGGGTTGCAACGGGGCTAGGTGTAAAGGTAGGAAAATGGTGGAATACATATGAAAGAGCTAATTGATTTGACCCGGTATTTTTTATGTCTACTACTACGAAGCAAACACCAAAAATATATACAAAGCTTCTTGTCATTCTCACTCTATTGCAATTAAAGACTTCTTTTTGTATTTTTCATATTTTTCTCTTTTTATTTTCTTTTCTTTCCTTTTTTTTTTTTCATAACACATCAAACTCAACAATATATACAAAAACATCAATACTACAAACTAAATCTCCTAAACCGGGTCATCTCAAAAGGTAAAATTTTGTAGGAAGTAGGCTCGGGTCACAATCGAATGGTCTAAGGCTCAACATGGCTTTCTAAGGACCAAACCCCCACCCCTCACAAAACCAAGCTCATATATGTAACGTATGAGGTCCAACCCACCAATCCCGCACTCTCACACATCTAGACGAGGCTTCCTAAAAGTCCCCCTATCATTTTCAAAAGCATGCTAATTCTAGGATTTAACAAGTATTCACACACAAGTTCTATTAACACACAACACACACCGCCACTCAAACAATGAAATATCAATAACAATCATGTGTGGCTCAAATTCTCACCAATAAAAGACTAGGAATGGGTGTCGGTGTGTCAAATGGCACAATATCAAGTTTTCAAATTTTAACAATTGATTTACAAAAAAAAAAAAATTAAAACTCCCAAAAAATTTCCCCCATCCCCACACTTGGGATACATTGTCCCAATGTATGGCTTTGAGGGCTTTGATCACTAAAATTCATTCAACATCAACAAAAGCTTTAAATCTCAAACCCCAAATTTCTTTTTGGTATTTTTTTTTCATTTTATATTTTTTTTCATATTTTTTAATAAACAAAAGCAAACTAATAAACTAACAATATTTCAAAGCTAAAGAACATGACAAGTCTAGGGAAAAAGTACATTGACCTGGTGAAGTTTGACACAACAGATATTGTAAATGATCCAATTTCCTATCACCACATTCACACAAATATCCGCACATCTTCCCCACACTTGAGTGTTGCCATGGCCTTGAAACATAGAAAACTAAAGAAATAACAAGATCAGTGAAAAACCTCGGGTTGCCTCCCGAGCAGCGCTAAGTTTTCAGGTCTTCAGCCAGACCGTACCACCCCCATTTATGGTGGCTCAAAGAACCGGTTCCTATCACTTCCATCACTTCCTTGTGCCATTGAGCAAAATGCATCCATCTTGTTTTGACTCGGTGGGTAATCAAATACACTCTTGCTCGCACCCATATATGCTTCTTCACGGTCCGGTGGGTGTTTTTTTCTCATTCATTGTAACACATTTTTCATACAATCACTAAACTCACCACCCTTCCTCTCAATGGGCTCATAACTAATCACTCTAGTTTGAACATCAAAGTACAACTTACGGTTCTTTTCGGTCATGGTAATAATCTCGTCTCTACAATTAATTTGAGCATTTGCTGTGTATACAAACGGTCGACCTAAAATTACCCTTTGTTGTGATGCCATGTTGGTAGAAGCATAGTCCAAAACTAGAAAATCCACCGGGTATTCAAACTCTCCCAACTGAATCTTAATATTCCTAACCATTCCCCGTGGACGCCTCCAACTTCCATCCGCCAAGCTCACCATGGTGTCTATATCTTCAAGTGGACCAAAGTCGTACATATCGTATAGATCGCTTGGTAGCACACTCATGCTTGCCCCGTAATCCAACAATGCGTGAGGGATTTTTAATTTTCCCACACGGATAGGCACGATTGGCACTCCATACTCTTTATCATTCTCGACTTCGGCATCTTTTTCCAAACCTGCATTCACTTGACACGAAGAAGTTAGCAATGTTTCATTAAATTTAGTATTTGGAACGGTGCTTTCCACATTGATGTTAATGCTTTTTATGTTCTTAGGATTTGGCACCGTGTCACTTGGTAATTGACCTTTTGCTTTCATAAATATCGCCACATCACTCGCAAGTTGACCCATTTGAGTGGTCAACGATTGGATGCTTTTGTCACGAACCTCGTCCTTTTGCATCCGAACCTCATCACGTTGGTTCATTCGTTGCATTTCACTTTGCATCGCCTTCAACATTTCCATTACTTCGTTTCCACCCGAAGAGCTTTGACCCGTTTGATATTGCCTTTGAAATCCTTGGTTTCCTTGGAAATTCGGGTTTGCTTGATTTGAAGGGTTCCCATAACGAAAGTTTGGGTGGTTCCTCAACCCGGGGTGGTAAGTGTTAGAATTCATATTGTTGTAATTTCTACCACCCCCTCCTTGACCTTGACCTTGAACCGCATGCACCTCTTCATATTGCCCTTCCACCATCCCTTGGCAATTTTCAGCCGCGTGACCTATTTCATTACACAAAGCACAAACATCATAAATTTGGTTAGTAGTTTGAACATTACCATCATCTATGGCGTGCACTTGTGATCGAGCAATGGCCGGTCGCGCTCTCCTCGATGCTTGAGCTTTTCTTTTTGATGTACTTGCCATATTCTCCAAGAACTCCCAATCATCGTTCTCATAATTTGTGCCAAAAGTCCCACCGGTAATGGACATTAAATCTCGAGCATCCTCGGCACTCAACCCCTCGTGGAAGGCATTCATCAACTCCCACAATTCAATCCCATGGTGAGGGTAATTTTTAATCATCATATTGAATCTTTCAAATGCCTCATGGAACATCTCACCATGTTGTTGTTGGAAGCTCCTCAACCCTTTTCTAGCATCGTTAGTCTTTTGGGCGGTGTAAAATTCGTCTAAGAAAATTTGTTGCATCTCCGCCCAAGTATAAATTGATGCTGAAGGCAAAGTGTAGAACCACTTCTTTGCCTTGTCTTCCAACGAAAATTGAAATAAGACCAACTTGATATCATCAGCCGAAAAACCTTGACTCCCAAGAGTATTGCAAATGGAGTCATAAGCCTCTAAGTGGAAATACGGCTCCTCCGTTGCTAGCCCTTTGTATTTCGGCAAACTTTGCAAGGAAATCATTCTTACTTCAAAAGTTCTCCCTTGGTTGTTGTGAGGGATAACCACTGGTGAAGGGTTTTGAGTAATGATTGGCCTGAAATGTGCTTCTATCCCCCGTGCTTGTTCCCTAAGATGCCTTCTTGGAACACCCAATCGACCCCTTGGACGAATGGGACCCATAGGTCTTGGTATATGCCCTTGTGGTGCGATTGGTTGTTGAAATTGTTGTTGTGGCATCGGTGGTTGTTGAATTGGCCTTTGAATTTGTGGTTGTACATTTTGTGGCCGAATTTGTTGCAATGGGATAGGACGTTGCATTGGTGGCCCTTGTGGTCTTGGCCGAATATGTTGCGGTATAAGTTGTTGTTGTAGCACTCCAGCTACACTTGCCATCCCTTGAGATTGACCCGGCACATACCCAAACTCTCCTTGATCTCCATCACCCCCATAAGCATATCCTTCTTCCTCGTATCCCTCAAACTCTTCTTCATAACCTTCAAAATACCCATCTCCTCCTATACCCGAAGATTGCATATAAGGATAAGACGAATATTGCATACCGGGTTGGTTCGATGGTCGATATGTAGAGGTAGTATGGATAACGGTTGAGCTTTGTGGTAATGAATGAGTAGAAGATGATTGACCCGTAGTTGGAGGAAAGAAGTGTGATAATGGTGGAATGGTGGCAGATGGGCTAAAGGTAAGACTAGGTTCAACTTGAGTAGTAATCGGTTGTGTAGTGTTGGATGGTGTAGTATCATGGATTGGAGTAGGAATTGTAGTGGTGTTTGGTATAATGGTGTTTGGTGATGGTTGTGTGGAAGTAGGTATAAATGTGGAGGTCGTTTGACCCGTTATGGGTGGTACTTGTGTTTCGTCCATGATGTTTCTTGGTGTAATGGGTGAAGTAGGTGAACCAATGATTCTGTTTTCGCGTAGTAAAACTCGGTTTTGCCTTAGTGTTCTTTCGATTTCCGGATCAAATGACAATGGTGACGCTTTGTGAGAGCCTCTAGTATGCATGCACCTGTAGAACATGCACACTAAACACACCAGTGTAAACCCGAAAATAACAAAACAAAACTAACAAACTGACACACGTTGCGCACTACTCCCCGGCAACGGCGCCAAAATTTGACGTGATTGTCGTGGGTCACGCAAATTTAATCCCAAAAACAACTATAGATAGTGGTAAGAGGGTATCGAACTCAGGGAGTATGTGGAAAGTGTGTTGATTTTATAGCTTTGCGATTAAACTACAATTAACCTAATTTGCAGAAAATTAAGATCAATGAATTTGGATTGTTGTTTTAGAAAACTAAATTAAAAACTAATTTCAAATCAAATGTTGGTTGTAAACAAATTAGGAGAGAACAATGACCATCTTAGGTTTCAGTTTCTTTAAACAATTGTGTGCAATTCCAACTAGAAAGAGTTACATAGACATAACTCGTGCATGAATAATCGAAGTGATAAAAGGGAACAAAGTACTCGGATTTATAAACGCGAGGTTGTTTCCCGATGATCAATTAATCAATAACCAACCCTAACCCTTCCCGTGATATCTCGATTGCCAACGGCACCAAGAACGTACGATTGAGACTAGAAATTGCAATATCAATTAACAAACTACAAACAATTAAACATACACCATGATATTCAAGCAACGCAAGTTATCATTCTAGAAATTCAGAAATAAACACACAAAAGTTCAAGAGAAACCTTCACCTAAGATGATCACCGAAAGGTTTAGCCGGACATAGCTTGGTGAATCATCATAACAACAAGTCTAATGTTCATCGGAATCGAAAACATAAAACCAATGTTAGAAATTGTTTGCAACCAAGTAAGAACAAGCCAAATCGCCCCTAGTGAGTTCCAAAACCGTCCAATCATGAGAACACTTGAAAAGACACAATAAAACTGACTTTAATGAGGCAGTTACAAGTTTTTCCGCAGACACCACCGTAATTTACGGCTCCACCGTAAATTACGGTGGACATGAAAAGTTTACGGCACATGAAGACTGATTTACGGTGGACATCAGGTGAATCTCAGGTCCACCGTAAATTACGGTAGGACCGTAATTTACGGTGGAAAGCTAATGGATCTTCTTTGTTGCATCTTTTGCTCCACGTGATGCCTCCAACCGTCAAATGATAATGATCATTGTTGTCTTTTCTTGTTCCTTGCATGTGCCGTCCACAGAACCCAATCATGTGCGGCCTTTCATGTGTGATGATGATTGAAGATGATTTTCTTAGAATTCAAGTCATGTCCTCTAAGTTAATGTTCACCTCCCAAAATCCAATGCCATGTGCACCCTGCCGTGATGATTGATGAGAAAGTCCAAGTCCCACATGTCTTCTGCCTTGTGTTGGCCCAATAAAAAAAAACCAATTAAGTCTTCATCAATCGGCCCAATGTCTCCAACCCACATGTGCCGCCCAAGAGTCCAATCTCTCCTTTACACATATACGGCCCAATCAAAATAATCCACAAGTTCAATGGACCACTATGTTGATGATGTTGTTGACTTTTGTTGGGCTCCTCCTAAGTTGCCGTTAAAGTGTGATGGATGATGATGATTATTGTTTGCTTATTCACATGTGCCGCCCCCAATGATAATGTTGTTGATGATGGTTATATGTTGTTGACTTGTGGCTGCCATAAAATCCAAGCAATTCAAAAAGCCCTGATGCCTTACATGTGCTATGATGATGGTTTTATGTCAATCATGACCCCACTAATTGTTGATGAAGTAAATAATCAACTCCCCCTCAAGTCACGTCTACTTTAGGGTTTTGGTCAAACCTTTTTCCTTTAAAACATATTAAATGCCATCCCCATATTTATGCTGAAATGTATTTATTTCGTAGCCTACGGGTTCCAATTTAACCGAATTAAGCGATTTACCTGCAAAACACACGAACACTCGTAGTTACTAAGTTCAAGCAAATAACCAAGTAAAGCATGGAATTTTAATCTTTTTAAACCATTTAAGGGTTGTCCAATGGACCACCCGTCAACCGTTCTTAATGAGATGTAAATTACCATCTTCTGCATGGGGTCATGCTATTTTGCATGTCGCTGCACTGATTAGATTGAGACCAACTGCTGATCATGAATACTCCCCATTGCAACTGGTCTCCGGACAAGAACCAAGTTTGTCCCACCTTAGAATTTTTGGTTGTGCGGTATACGTACCAATACCGCCACCACAACGTACTACAATGGGACCCCAAAGAAGACTGGGTATCTATATTGGTTTTAACTCCCCGTCCATAATTAAATATTTAGAACCAATGACGGGAGACATGTTTATAGCACGGTATGCTGACTGTCATTTTGATGAAACAATGTTCCCAGTCTTAGGGGGAGATAAGGACAAAGAAAGACTGGTAACACAAGAAATAACGTGGAATGCATTATCGCTATCAAATCTTGACCCCCGAAGTGGTCAATGTGAATATGAAGTCCAAAAGATTATACATTTGCAAAGAATAGTGAATGAATTACCAGATGCATTCACATACACGAATAGAGTGACAAAGTCACATGTACCAGCATCAAATGCACCTGCTCGAATTGAAGTAATCCCAGAAGCGATTACTATACAACGAAAGCGTGGGAGACCAATCGGTTCCAAAGACAAAAACCCACAGAAACGAAAAGAGCAAAGTAATGCAGTTGGTGAAAACTCACAAAAGATTATAAGTGAAACCCCGGTAGAGGTAAATGTCCCAGAAGAGACAACTATGAATCCAGAGGAAAATGGAGTTTCAGAAGAAACACCGGTACCGAACGAAAACGAGATCTCTATTAATTATGTACAAGATAGTACAATGTGGAACCGGAATAAAACACGTATTGATGATATATTCGCATATGCTATAGCAACGGATGTAATCAATGAAAATGATTACGTACCTAAAACTTTAGAAGAGTGCATGCACAAAAATGATTGGCCAAGATGGCAAGAAGCCATAAATGCTGAATTAAATTCGCTCGAAAAGCGACATGTTTTCGGACCTGTAGTCCGAACGCCCATAGACGTCAAACCAGTAGGTTAAATGGGTGTTTGCAATAAAAAGAAATGAAAAGAATGAGATTGTATGATATAAGGCTCGACTTGTAGCACAAGGGTTTTCCCAAATCCCAGGAGTTGATTATGAGGAAACGTATTCCCCTGTAGTGGATCCGATAACCCTTAGGTTCCTAATCGGCCTCACAATCTCTGAAGGACTTCATATGAGACTAATGGATGTCGTCACCGCATACTTATACGGGACACTTGAAAATGACATCTACATGAAAATCCCTAAAGGATTAAAATTGCCTGAAGCATTAAAATCAACACCTCGAGATATGTGTTCTATAAAGCTCCGGAGATCTTTATATGGTCTCAAACAATCTGGTCGTATGTGGTACAATCGACTTAGTGAATATCTCGAAAAAGAAGGATACAAGTCTGATGTAATTAGTCCATGTGTCTTTATAAAAAGATCACTCTCAAATTTCAACTATAATAGCAGTCTATGTTGATGATATCAACATCATCGGATCTCCTGAAGAGATAGAGAAAGCTGCCCAGTTGTTAAAGAAGGAATTTGAAATGAAAGATCTTGGTATGACAAAGTAATGCATCGGAGTACAATTTGAGTATCTGTGCAATGGCACATTTGCCCATCAATCAAACTACATCCAGAAGATGTTAGTACGTTTCAATATGGATAAAGCACATCTGTTTAGCGTACCTATGGTTGTCCGACCGCTAGATCCACACAAGGATCCTTATCGCCCTCAAGAAGAAGGCGAAGAAGTACTTGGTCCAGAAGTACCGTACTTAAGTGCGATCGGTGCCCTTATGTATCTCGCAAATAACACAAGATCTGACATTGCATTTGCAATTCATGTACTAGTGAGATACAGTTCGAATCCAACACGTAGACACTAGAATGGTGTGAAACATATATTCTGATATATTTGCGGGACACAAGACTTAGGTCATTTCTATCAAAAGGATCAAAAGTCCCAACTTGTTGGGTATGCTGATGCCGGATATCTATCAGATCCTCACAAAGCAAAATCTCAGACAGGTTATGTATTCACATACGGCGGCACAACAATTTCTTGGAAGTCAACTAAGCAAACACTTACAGCAATGTAACAGTCCTCAATAAAACCGACACCTCGAATATTTTTCCGACACCCTAATATTTTTAAAATGTCCCAATATGTCTTTAAATACAACCTGTATGTGAAAACCGAGCCCGAAATACAATATAGTATTAAAAATAAATAAAAAACAGAAAAATTAAGTTGAGGCGGGCCGCATAGGACCCACCCCAACCTTACGCGGGCGGTATGAAGGTTTAAAACCTGATTTCGTTAATTTATAAGTTAAGGCGGGCCGCGTAAGCTAACCTTAACACTAACGCGGGCCGCGTGAGATCGAGATAGTGGCGCAGCCCGGTGATGACACGTGTCATCATCGTGGCGGGTCTAGGAGATGAGCCGGACAAGCTACCCTGTTGACCAGGGTTGACGTGGGCCGCGTAGGCCCTTGCCTACGCTTACGCGGGTCGCGAGAGAACCGAGATCAGCACCTATATAAGAAAGCAACGGGTTTTCGTTTTTCGTCGTTCATTTCTTTCATTCTCAATCTCAAATTCTGATAGTAGAGATAATACGCGGGTATTATACCCCCCTAATTAGCGAAGTTCTGCTCCGTTGTAAGTATTATAACCCCTGGATACGTATTAGATACGCTGCCCGATTGATCTAGGGTTCCGTAATGGCTGTCGTGGTTCTGCCCGACGTAGTCATTGGAATGCCGTCTCGGGGAGGGTATTGCTAATGTAAAAATGGATTATTAATACTGACGCGTGTATATTTGTGTAAATTATAGATTATCACCGGGAAACCCTTACGAAAAATCTAAGACAGCAATGTGAGTAATCTCGTTTTTGTTAACAGTTTTTACAAAACCTTAACTATTTTACAATGCAATTTAGCAGTGATTGAGTCTTTGTAATTCTACGATTACTGCCGGTATGTTGGGGTTTTGTATACAAAATGTGAGTAACGTTACCATTGGACGAAGAGTTAGCCAATGTGTAATATGACCCACCAGTCAGGATTGACAGTACTGAATGAGTAATTGGGTAGATATAAACATTGTAATCGCCCTCAATACTGTTAAGTTTAAATTAAATTAATAATTCTTGATTAAACTGGGATTCACTCACCAGTATATCCCACTAACAAATGTTTTTAAAATGCGTTTCAGGTAACACAATGTGACAGCCAATTAGTAAAAAGCCAGCTGGAGAGCACTGACGGCTTGGGGAAAATGTGGCTATAAAAGTTACCTAAAAGACGATATTTTAAATTCAATAAAATAGGGTCTACCCCTATAAATGTGTTGTAATAAGAAACTTGGGTTTTACTCATGTGTTTATTAATATCAAATATGGTGGTTTTACTCTGATAAACATTTCCTAACTACGGTCCTGATGTAATTTCCGCTGCCAAATTAACGAACTGATACCACCAGAATTCTGAGTTCGCGTCCGCCCGTTCCCGGGACAGATAAGGGATCGGGGGTTGCGACAGAAGGTGGTATCAGAGCCTAGCCACTGGTCTAAGCCAAAGAAGTGTTCTGCTGACACTTAAATTTTAAATTTTGTGTTAGGAAATAAATTACGGGAATACGTGCATAACTGTATTTATTTGTTATGGGTTATTTGACTATTTGTTAGTTTACAGTATGAGCGACCAAGGACCATCTGACGCGTACCGTCAATTGTCTGGTTCGCCTAGAAGCGAAGGCACCTCCTCTTCTCAGCCTGCCCTCTCAGGGTACTCCGCTGATACGAAAGAAGGAATCTTTGTGTTTAAGGCTCAGTCAGAAGAGCCATTTCCTCAGAAAAAGAGGGGATGGTTCAGTCGAGGGGCACACGAGCGTAGGAAACGTATGAAAAAGTTACAAGATCAGAGGGTACTAGCAGCAGCCAAGAGAGAGACAAATGCCTATGCCCAGGATATGATAAATAGGGGTATAGCCAACATCCACATCCTTGCCACTACTGCAGCTGACCCGAATCTGGAGCAAATAATAGCACCTCAACCACAACCACCAATCCATAACCAACCCATGGAGATAGAAAACCCTGAAAACCAAGTAGAGATGCATGACTTCAATCCGGAAGAAATACCTAGGGTACCTGCACCAAACCCCCTAGACCCAAATTACGATCCCTGGTGGGATGACGTTAGGGACTATGTGCAACGTTACCCGATACATGAAGATACACCCATGCAGAACATAGGAGCCTACCCAGGTATGGACCCTTTAGATCCCTATTACCACGACGATTATATTAGGGAGATCTTAGAAGATCCTTACCGATTTCAGGCACTTTCACCCCCATACCAGGAACCCACACCCCATATTCCGAACCCAGTCCTAGAACCTGCACCCCCAATGAGTGCAGAAAACGTACAAGAACTTAGGACTTTTAGGGAGGAAATTTTAGAAAGCAGTGAGAGAATGAGACAGGTAGGAGAACGTCTCGTATGGAAATACGATGAGCGCAATATGGATTTTTGGATGAATCCATATCCGTGATGGGATAGAGGAGATGGTAATAGTAATAATAATATAATAAAATAAAAATAAAATATGTGTGTACAGATGCCTATTACTATTAGTGTAATTCTATTTCAGTTGGTATTGTAATTTTTATTTCAGTACTAGTGTATAATAGATGCATAATAGTATATGAATAGAGTACAAGTCGCAATGATCGACGCTTTTGGCAAAAATGCGTGTCATGTGATTGACTATATGAAATATTCTTTTGTGATATTAATACAGGGTAAATGTTTAAAATTCAGATGGCCGACGAAGGAAATCAAGGAAATCTGAATAACGATAACCAGAGTAACATTAACGTGGTTAATGAGAATCCGAGCATCAATAACAATGGAAACCAAATGGATAATAGTGCAGTTCAACACATAGTAGCACAAGGAATTATAGATGCAATGCCATTTATTATTCAAACGATTCAAGAAGCGAATAATAAAAGTAAACATAGCAGTAAGCGACCAATTGAACCAGAACACAGCGTGAACAATGGCCCTGTACTTCAAGCGCCCATTCCCAAAAGAAGAAGAACCGTGTCTTACGGTTGTTCTTACAAGGAATTCTGGTCCTGTAAACCAATAGAATTCTCGGGTAATGAAGAACCTATTGCAGCCCTACGCTGGATAGAAAAGACTGAGGCTGTTCTGAAAATAAGTAAATGTGCGGAAGAGGACAAGATAATGTTTGCTTCTAATTTGTTTAAGAACTCAGCCTTAGAGTGGTGGAACACTATCCTTCAGTCAAGAGGAAGTGATAAGGTTTATAATATGGAATGGGAGGAATTTAGAAATATGGTAGAAAGGAAATTCTGCCCTCCTAATGAAAAAGAACAAATAGCAAACAAATTCCTAAACCTTAGGATGAATGGAGTGGATAGTAAGGGGTACACCAAGTTATTCTTTGAATATGCTAGAATAGTACCAACCCTTGCATCACCAGAGCCGATATTAATCTCCCGTTACATCTGGGGATTAATCGGAGAGATTAGACATGTAGTCAAGGCAGCTAGACCTCAAACCATAGAAGAAGCTGTAGAACTAACCAACACCTTGACAAATGAACTAGTCCGTACCAGAGAAGAAGACCAGAGGAAAAATCTAGCACAGAGGCTTACTCAAGAATTCCGTTGTGGGAATTACAACCGTAGGAATATGAGTTCTACCTCTGCACCTTATTGCAAGCATTGCAAAAGGAAGCATTATGGAAAATGCTCTATATATTGCAATTTCTGCAAAATATCAGGTCACAAGGAAGAAGACTGCAGGAAGAAAGCCAACAACAGGGTATGCTACAATTGCGGAGAACATGGTCATATCAAGCCAAACTGTCCAAAATTGGCTCCAGCTGTGAATAACAAGAACACTAAAAATGCTAGAGCATTTGTTCTGACTGCAGATGAAGCCAAGATGATTCCAGACGTCATAGCTGGTACGTTTTTAGTTAATGATGTTTTTACTAAAGAATTATTTGACTCTGGTGCAAACCAAAGTTTTATTAATACTTCGTTTTACAAACTTCTAAATCAGTCATTAACTAAACTACCACAAGAATGCTTAGTAGAGACAGCTAATGGAGAAACAGTTAGGATTTCTGAAATTTTGCAGGGAGCAAGAATAGAAATTTTAAACCAAAAGTTTATTGCAAACTTTTACCCAATGAATCTGGCAGGATTTGATGTTGTTTTAGGAATGGATTGGTTAATACCCATTAAAGCCAGTATTTTATGTGATCAAAAGTCAATCCAAGTAGATTCACCAAAAGGTAAAACGATCACAATTAAAGGAGATAAATCATCTAGATCGACGAAATTCATCTCTGTAATGAAAACTGAAAGTTATATAAGAAAAGGTTCTATAGTGTATTTGATTTCTATAATCACTAACACTAAAGGAAAAGAACTAAAAGACATCCTAGTAGTGTCTCAGTTTTCAGATGCATTTCCAGAAGAATTGCCAGGGCAACCTCCAAATAGGGAAGTTGAATTCAGAATCCATTTAATACCAGGAACAGCACCGATTGCCAAAGCACCTTACCGTTTGGCACCCGCAGAAATGCAGGAACTGAAGAAACAATTGGATGAATTGTTGGAAAAAGGATTCATACAACCAAGTTCGTCACCATGGGGAGCGCCAATTTTATTCGTTAAAAAGAAGGACGGATCAATGCGTATGTGCATTGATTACCGTGAATTGAACAAAGTCACGATTAAGAATCGGTACCCATTACCGAGAATCGATTATCTGTTTGATCAACTGCAAGGAGCTCGATTTTTCTCTAAAATCGATTTAAGATCAGGATATCATCAATTAAAGGTACAGGAAGAGGATATTCCTAAAACCGCATTCAGAACAAGGTATGGCCATTATGAATTTACTGTCATGCCATTTGGTTTAACCAATGCCCCAGCCGCATTTATGGACATGATGAACCGAATATGTAAGCCATATTTGGATAAATTCATAATTGTCTTTATAGATGATATTCTCATTTACTCTAAAAATAAAGAGGATCATGCAAAGCATTTGCACGCACTTCTAAGTCTATTAAGAAAAGAAAAGCTTTATGCTAAATTTTCAAAATGTGAGTTTTGGTTAGAACAGGTACAATTTCTTGGACACTTAGTCAATCATGAAGGAATTCATGTAGATCCAACAAAAATCGAGGCAATTACTAAATGGAAAACCCCTGAATCACCAACCGAGATTAGAAGTTTCTTAGGATTGGCCGGTTATTATAGAAGATTTATTCAAGATTTTTCTAGAATAGTCATTCCTTTAACTAAGTTAACTTGTAAATCTGTTAAGTTTGAATGGGGATCAAAACAGGAAGAAGCATTTAGAATTCTTAAGCAAAGATTAACCCATACTAGCATTACCAGAAGGAGCTGAAGACTTTGTAGTCTATTGTGACGCTTCTAGATTAGGTTATGGATGTGTGTTGATGCAACGCCAAAAGGTTATAGCTTACGCATCTAGACAACTTAAGAATCATGAAGAAAATTATGCAACCCATGATCTAGAATTAGGAGCTATAATTTTTGCCCTTAAAATTTGGAGACATTACCTATACGGTAGTAAGTTTACTGTATTTACTGATCATAAGAGTTTAAGGTATGTTTTCGGGCAAAAGGAGTTGAATATGAGACAAAGAAGCTGGATGGAGATGCTTAGTGATTATGATTGTGATATCCAGTATCACGAAGGAAAAGCAAATGTAGTCGCTGATGCTTTAAGCCGAAAGTATCACGAAAAGCCAAAAAGGGTGCGTTCTCTTAAATTAAATCTGCAAGTAGATTTAAATAATCAGATAAGAGAAGCACAAGAATCAGTAATCAAGGACGATACTGAAAAATTGAAAGGTGTGATTAAGGAATTAAAACAAGGAACAGATGGAATTTGGAGATTCCATAAAAAGAGAATATGGATACCTAAATTAGGAAACCTACGTCATCGTATATTAGAAGAAGCCCATAAATCTAAATATACTATGCATCCAGGAAATGATAAGATGTATCAAGATTTAAGAAAGAATTTCTGGTGGATAGGAATGAAGAAGGACATAGCAACCTATGTTTCTAAATGTTTAACTTGTTCGCAAGTTAAAGCTGAACATCAGAAACCCTCAGGTTTGTTACAACAGTTAGAAATGCCAGTGTGGAAATGGGAATTGATAACAATGGATTTTGTTACTAAATTACCCAAAACAAAGAAAGGCAATGATACAATCTGGGTGATTGTAGATAGGCTAACCAAGTCAGCTCATTTCCTACCAATGAAGGAAACTTTCAGTATGGAACAGTTAGCTAAATTATATGTAAATGGAATTGTTTCTTTACATGGAATTCCTTTATCAATTGTTTCTGATAGGGATAGTCGATTTACCTCTCATTTTTGGTCAAGTTTCCAAAAAGCAATGGGAACCAAGTTAAAACTAAGCGCAGCTTATCATCCTCAAACGGACGGACAAAGTGAAAGGACGATTCAGACAATGGAGGACATGCTTAGAGCTTGTGTAATTGATTTCGGAGGTAATTGGGACAATCACTTACCTTTAATAGAATTTTCATATAATAATAGTTATCACACAAGTATCAATGCTGCACCATTCGAAGCACTTTGTGGACGAAAGTGCCGAACCCCAGTCTGTTGGGCAGAAATTGGGGAAAAGCAACTATCTGGACCTGAGATAGTGCAAGAAACAACTGACAAGATTATTCAAGTCAAGGAACGACTGAAAGCAGCACGTGATCGACAGAAGAGCTATGCTGATAACCGACGCAAACCGTTGGAATTTCAAGTGGGAGATAAAGTATTGTTAAAAGTCTCTCCTTGGAAATGAATAGTAAGATTCATCAAAAGAGGAAAGCTAAGTCCCAGGTATATTGGATCTTTTGAAATTATTAAAAGAATAGGACCTGTAGCCTATCAGCTACAACTGCCAGAGGAAATGGCAGGAATACATGATGTGTTTCATGTATCTAATCTCAAAAAGTGCTTAGCTGATGAATCACTAATAGTACCTCTTAAGGATATAGAGGTAAATGAACAACTCAAGTTTGTAGAAAGACCTCTACAGATTGAAGACAGGAAAGTCAAGAATCTCAAACATAAGAGATTAGTTCTGGTCAAAGTGAAGTGGGACTCCAAAAGAGGACCTGAGTACACATGGGAGCTTGAATCTGAAATGCAAAGGAAATATCCACACTTGTTCCAGTAGATCTCGAGGACGAGCTCTAAAACAAGGTGGGGAGAATGTAACAGTCCTCAATAAAACCGACACCTCGAATATTTTTCCGACACCCTAATATTTTTAAAATGTCCCAATATGTCTTTAAATACAACCCGTATGTGAAAACCGAACCCGAAATACAATATAGTATTAAAAATAAATAAAAAACAGAAAAATTAAGTTGAGGCGGGCTGCATAGAACCCACCCCAACATTACGCGGGCGGTATGAAGGTTTAAAACTGTAACGCCCCAAAATCCGAATGTTTATAATTATTAAATGTTCTCGTATGGTACATCAAGAAATGAATGACTAGGTTATTTAACTAAGTTAAGAAATTGGTAAAAACAATTAAAGGAATGAAAATTGTACCAATTATGTCTTAGTGGCTAACACAAGGGACTAAAGTGGGTTAAAAATGAAAGATGAGATAATAAATGAAAAATTGCACACACACAAACACACACTTCGTGTGTTCGAGAATGAGTAGGAGACTCCCATGGAGCCAAGAACCCTAACTTCATCATTTTCATCAAATTGAAAGGCTAAATGATGCTTAAATTCATAACCGAGCATGGATTAATGATCACCTTCATAAGGGGATCGTAGGTATGTCGTAAAAGTTAGATTGGTGATTATGCACGAAGTGAGTTATGTTGTAAATCGTGAATTGGTATGAAATTGAGTATGAGGATATGTTAGAATCATCATATAGAACATGGGTTATGCAATATTTAGGTTAATTTGATGCTTAGAGGTGAAACCCATTAGTTATGGTGAGAATGATGACTTGAATCATTATGCATGTCTAATTCTTATTGAATATTGATGTATTATGTGAGTAATATGGAGTCTTGTTAGAAGAATTGAAAGAAATAAGATGATAATATGTTTAACTGTTTATGTGTGAATGATATATGTTAATTAGTAGGAGGATTTGATGAATTATGTATGAAATTAGGAGATTGTGCATGAATTAGTTGTACCTTATGTTTAGAAGGTGGTACACACACCAAGGGTATGATGAAATTAGAGATAATTGAGTTTAGATCACTAGTAAGTGATTAACAATGTAGCCATGAAGTGGGTTTTGTATAATATGATGATATGTTGTTGTTAATGATGTTTGAAATCACACACGTGTGTAAATGTTTAAAGGATTTCGGCTAGGATTTGATAGATTAGTATGTTTTGAGTTTGAATGATAAATCCGAAATAAGATCCGTGTGATGAATGATGAACAAGCTAACTATCTTGAGAATGATATATGATAGTTGATGCTTGATAAGCGACTTGGAAGCTTGGGAAAGAAGCGGGTCAAACGGGACTAATGCGCACGGGAAGCGTATTCGGATGTTAGGTAAGTAAAGCTTACACACCTTTTTGTAAAATATCTATTCAATGTATTGATTACGAACATGGTAAGTAATTATGTGAATTATAATGTTCCGACAAGCTTTGATATGGGTCGGAACATGTGAGGATGTTAAGAAACTAAGTTTGATGGTCAAAAAGGGTATTATAGTGATTTTGGTTACGAGTTAACGGAGGAATAAGTTATATGGATGGGATAATGAATAACTAAAATCCCACAAGAATAAAATGGACATTTAGACTTAACGGGTCAAATGGTGAAGATATCACCATTTGACGATATTGACTAATGAAGTGTTTTGTCAAGTATTATGCTTTCACAGGATGAATAGCGAAAGGAATTATGTTGCTATTAACTAGCTATCTAGTGCACGGAGTATTAAATCGGGTCATAGCTTTGATCCGAGCTAGGTATGTGTGATTAGAGTTGTAGTTAAGTAGTAGGATTGGTTAAATATGCAATGAAGTCCTTTGTTGTAAAGGATGGAGCGAAGTTGACAAAAACGCCCTTGATAGGTATATCGGGCAAACGACCTTAAAAGTCGTTTGGAAACAAGCTATTCGGTTTGAGTAATGTCTTGGTCAAGCATGAAAGCGAAGAATAGGGTTTTGTATGTCATAGACCCCCTTTTATGCACAAATACCCATAACGGGTCGAAATAAGCTTTTGAGCGAAAATGGGTTAAGAGGATGCAAGGCATCCGAGAATTTAATCTCTATGATAGTCGTCGTTGAAATTATTAAGTTCATATAAAGTTGAGGTCAAATTAACAGATTGTTTTGATAATGCATGAACGGGTCGAATAATTCGTAAATGAATAATAAGCCGAAAACGTATAAGTCAAGAATTTCCTTAACCCGGATGTTGGATTTCAAGTTCACATGATAGAATGTTAATTTACAATCATGTAGGAAGAAACAGGAGGTTAAACGGGTAAACGGTTTAAAAGTTATGCGAGTTTTAGTTCGTTAGAACGACGAAAACAACACAGCAGAAAAACTGATTTTCTAGAGGCCGTAGCCGACGCCCATATGGGCCGTCGCCGACGCCCCCTGGAAAGTCAGTTTTTGCTGACGGGTTATTTTGCTGCCTACGGAGGTTTTTGGCTACGTGTAAATGCAAGGGCCGTCGCCGACGCCCTCCCCATGTCCTAAAAGCTGAAATTTCGTTATTTATGTAATTTATGCATCGTAGGCTTCGGTATATTATTCGTGGACTACGGTGGGCCTCCCAAACATGATTTTTAACGTTCCTTTGATGTATATGGATTATAAATCTAAATCTAAGTCCCATGTGATTAATGTATGAGTATGCAAGACATGGAAAGTGTACGTAGGAGTGTATGTACGTATGTAGGTGAGTATTTATGTATATATGAAGGTACGTAGGAGTATATGCATGTATTGTAGAAATGTAGAAATGTAGGCACGTATGTAAATGTGTATGTATGTATGCATGAAGGTGCGTATGAGAGTATGCAAATATGTAGAAGTATAGGAAGGTATGTACGTATGTAGATGTGGATGTACGCTGGTGAGAATGTAAGTGTGCATAATCTAGATACGCTGAGTAATACGTTATTAATGGTGTGTCTTGAGGATGAAAAGTAATGCAGGTACATTATTGAAGTCTCACCAGGATACGAATACGCAGATGAAATGCTTAAAGTTAGAAAGATAACGAAATGGGGAGTGTACAGGCATAAATTTTGTTTATGTATGGTATGCTAATGTTATGATTGTATGTGGTGAGTGCAGGCTATGCAAATCACGGGCTATTATCATGAGGAATAGAGATCGAAGACCGAGTCACAAGAGAGATTGTACGGATTTAATTGAGTTTGTACATTAGCAAACGAATGTTATGCTTTTGTTTTAGAAAACATATATTTTTAAAATGAACTTTCAAGTAAGTCAAGACATGTGTAATGAAAGAAATTTTAAGGCTCGTTTTTCCGTTGCGTCGATTTAAAGATATTACGTGTTAGGGTCTTACAAAAACCTGATTTCGTTAATTTATAAGTTAAGGCGGGCCGCGTAAGCTAACCTTAACACTAATGCGGGCCGCGTGAGATCGAGATAGTGGCGCAGCCCGGTGATGACACGTGTCATCATCGTGGCGGGTCTAGGAAATGAGCCGGACAAGCTACCCTGTTGACCAGGGTTGACGTGGGCCGCGTAGGCCCTTGCCTACGCTTACGCGGGCCGCGAGAGAACCGAGATCAGCACCTATATAAGAAAGCAACGGGTTTTCGTTTTCCGTCGTTCATTTCTTTCATTCTCAATCTCAAATTCTGATAGTAGAGATAATACGCGGGTATTATACCCCCCTAATTAGCGAAGTTCTGCTCCGTTGTAAGTATTATAACCCCTGGATACGTATTAGATACGCTGCCCGATTGATCTAGGGTTCCGTAATGGCTGTCGTGGTTCTGCCCGACGTAGTCATTGGAATGCCGTCTCGGGGAGGGTATTGCTAATGTTAAAATGGGTTATCAATACTAACGCGTGTATATTTGTGTAAATTATAGATTATCACCGGGAAACCCTTACGAAAAATCTAAGACAACAATGTGAGTAATCTCCTTTTTGTTAACAGTTTTTACAAAACCTTAACTATTTTACAATGCAATTTAGCAGTGATCGAGTCTTTGTAATTCTACGTTTACTGCCGGTATGTTGGGGTTTTGTATACAAAATGTGAGTAACGTTACCATTGGACGAAGGGTTAGCCAATGTGTAATATGACCCACCAGTCAGGATTGACAGTACTGAATGAGTAATTGGGTAGATATAAACATTGTAATCGCCCTCAATATTGTTAAGTTTAAATTAAATTGATAATTCTTGATTAAACTGGGATTCACTCACCAATATTTCCCACTGACAAATGTTTTTAAAACGCGTTTCAGGTAACACAATATGACAGCCAATTAGTAAAAAGCCAGCTGGAGAGCACTGACGGCTTGGGGAAAATGTGGCTATAAAAGTTACCTAAAAGACGATGTTTTAAATTCAATAAAATAGGGTCTACCCCTATAAATGTGTTGTAATAAGAAACTTGGGTTTTACTCATGTGTTTATTAATATCAAATATGGTGGTTTTACTCTGATAAACATTTCCTAACTATGGTCCTGATGTAATTTCCGCTGCTAAATTAACGAACTGATACCACCAGAATTCTGAGTTCGCGTCCGCACGTTCCCGGGACAGATAAGGGATCGGGGGTTGCGACAAGCAACATCATCAAATCATGCCGAATTGATAGCACTATATGATGCTGGTCGAGAATGCGTGTGGTTGAGATCAATGATTAATCATATACAAGA
Source organism: Helianthus tuberosus (assembly GCA_030545235.1). Lineage (NCBI taxonomy): Eukaryota > Viridiplantae > Streptophyta > Magnoliopsida > Asterales > Asteraceae > Helianthus > Helianthus tuberosus. The sequence goes on from CM060396.1 coordinate 165,220,265, forward strand.
AGCATGCGGATTAGAACAGATCAAGAAGGATCCGACAATTATTTATGAACACAACTCTGCTTGCATAGCTCAGATCAGAGAAGGTTATATCAAGGGTGATCGAACAAAGCACATCTCACCAAATTTTTTCTCAACATATGATTTGCAAAAAGAAGGGGAAATTGATGTTCGCCAGATTAAGTCAAGTGAAAATCTAGCTGACCTGTTCACGAAATCTTTACCTAGAAGCAGTTTCGAGCAGCTATCACACAAGATCAGTCTTCGTAGATTGAAAGATGTTCGTTGAATTCAGGGGGAGAATTATACACGCTGTACTCTTTTTCCCTTAACTAAGTTTTGTCCCACTGGGTTTTCTTAGTAAGGTTTTTAATGAGGCCGCATAGCTGATCCAATAGTATCAGTTTATTTATTCTGGTCCTGAAGTACCTATTTAACATCATCCTGAAGTATGTTGTTAAACTGTGTGTGATTCTAAATGTCTGAGGGGGGGGGGGGGTGTTATAAACCAGACATTTTAGGCCCAACCCATTACTTATGGGCTTTAGGGTTTATGGTTATGTTTATCTCTATATATTGTAATGTTGAATATTGTGAAGGATTGAAATGAAGTTTATCTCTATTTCTCTTTAGTTTTTATCATGATTCAATTTGTTTTAGTTATTATTTTAAGCAAAACGGTCATTATGTTTTTTGATATGTTAATATCTAAGTTCTAATAGTTTATTGGAGTCAGAATATATCCATAAGAATTTTGATGCAAGTCTATATTCATCAAATGTCCTAAATAGATTTAAACTTTTAGGCTTGTCAAACCATAGATTGTTACCAAATGTTAGTGTTCCAGTAACGTTATTAAGAAATGTTGATAGAAAGAATGGTTTATGCAATAAAACTCAACTACAAATCATATCACTGGGTGATCAGGTTATTAAGGTACTCATATTATCTGGAAGTAATATTGGCGCTCAAATGTTTATCCTTAGATTTTGATTAATACCGCCAAATAAAAGGATTCCGTTTGAATTGAAAAGAAGACAGTTTCCTCTCACTGTATGTTTTGACATTATGATTAATAAAAGTCAATGACGATTGCTATGTAAAGTAGGTTTGTTTCTAAAAGAATCATTTTTTACACATGACCAATTATGTCTGCTAGGGCTGTTCACGAGCCGAACCGAACTGATCAGACCTTTGCACGCGCTCGGTTCGTTTACAAACCGATCCGATCCGAACCGAGCGTTTTTTCAACCGAGGCAAAGTCGAGCGAGCGTCTTTCGATCCGAGCATTTTTTGAACGAACGTCGAGCGAGTATCGAGCGTCGCAGAACAAACACGGAAAGTGACGATAGGAGTGCTAGTTATTAGAATAAAGTGCAGTTTTCGTCCCTGATGTTTCGTCCAATAGAACACAAGTAAAAATTTAACAAATAACAAGGAATACAAAAAAACTCAACTAGTTCTATCGAGATTAGCTAAGCGGGAAGATAATTGTTGAGCGATTGAAATATACCCTTGTTTTATCGGAAGTTTGAAATTGAATGAACCGATTGAAACAAAACCCTGCGAGTTGCCGTCTTGGCGAGTGGCGATGGAGAAATCAAATAACGACGGCCAATTGGGGGTTTTGATTAGGGTCTTATACTTCCGAATCGAATGGCGGGTTGAGACTTGAATGTTGATCGACGCTTCACATTTTAGTATTTGAAATTTTGACTCAATTACTCAAATGGACATTTAAGTATTGGACAATAAACTATTGGTATTGGATTTCAATTCTAGTTACTTAAATGAGATCTATTTGGATCTTGGACCAAACATTGTTGATGTTGGTCTCTAGTCATTTCATTAAAAATGGTACACACACAAATATATATATATATATATATATATATATTAAAAAATAAATCGAGCCAACCGAGCCGAACTGAGCGGACCTTTGCTCGTGCTCGGTTCGTTTACAAACCGAACCGAGCATTTTTCCAATCGAGCTGAAACGAACGAGCAAATTCCGAGCATTTTTCGAACGAGCGTCGAGCGCCGAGCAATTTGAACAGTCCTAAATTGTCTGCATTGTCTGGGATAAAAAAAAATCACTTCTATAAATTTATGAAGACATTGTCAAATTACTTAATTTGTATCCATAAATCTGTGTAAAACGAGTAAACTAGTATAGTAAAAAAAACAATATTTTTTACACTAGGGACTATAAGTGTCATTTAGACATTACAATGTTTAAAGTGCACAAGCGGAGATTGGCGGCGAGTTCTTTGAACGCGGACCTGTGACAACCGAAGTTCCATTGTTTCAGCAGGTTTTCTCTATCAAGAATCCATTCTCGTTATGAAAATAATTTGTATTGTGTGTTTTAGTGAAAACCCTAATCGCCTTTGTTAAGTTTTGATGTCAAATTCGACACCATTTTAGTAATTTAGTCTTCCTTAAATGGATCCTGATGTTGTTGTTTGGCATTCTGATAGTGAATTAGGACCTTTAATCTGACAAATTGAAGGCCCATGTGTTTAATTTATTATTATTGAGTGTTTTGCTTGATGCCCACCAAGTGTTCGACCTATTGACCCAATGAAAATGGTTCATTGATTATGTCATTTTTATTTCAATATATTTGTTCTGCTTTTTGTAATTGTTGTTTGTTTTATCGTAATACCCATGTCAAGTAGCTAACTTTCATGGGCCTTGTGTCTAATTTATCACTAATGAGTGATGTGCTTAATGCCCACCAAGTGTTCGACCCATAGTCACATGGTTCGTGGTACGCTCCGGTACGGGAACGTGAAACGGGGTCGCAATTCGCTAGGTCTCTAAAATTCGGTACGAGCGGGGGTAGGCTCATTTCGGATCGCTTCGGTACGATTTACCATATAATATGGTATGATGTACATGTTGAAGTTAACTATAAATAAGTTGGAGGTTCTTAAAAGCAAGATCTTGACATAGTTTGGATAAGCAATACCAACATCCTTCAAAACAAGATCTTGACATACATGAAGAGAAAACTTGAAAACAAACTTGACAGAACTTGGCCGGATTCTCTTCAAAGTTTCTCTACGGCACAAACCGCTCTGAATTAGAGAAAATGGACCTCACATGGTGTTCGGAACGTCGAAATTAGTAGAAAAAGTGTACCTTTGGCCGGAAAACGGTCGCCGAAAGGTTCGCCGGAAAACCGCTGCCGGCATGTGCCGCCGCTGTGTGGTGGCTAAATTCTGGTCGACAGATCTTGTGTTCTAGAGAGAGAATGTAGAGAGAAGTTAGAGAGAAATGAGGCAGAGAGATAAAATGTTTGTGAATAATGAAGGATGTGGAGGTATATAGGGGTTTATATACCTAAGTTTTGGTGGAGTGGGTTTGAACTTTGAAGCCCATCAGCCAAGCTCATCCTTCTTCAGCCCACCATTGTCTGCACACAATTCCGTTCCAGCTTGTTCTTGCATCAGAATTCTCGTTTTCTCGCGTAAATTTCAATACAAATTAGTTTATAAATTAAAATAATTATTTTTATGCTCAAAATATTAGTATTTTGCTGATATGGCATTAAGTGTCGCGCACACGCGCTACATGTTGAAATCGCGTAAGTTGATCTACTTGCTGATTCTTGTCGTTTCAATGACCCGAAAGTTACTGTAACTTATAAACATACTTTTTCAATAATACATAAGTATTCTAAACATATTTATTACGATTAACGCACGAATTCTTGTTATCCCATGCGTAGTGTTGACCGTATACACGTCAAAACACTATGTATCTCTCCTAAATGCTAACTTTTAAATCTTAAAGATACAATTTCTTTCTTAATCATAAAGTTTAAAATAGAGAGTCAAACATTTGTCTTGAGTTATATTTTCGGTTGAGTCTTTGTTTTCCTGTACACTAATCGGGTTTTTCAATGTTAGTGTGTTCTTAAATAATCATTAGTTTTTGTCTACATTTTATTTTAAGATGGTGTTTGTTTTTCTAAAAAAATATCTGCATAGGCTCTTCTGTCTGTTCCACGCAGACATTGCCATCTGCAGACTGTTTTTTTTTCAAATATGTTTCATTAAAAAACATTTTCGTGAGCTTTTGTTGGTGCAGACTTGGACCAACCACTTTTAAGATCTTCTAAAGTTTGTAGAGGATTAAACACCCCCACCGTCCATCACCATCACCACTGTCCACCACCCCCGTCCAACACCACCACCCATCATCCACGTCCACCTCCCACCACCACCGCCACTAGGGATGGGATTGGTATCGTACCCGTACCGGTACCGGTACCGAAAATACTGATATCGAATTTGAACAAAATTGGGTACCAAATACCGTACCAAATATATAGGTACCGTACGGGTACGAGTATTTTCGATACAATACCCGCTTTAGTAGCATTTTGTTTTTATATAGTTTTTAAGCATTTGTACGGGGTACTAAATAGGTAAAATTGACATGAGTACCAATATAGTACGGGTGCCAAATATGTAGAATTGGTACGAGTACCAATATGATACGGGTACCGTATAGGTAAAATCAATACAAGTACTATAAATACCATAACACGAAATAAAACATAATATAAAAAACTTTTAAAGGTCTATATAAAACGAAGTATCGATATATGTACCAAATACCTAAAATTGGTACGGGTACGAGTACGGGTATTTGGGAAAAAAAGCTCATCCCTAACCGCCACCACCATTGTCCGTACACCACCCACTAGTTTATGTGTGTGTGTGTGTGTTAAGGCCCTTTAGCTATCTTTCAATGATCTCGTGAAGTCCCCCTAGGTATTAGCATGTGATTCTTCCAACTCAACAATCTTCTTCACCGCAAGGCATGTGACGTACCAGGATCCAGCCACTAATCACATTGAACTAACAATAATACAATAAATAAAAATTCCCATTCAATGTAATTAGAAAATTCAAAACATTTGTTCAAAACATGTTTACATTCAGCGGAAGCATAATTCGTTGTTTTAGTAACTCAAAACCAAAGTATGTAAAAACAATCAATACTCCTTGTCTTTACACTAGTCACGACCCATGACCACTCCAGCTCCCCAGACTGCAAGTCCCACATCAAATACCTATCGACCTGCAAGCATGCAGAAAAAGTGTATCAACATAAAGCTGGCGAGTTCACAGTTTTGTAAAACGTTTAGTTGCCAAGTGTTTAGTTTTAAAGCATGTTGATAATAACTCGATATCGCAAGACGGCTGTTGTTTGCCCTTCCCCATTGCCTATCAACATTGGTCGAGTGGTTAAGGTCATTAGTTCACGCCCGTCCTATCCAGGTACGTCGTAAGGGTGCCAAAACTAATAGCGCTATCAACTAATAACCTCGCTGCCCTCCAAGCAACTAGTTCGGTAGTAAGATGAGACTTAAGGTGATAGTTTTGAGTGTATTATCCAACATCAACAGTTATAACGTATCCCCTCCAGGGATAAAAGTGTGTCAAGTATCCCCTACAGGGATGTAAGTTTGTTTCTTTGTCCCCACTAGACGCATGCTTGTGAAAAGAGCAGTGAACTCACCTTAGATTTGCTCAGTAAGTTTATTACTTGTTCGAGGTTGGTCAACCACATCCTATTATGGTTATCAGTAACAGTTAGGTTTATATGCAAGAATAAACCATGTATGACAATCAGGTTACATGTAAGACCCGTCTCAATAAATCAAGATTTGTAATATTAAACTACGCATTTTATATGAAAATGCGACCATTCAAAAACTTTGATAAGTTAACGTTCATACTAGTTCAAACATTCAAAATGTAACATCTAGTGATTTCATGTTTCAAAATATAGTAACGATTGTTTACATAAGTTGTTTGTAACATAAACATAACGATTTCATTGCGGAAGCTTCAAAGACGAGTGTTCGGTTCTTGATACTTGACTTGATCACCATCCGAGTGCAAACTATAATTACCTAAATTCAAAACCAACATAAAAGTTAGTTTTGATAACTTGGAAACATATTGAAACGAGTTCCATAGACAAAACATACAAAAACCAAACAAATTTCAGCTTTTTAGGCCCTCGCGGGACGTGACCAAGTCGCCCAAAATATGTCACGGGCAGCGACCACGGTCGCGCTACGCGACGGTCAGATCAGATGGGTGTTGCGCGACGCGACACCTTGTTTTCGACAGAATGTTTGCTGGATTGTTGCTGCATATTCCCAGCTCCTATTTTTCTACCAAAATCAACTTAAAACACTCATAACTTTCATTCTATGTGTCTGTTTTATGTAATTCTTTTTCCTGCATGTCCGTAATTTAAATACGGACCTGTTTATCACCGTTGCTTGCATAAAATTCGATTTATTAACTGATAGCCTATAAATCCCCTTTTCATTTATTTGACCCGTTTGGTTGGATGTCATACTTGCATAACTCATTAATATTGGTTTCTAAACATTACTACCCATTCCCCGGGCTTGTCAACTTTAGCGTATCACTTCCAATCCATGGTTTACGCTTTCATATTTCAATTTCAATGAGTGACATTCAAGTCACTTCATATACTACTAAATCAATCATTTTTGACCCGTTTGGTTGTCTAATGGAAACCACCATTTTAACAACACACCAAACTTGTTCTAACCAACATTTGACTTGTTTGTTTATCTAGTGAACTTCGTCACTTCAACCATTTACCAAATTCACATGCTATGCTAAATCAAAGTCTACTAACAAAATACATAATCAAAGATAACGTAATGAAACCGTAGTTACGTACCTTTATAGCGTTCCCTTCAACCGCATATCCGCTCCGGCTTATCCACTTGAAGACTCGATTCCCTTGCCTTGTGATCCCTTCACCTAGGTAATCACTAATATGAGTTTGCATTTCGATTTGGGACTGATTTGGCCTTTCAATTCGATCAATTTGAGCAAGTTAGGGTTAGGTTGGAGAAGTCTTGTTCGCCCCCTGTGTTTTCTACGACCAGAACACATAGTGTGTGTATGTTTTGGGTTTTTATGTTTTATTTAATAAAAACCATTTTTAGTTTTGTCTCTTCTGACCCTTCAACTTTCCTCAAGTTTTATTTAGTGTGTTTCAACCAAGTTTTCTTATTACTACAAGACTTGTGATTAACTAGGTTATTTATTCCTAGTTACTTTATCTTATTTATATCCGACATTTAATTTATAATATAAAGATTTATATTTTCGGGGTGTTACATTACATCTAATGTATTCATCACATAACACATATAGCATGCAAGTTAGGCTAGTCACATAGCACATAAAGTATGGGCCAGGCTTAGACTTTTCAACAAAAGCCCAATATGTAAATCAGTAAACAATGTAAGGCCCAAGTTTTGCTGATGGGCCAATGATCAGCGTATGGCCCAAGTGGATGTTAAAGTTGGTTTCGAGTGAAACATCGGTCGAAACACAAGATCTCGAGTCGAAACCGATGATCTCGAGTGACAAGTTCATTAGTCGAAACCTCAAGGTTTCGGGTTACGTCCCGAGTCAGAACCGAGGTGGTCTCCACTCGCAAGCGGCTGGTCTCAAGTCCTATGGTGTTTAGTTTTGTGTCGAAACCGAGAGATTCCGAGTCGGAAGCAGGTGGTTGCGACTCGCAACCTTGGTCGAAAACTCGTCCCATTCAATTGGTCAAATCTCTTATTAACTTCTATTCCGAAAAATCTGTTAACACTTTATCACATTCCTAATCTGATCAAACAACTTTTTTATCACTATTAACATGTTCATCTCTATTGGACATATAAAAGATGTACCATCAAATGTTTTTTAAAAGTCTAATCTCCATATTAGCTTTTCACCACGCTTCTCCATCTTGTCTTTAGCTTCTTTAAGGGCCCATACTTCAAAAAAATTAAAACTTTTGCAGATAAATTATGAGTAGGTTATGCTCCAGTAATAAAAAGAAAATACAACGCTTTACGGAAATAAGATCTTCCTCTGAAGAAGGAAGTGGTTTACGGAAGCCATGTTTTGCAAAATGCAGAAGGAGTTGGGCAGGTGGTGGTTTTTTTATGATAAAATAACATTCTGGAACTAATGAGAAAGATGATAGAGAAATGTGTTTGATGTAGAAAAAGAAAAAGACACATGGCATGAAAACCATGTTAACAACAAAAAAGAGAGTATGTAAAAAAACTCAAAATAATTTAACTATACTGGGTAAAAAATAAAAATCATGTTAACAACAAAGTTAAAATAAAAAAACTCAAAATAATTTAAGTATACATGGTAAAAATAGATTAAATTTCTTTTATCAGGCTAATAATAATATATATAGTTAAAATAAAAATAGAAATAAAATTAAAACTAAAAGAGTAAACTGCCATTTTGGTCCCTGTGGTTTGGGCAGTTTTGCCATTTTAGTCCAAATCTCAAACTTTTTAAATCTGGGTCCCTGTGGTTTGCATTTTGTTGTCATTTTAGTCCAAATCTCAAAAACTCTCATTTTTTTACTGTTCCAACATGCCTTTTTTGTCTTTTTGTGCAGGGGTATATTTGTCCAAGTACATTTCATTAAAACATTTTCTTAATTAAAAAACCTCTAAATAAATACCCTCTTTTACACACCCTCTCTCACTCTCTGGTACCTCACCACACATCCAAACCCCCTAAACCACCCCTCCCTTTGATATGTGTACCGGCCGACCACCACCACCACCGTCTGGTGGTGGCACGGCGAAGGAACGGAGAGAGAGAGAGTGACGGCGAAGAAAGAGAATGACGGCGATGAGAGAGAGACCGGAGCAGGGGAGACAGCGGAGCCACGCCGGCACGGTTTTTGGTCCGACGAGTTGTTTTACCGGTAACATTTCTCTCTGTTTCCCTCGTCCTTTTTCATTTTTTCTGAAGATTGGTTTCGGTGTTCTGCTGGATAACAGGCAATGATGATGTTAGGCTACTGGAGGTTGAAGATGGTGCAGGTGGTTCTGATCAGATGAGGGAGAAAGGGTGTGCGGCTGATGAAGGATTTTAGGGTTTTATCTTTTGACTGTTTTTGTATCGGATGCGGTTGTTTTGATGCAAAATCATATGTTTCCGGTGTGTTTTCGAGTTTGTTGTGGTAGTTTTCACTCTGTGAGGACTCAAGAAATCACAAAGCATCTCCGATTGTAGCCCACACCGTAGATCTGAAAGGTGCCGCTGGGTGTGACGGGTCATTGCAGGTGGTTAAGTTGTGACGGGTGGTTGCAGGTGCCGCCGGTGGTGGGGATGGTGGTGGTGCAGCGGTGGTGGAGATATCTGCATTTGTGGAATTAGGGTTTGGGTTTTTGCTCTGCATTTGCATTTGGGGAAGATGACAATTGATTTATTTAGGAGGGTATTTATTTAGGGGTTTTTTAATTAAGAAAATGTTTAAATGAAATGTACTTGGACAAAACTACCCCTGCACAAAAAGACAAAAAAAGGCATGTTGGAACAGTAAAAAATGAGAGTTTTTGAGATTTGGACTAAAATGGTAACAAAATGCAAACCACAGGGACCCAAATTTAAAAAGTTTGAGATTTGGACTAAAATGACAAAACGGCCCAAACCACAAGGACCAAAATGGCAGTTTACTCAAACTAAAATTAAAACAAGCCTAAACTAAATAAAGCAGCCGTCCTCTTGTCTGTTCGCTGCTCCATCTTCTATCTAAACCTAAAAAACAAACAGCCGACTGAGAGATCTTCTTTCTTTCATTCTACGATTCAGCAGGGAGGGAAGGTAAGGTTCAATCAGCCAGCCAGCAAGCAAGCAAGCAGGTAAGCTTCGATTAGCCACCATTTCTTCTCTATTACATTTGAATTGTTGCCATTATGGTCGTCGGAAACGCGATCCCTTGCGAACCCGGATCCTGTTCGTACCGCGAATTGGATCGGACGAACCAACACGAAAATCGTGCCATGACCATCGAATTATGTGACTATGGTTCGACCTATTGCCCCAATGAAGATGGTTAATTGGTTATGTCATTTTTATCTCAACACATATGTTCTGCTTTCCGTAATCGCTGTTTGATCATAATACCCTTGTCATGTAGTTATCTTTGTTTAGATTTATGATGAATTAGAAACCCACAATCACTGTTTTTCTAATGTTTTCTTTCAGTTGCAGAAGAGATGAAGAAAGGAATTCACCCTCAGATGCAATGGATCTCGTACGTGACCCAAAGTGGCCGATTAATACACGTTATGATGACCAAAATTCACGAGACAGGCAAAGTTTATCACTTTAAAGCAAGAAAACAGATGGCTGAAAGTGTCGGTCAAGTTGCCAAGTTCAAACGTCGTTATGGACAAGCGGAAGAAGAAGAGAAAGATAACGAGGCTAAGTGAACCAGTATGTCGCCTTTCATTTTAATCCAAATTTGCACCATAAACATGAACCGCATTGGGTTTGTTCCCACATATCTCTTCGGTTTACCTGCATAATCTGATATTTTGTCACCTTTGGTAGCATCTTTGTTTCTCTGAAACAAGATATCGTTTGCAAATTTTCATACGGACGTAGCATTTAATGTTATATTCGCCTATTTTGGTTAATAATATTATTGTCTATAGTAAGATTTTTGTTGTCATTTCTTTTAGAATGTGCACGTTAGCTATGCAGTTAATATCGCTGATATATCGGTTATTGGTCCCCTGGTGAGATATCGGTGCAAAATATCAGTCAAAATATTGGTACCGATATTATCGGTGATTTTGACCGATATTGGACCAAAATTTGACCGATATATCACCGATTTTCCCGATATCAGTATCTTTCTTCTTAGTTCTACACTTCTACCATTTGTCTTTCTTCTTATTGCCGCTATTAGTGTTTTAAGTCTTATTTGTTAGTTGTTACTGTTAAATGTAGTGTTTTAAGTCTGAGCCAGTTCCTACTTGCTACAATTGTTAGTGTTTTGCAAGTTGCAAAAGGTTAATTTGTTAATGATAGAAGAGTATACTGAATTGATAGTGTTAAATTGCTATATATATAAATTCAGTATGATACTAAAATTACCGATATCCCACCGCGATTACCAATATCCGATTTTTTGCCGCAGTAACTGCTTAGCACGTTAGTCATAAGATTGAAGGGGTGTTTGGACGTTATTATTGCGTTCTGAAAGTGATTATGTGATTAGGGATAACGATAATTAGTTGGGCTTAGATGTTATTTAGGTCCACTGTTTAGGGCCCATATTGACCGGTAAACTATCTTTCAATCTTGTGTGAATATACTGTTGTAAAGGTGAGAGAGTAGGCTGTAAGTTTCGCTTTAATCACATGAAATGTATATAACACAAAAAAGTCTTTGTTAAGACACCCAAACCACAAGTTATAAAGCAATGAAAAACCTTTCTTTAACTCATTAATAATCATTACCCCTCGCGCAACAGCACATACACAACCCGAAAGCCGTAAAATACTCGCCCGTAAGAAAAACATGACATCACTCATGATACTCAACCCGTTACCCTATATCTATTGTTTCAGAATCTGTAGACATTTATAAAACTAATGCATCCTGCAAATGGTTCGATTAAAATGTATTCGAGTCACCCTCTTGGTTCTTGTTCTGCTGGTTTTGAATATCGTGCAAACTGAAGGCAACAAGCACAACCGAACCCGGGTTGTGGGTTTGGGTCTAAATGTCACAAATGGGTCACAAGCGGTGGTGCCATGGGTTAGGCGAGTTAGGCTCCAAGCCGTTGGGTGTGCGGATAGACCCTGGATTTGTAATTCGGGTGGGTTTCCATCTCCAGTTAGAAGACGGTGTTGTGGAAACCGTTGTGTTGAGGTGACCTCAGATGTGAACAACTGTGGAGTATGTGGGATTCGGTGCCCGTTTAACTGGCAATGTTGTCGGGGTGTATGCACTGATATCAATATCAATCCGTTTCATTGCGGGCGGTGTTTCCATCGATGTCCGTTTTTAACCTTTTGCACCTTTGGTATGTGTGGATACGCCGGGCCCTTCCCTCCATTCCCGCCCCGACCCCCAAAACCGCCATTCCCACCGAAACCACCATTCCCGCCCCGACCCCCTAAACCACCATTCCCGCCCCGACCACCGAAACCACCATTCCCGCCCCGACCCCCGAAGCCACCATTTCCGTTTCCCCCAAAACCCCCAAAGCCTCCTAAAGGACCCGAGCTCCCGCCTGAAGGTCCACCGTTAGTTGATCAACCACCAATTATTGGTAGTCCACCGCCCGTAGATGAAGGCGGTGAACCACCTCCGTCAGATGTCCAGCCACCGCCGTGATAAGTTATTTTGGGTCTGATGTGGTCAGTGTGGAATTGCCATGATGGAGTTATGGTTTTAATTCATGGCAGAATATAAATAAAGATAATTGTTATGTAAATTTGTGTACGGTTATTGTTCATTTGTTTGGCGCCTATTAATAGTTAATAAAGTATTTATTTCATTATACTATAAAGTATATGTTGTTATGACTAGTTGACTACATATGCTTTCATCGGTTTTTACAGTTGAGCTTACGATCTAAGCCTGTTAGCATGCGCTCGGATACTTTTGTCCGACTGTATAGTGTGTATTACCATATTATTCGGTTCGTCGTAGATACAGTAAGTGTTATCGTATTGCGATAATCGGATGTCTGAGAGCTATGGGAAAGTTTAGTTCAGAAATATAATAATTATCAATATAGCTATGGAAAAGTTCGACTTTTAACGTATTCTCTAAACGCTTAGTTTAGATATGATATAACGTGGTTAATTCATATACAAACCTCATCATTAAATATTTTTTAGATCCGTCACTTAATCGTTAAACTTGGCATAAAAGAAAGAGGAAGATTAACTATAATCAGGGGTTTGGTGTGACATCTTGTTTGTGTAAGACGTTTCAACCCCTTTTTGTTATAAAGTTGTAATTTCTTGTTTTGAGATCAACAATAACAACTAATAAAACAAATTGTGTGTTATATAGTTGGCTTATAATACATACATATCAAGAAATAAGAAAGTAAAACGCGTTATAAACGTTTTGTCGGTTTATGAATAACAATGATTCGTTTAAATTACTTTTGCAATTTATAGACACGATGATTAGCTTGAGTGTTTGTGTAAGTCACGTTTTTATTTTTTTTATTTAGATGTTAAGACGTGGTGTGGAATAAAGCTTACATGGTAGTTAAGACACCACATCAATGCCACATAAACAGTGGGGTTTTAAAGTCTCCGCCCACTCACTAGCATGGTATGAAATATAACCCCTTTAACTATCAATAAAAAGAAAAAGGAAAAAAGAAACAAGAAAATGGGTGATTTGTTGAAAGGAAAAGGGGGCTCACACATGCATGGATGACGCTTGTTACTGGGGTGACAGAAGGATCTTTAACGGCCCCTTTAACTAAAGCGGGGTGGTACACGAGGGCGTTAAGGGGCTTTATTGGGTGAGGTGGACGGGGACACCGCTCTACACCCATCAACCTTATTTTTGTGTTTAATCGTGCACAATGAGTTGAATTTTGGACCAAAACTAGCCCAGAGGGCTGCCATCGTTGCCTCTCTCTCTCTCTCTCTCTCTATTTGTGTAAAATTATTTCCTTTAACCACTCTATTTATAAATTTTAACTTCTGTCATAAAATTTCTTAAATCCTCTACACACGGTTATATTTATTCACCATATACATATACATATATAATATAAATTTTTAGGGATGTTACAAAACTGAATTTTGGGTGAATTAAGTTTAAGTTTTAGGCGAATTAAGTTTTAAAGAAAAACGAACTGAAATGTGTGAAGAAATTAGATTTTTATTTAGGAAAAGGACAAGGACGACAAGTACGTTTTATCACCGATGAACTTGTGTCTGTTTTCAGAAAACCAAAGTTTACGGTTTGGTTTCGGTTATACATTTTCTCAAACCCGAAAAAACTTGACTTTTATTAAAGAAGCACAAAAAAGAAATAAAAAAATAAACCGTCTATTTTTAATGTTTGTTATTAAATTTATGTATTATAATTTTTATTTTTTGAATGTTAAGTAATTTATACAAATTAACAAATGGTGTATCCTAAAAAATTTAGACCTAAATTTGTAACAATTAATTGACAATTACCTAACAAAATATTAGGTCCAAAAATTTAAAGTTTGAATAGCTAAACCATAAAAACTATAACCTAACTAAATCCAAAGTGAAAACAAAAAAAAAAACTAAAGCCGAGCGGTTTTCAAAAATTCATAAAACAAATTTTCGGTTTGATTTGAGTTTAAACTCGACCCATAAACACCCTTGAATTAAGAAGTATAATTAATGGATGTGTGAGTTACCGTAAAAATATATGAATTTCACAAGTCTCTTCTTAAACTTGTAGTGTACATATTTTTTCCAATTTCAAGATAAATATGATTAGAATAAATATCAAATATGTATGCATTCATAGTGAATTCTCTTCACTCATCTCTATAATTACAATAAAAACATTATTTTTTCTTTCTTATTTTTAATTAAATAATATTTTTTTATGATTTTATTATTATTTTTTCTTTTTTCTCCACTCACAAACACTTTCAAAAAATTACAGAAACACTTTCAAAAAATTACAGAGGCAAACAATATCTCCTCCATATTTATTGATGAACACAAACTTTTTCTTCTTTTTCTCTCTACACCACTCACAACAATTTACAACCATTCTAAAAAAACATAGAGGTTACACTCACGTAAATATGGAAGATCCATTGTTAAAACTCTCAGAATATGTAATTTTCAAGTTGATATCTAAACCGGAAAAAAGCTTGTTGGATTTTTAGGCCGGTGGGTGTGGGGTGCGTCCCCGGGTCGTGATGGCCCATCGAGGCCCGTCAACACCGCCCCCCTAGGGGCCCGACACGTCGGTTTCGTCAGCCAAGAGATGAAGGAGAGAGGGCTATGTGTTTGACCGTTGTGATATGAGTATTAAAGGGACAGACTCATCACCCACTAGGGCCGTTCAAACCGTTTGTCGCTCGTTCGGAAATTGCTTAGAAAATGCTCGTTCGAATTGACGCTCGGTTGTAAATGAGCCGCTCTGTTCGGTTCGATTTGTAAACGAGCTAAGCATGAGCAAAGGTCCGCTCGACTCGGTTCGGCTCGAATTATTATTTTTAGTTAGTATATATATATATACATATATAAACATGTATATACACAAATATAAATTATACATATATACACACACCTATATTATAAACACACATGCATATATATTTAAATATAAATTAAAGAGAAAAATGCTCGGATAGTCCCTGTGGTTTACCTATTTTTCACCTTTAGTCTCTAACTTTCTAAAATTACAGCTATAGTCCCCAACTTTTTCAATTTCGTTCCCGCATAGTGCCTAGCGCGGATGGAGGTTAGTTTTTGATGTTAAGTGGATGTGAAATTACTAAAATTCCCTTGTTATTAAAAAATGAGAAAAATGCCCGGATAGTCTCTATGGTTTGCCTATTTTTCACCTTTAGTCCCTAACTTTCTAAAATTACAGCTATACTCCCCAACTTTTCCAATTTCATTCCCGCATAGTCCCTAGCGCGGATGGAGGTTAGTTTTTGATGTTAAGTGGATGTGAAATTACTAAAATACCCTTGTTATTAAAAAATAACTTAAATGTAAAAAGAAATATATTTAAATTAAGTGGGGCCCACCTCTTCTTCATTCCAACACCACCTGCAACTACCCATCTCCACCATCATCTTCAACCTCATCCACCACCACTGCCACCATCACCCTTCAACAATTATAACCTACCTAACATAAGTATTCATAAAATTTCACACCAAAAGTCAATAAACCAGAAACATCCCGTCAAAATCCACACGTTGTTCGCACCTACAACACCAGAAACCTCTAAATTTGTCAATGCAAACAACTATTGGAACCCGTAAAATGACTGGAACTTGTGATTTCCTTATGACTGTTAACGAAGGTGAATATGAGATTATTGAACGATTAGATGATCGAACAAACCCAACAAATAATGAGAACTGGTAGAAATGAGGAACGAGCTCTGGTCGGAAAAGGAGAAAAGAGATATAGCCGGAAACCTACAACTCGATGGTTTCAGGTGGTGGGTTCCAAATTTTTCCTTTAGGTGATGTGTGTTTCAGGCCATGATGGGGCGGTTGTAGTAGTGGTGTGGCGATCGTGTTAGTTTTGAGCTAAAAATCGAAGAGAGAGGAGGAGATGGTGGGGTCGCTGGTTTGTGTGTGAGAGGAGTGAATGAGGTGGGGTCGTCGGAAAATGCTAGAAGAACGATGCAAGTGGGGACGCTGGAAAATACAGACGACGGAACTAGAAGAGATGGGAGCAGGAGCAAGCTCTTGTGAATCTATTGATGATCTTTGTGGTGTTTTAGAATGGGATCCAATGCTCGATGAACTGCAGGAAATGGTGAGCGTGTAGATTTCATCTGTGTGTTATTAGCTTAAATGTTAGTGATGTTTTTATTGATTAGAGTTTAGCAGATACGGTGAGGGTAAATTGAAGAAGAATGGTAGGTGGGTGATGATGTAGAGAAGAAGAAGATTATAGGGGTTAGGGTGAGGGTGGGGTAGGTTGTGAGGCCACTTGAAATTTGACTTGTTAATTAAATTTTTATTTTTTTATTTATTAAATGCCCGGATAGTCCCTGTGGTTTGCCATTTTTAAGAAAAGGGTATTTTTGTCATTTCACACCCTCTTAACTGAGAAAACTAACTGATGTTAGGCACAGGGACTATCCGGGAACGAAATTGAAAAGTTGGGGACTATAGGTGTAATTTTAGAAAGTTAGGGACTAAAGGTGAAAAAAGAGCAAACCAAATGGACTATCCGACATTTAACTCTTACAAAATAACTTAAATGTAAAAAGAAATATATTTAAGTTAAGGGGGGCCCACCTCTTATTCATTCCAACACCACCTGTAACCACCCACCTCCACCATCATCTTCAACCTCATCCGACAACAACAACCTCCATCTCTCTCACCCACCCCCTTCTCTCATCCTCCTCCTCATCCTCTCCGGCGGCGGAGCCGCCAATGGCAGCGACCGTGGTGGTGAGCAATGGCTGGCCAAGGAAGCGCGAAGAGAGAGAAACAGAGAAAGAGAGAGACCGAGAGGAGAGAGAGATCGAAGAAATAGGCGACGACCGCAGAACCGCCACGTACGGCGGCGACGGTGGTTGTTTCAGGTCCTTGTTGGTGTTTGGAGGAGGTGAATTTGGCATGATTTTGATGAAATTGGAGTGAAATTGGGTGGAATTTGGTCATTTAACATGGACTTAACTGAGAAATTTAACTGATGTTAGGGCTGGGGACCAACCGAGTGCATTTTTGAAAACCACAGGGACCACGCGTGTAATTAGTAAACCACTAGGACCAAGTCTGCAATTTTTGAAAACCACAGGGACCAACCAAGCATTTAACTCTAAAAAAAATAATATCAAATCTAAAAGTTAAACCCTAAAAAGATAAAAGACAGTTTGCTCATCGCATCAATGTTTCATGTCATTACCCTAAGGTAGCGTTTGGTATGAAGGAATCGAAGGTGTAATGGAATGGATCATTCTGATGGAATGAAAATAAACATGTTTGGTTATCATGTGGTAATGGAATGGAGCATTCCAAAGGAATGTAACTCCTTCCAAATATAACAATTTCCATTCCTTGGTATGAGAGTGTTTTTTTTCAATTCCTTCAAGGAATGAAAAGAAATATATTATTATTATTATTATATATATCTATATTTATATTTATATTATTATTATTAGTATTCATACTAATATTAAAATATATCAAAAAAATTATTATTAATTTTTTCCATTAATATATTATTATTATTATTATTATTATTATTATCATTGAGTCAATTATATTTTTGTCGTTTTTAATACAATTGTGTTTCGTTACTTCGTTTTTTTTGTTTATTAAATTGTACAAAGTAATGATTTATTCTATTCACATATGAGTAACCAAACATCACAATGGAATGGAATGATCCATTTCATTCCGTTGTCCATTCCATTACCTGGTTCATTTCATTCTCTTATCCATTCCATTACCCCATAACAAACAAACCCTAAGTCAATCGTCTATTGCTCTCAACGTCATTATTCGTGCAATATGATCATCGCCTCGTCAGCCACAACATTGTTATTCATAAGAAAAATATTATGTCATGAAATGTGCTTGTTTATTAAGACATAAAAACTTGAGACCCTACATTGTCACTATCTATCTTAGCAAATTTAAATCGGGTGACACGGTTGTCCAAATCGCTCAAACTTCACTCGCCGCTCGCTTGAAATAGTTACTGCTCGGAAAATGCTCGCTTGATTTGTCGTTCAGTTTTAAATGAGCCGCTCCGCTTGGTTCGGTTTGTAAACGAGCCAAGCATGAGCAAATGTCCGTTCGGTTCGATTTGGCTCGTGAACAACCCCTATCACCCACACCCCAAACCCAATCACTTTAGTGTAGTGATGAATCAGGAGGTATAGAACCAATAGGTGAAGCTCCCTGATGGACCACCTCCACGCACGAGCATATTCATAGATTTTAGGCTTGTGGCCCTATCCAAAGTCACGCATGGTTATCCCAATAATACTCTACATAGATTCTTGTGTTTTTTTTTTTTTTTTTTGCCCTAAATCTCCATTTAAGCTCGCTATATCTCAATCAATCCACCCCTATTTGTTCGCTCTTTTTTTCTGCAAATCAATTTACAGAGGCCAGTACCGGTTCGTGATCGCAGGTAATTTCTCATCTTCCGTCTCATTGTTGTTCATACCTATTTATGATTATCACCGATGTTTTCTTCATTCTTGTTCAATTATCCATCATTTAGAGATTTTAAGTGAGGATATTGATTTTTATTGCGTTAAAAAATAGCTTGGATTTGACTTTTAAAGCCCTATGAGATATTAAGAAAGCATGAAATTAAGATGTATTTTAAATATTTTTTAGCATGTAACCGAACTTTCAGTGAATGTGAAGTGTTCGTTTAGTTAAATGAAAGAACATGAACACATGTCTCGTTTGTTAATGTTTGTTAGTTTACTTTTGATTAAGTTTGTTCGTTTACATTCATTTATGCATTTTAAAATTTTAATATATAGCAATTTAACACTAACAATTCAGCATACCCTCCTACCATTAACAAATTAATCTTTTGCAACTTGCAAAGCACTAACAATTGTTGCAAGCATGGGCGAAGCTTTTAAGGGGCGGGAGGGAGCGGCCGACCCCCGAACTTTTCGCTCAGTAGTGGAGAGTATGTAGTTTTCGTATAGAAATTTTTGGGTATATACGTTTTCGACCCCTCAGTTTTATAGAAATGTTCAGGTCCGTTGACTTCCGTCCCCCGGTCAAAAATCTCAAGCTTCGCCACTAGTTGCAAGTAGGAACCGACTAAGACTTAAACACTAACATTTAACAATAACAACTAACAATTAACACTTAAAATGCTAATAGCAGCAATAAAAAGAAAGACGAATGGTAGACATAAGAAGAAACATACTGATATCGGGAAAATCGGTGATATATTGGTCAAATATCGGTCAATATCGCCGATATTATCGGTACTGATATTTTGCACCCTTATGGCCTTATCTCTGTAGGGGACTGATAACCGATATATTACTGATATATCGGGGTATTAACTAGTTAACTACATAGCAATTTAGCCTAGTTTTGTGAAATTAAAATATGACCAATACCATTTAGTCTATTTTTAGGCCCAACAAATTGATGTTCACCTTTACTTTTACTTGGTGCTCATTGAATTATGTTTGTTTATATGTTTTTTAGTTATGTCCGTTCGTTTGTGTTCGTTAACGTTCGTTTATACTATTAATTAACAAACACGAGCTAGAAAACCCCTTGTTTTAATTGTTTGTGTTCAATTGTTTGCTCGGTTAAAGTTAAACGAACGGACACAAACATGCCCATTTGATGTTCGTGCGGTTAATTTACAAGCCTAAATCATGCTATACGGCTATACACATAATTCATTGTCCTAACTCCCCTAATGAGATAAAATCATGAAACAGGAACAAGTTTATGTTGTAATAAATACTCAAGTTTCAATATTGTTTCATTGCTTTGAATTATTTTATAATGGTTTAAGTTTAACGACCCAAATGAAACAATAATAACTGTCACTAAGTGCTCTAGTGGTGGCCACGGGTATTTAAGTTCCACCTATGGTGGGCCCGGGTGAGTTTTCCCCTCCATGTCTCGGGTTCGAGTCCGAGTGATAGGGGTTTCTCATTGAGGGGTTTAAATTGGGGATCTATTGTGCGAGGGGGCTCTCTAGCACGGACCCAGTTAAGACAACATATGCTAGATCTCCCGACATTCGCGAGTAATTCACACCTTTCAAAAAAAATGAAACAATTATGAAACTTGGTTATTATTTAGTGATCTTTTCCTCAAACTGCAGGCTAAACTTGAAAAGAGTAATCACTAAATAAGTAACCAATATTTATATTTGTTCCATTTAGATAACTTATTTTTGACACTTACAAAATTGATAACAATGGAACAATTATAAAACTTGAGTGATTTTCGAAGTTAGAAAAAAGTTTTGAGTGACTTCAGTGGAACACTGAAGAAACTTGGTTACTATTAGGTGACATATTTCCCTTAAAATGCATATTCTTTTCATTATTTGTATACCTTCAAGAAATATTAATAGTTGTAAGTTTATAGATATGCATATAAATGTATATAATGACAACTTTGTGAAAAAAATTTATATAGGTGAAAATCAACTCAAGACAATGTCATCTTGTGCATTTTCGACATCTACATTGCGTGAGACGCTGCCAAATCATGAATCCGTATGCAAAAAACCAAGTGAATTCAAGAAAAACTGCATTTCTGCTGACGTGTCGCATCTGAAGCTGACCTGGCGTAACTCGATGACATGGAAACAAACTGGAAGTAGACTCAAATGCAGGGCACTAGATGTTAAAAACACTGATGCTTTCTTGAAAGGACGATTGTTTCAGCTTGATGATGTGATTGAAGCACAACAGTTTGATAGAGAGATCTTGAGTGCTATATTCGAAGTGGCACTTGAAATGGAAACGATTGAGAAAAAGTCACGTGGGAATCAGATCTTAAAAGGCTTTTTAATGGCTACTCTTTTTTACGAGCCTTCGACGAGAACCAGGCTTTCGTTTGAGTCAGCGATGAAGCGGTTGGGTGGTGAAGTTTTGACAACAGAAAATGCGCGTGAATTTTCATCTGCTGCAAAAGGAGAGACACTTGAAGGTACTTATAAGTGGTGTTTGGGTCGGGTGATGGGTCAAAACAGGTTTGGGTTGTAATGGGTCGTTTTTAGTACGGGTCAAAACATGTTAGGTTGAGTTGGGTTGACTGGTACCCAGCTTTTCTTCATTCTCTGGTGTTTTTTTATAATTAATTAATGCAATAGCCATGGTACTGGAAGTGATAAGCAATATTATCACAATCATAATCTGTATCTTAGAATGAAACGAGTTAGAAGGTTCTATATGAATAAAAATAAAAATAGACGTTGGACGACTTTCAACTTGTTCGACATGTTCTCTTTTTAGATAATTTATATGTAGGGATTAGGATCAAATACAAAGGATCCTAATTGTAAGAAGTGTAAGAAGTATTTATAGAGTGACAAGTGTCCAATAACCTAAAAAAACCCACTACACAAAAAAACCCACTAAAAAAAAAAAAAAAACTTAAACATCCACCACCACCAAAAACACCCCCCCCCCCCCCCCCCCCCCCCACATCACCCACCCCAATTTTTTTTTTTTTTTTTTTTTTTTTTTTTTTTTTTTTGCCGAGGGGGTGGGGGGTGGGGATTTAGGTTTTTGGGTGGTGGTGGGGGTGGGTGTTTAGTTTTTTTTATATTTTTTTTAGGTTTTTGGGGGGTGGGGATGTTTTTTTAGGTTTTTGGGGGGTGGGGGGTTAGGTTTTTTTTAGGTTTTTTTTGGGGGGGGGGGGGGGGGGGGTTAGGTTTTTTGGGGGTTTTTTTGGTGAGGTATAGTTTTTTTTTTGTTTTTTTGCGGGGTGGGGGGGGTGGGGGGGTTTAGGTTTTTGGGTGGGGGGGGGGGTTAGGTTTTTGGGTGGGGGTGGGGGTGGGGTGGGGTGGGGGTGGGTGTTTAGGTTTTTGGTGGTGATGTAGTGGGTTTAGTTTTAGGTTATTGGACACTTGTCACTCTATAAATCCTTCTTACAATTAGAAGCCTTTGTAGAATAACTTGACCCTTATATGTAGTGAAAATATGAGGTGGCAAGATGCACGGGTCGTGTATTGGGTCAAAAGGGTCGTTTGAAACTGATCATGTGGGTTAGATTGGGCATCCACACACTTTTTTGTCCTTTTTATAGTTACTAATGAGATAATTATGAATGCAAAAACAATATTATCATAATAATAACAGAAATCTTAGAGTAAAATGATTTTAGGAGGTTGTATGCATAACGCACTAGAAATAGACTTTGAACAACTTTCAACCCATTCCACCCGTTCCCTTTCTCAGCTATTTTTTTTATTTCACCCAGTTGAGTTACAATACAACCCTAATGAACCCGTTTAAGGTTATAGATTTTTCGTTCATTATTTAGATTTTTTTTTGCAGATAATGTGTCAATTATGCTTAAAAAACAACACTATAATACAATTATTAATAATAATCTGAATATCTGAATAAAATAAGATAGGAGGTTGTATACTTGTATGCATTAAAAAATAGACTTTGTGCGACTTTCAACCCGGCCGTTCCTTTTTTAAGTTAACTTTTTTCATTGGAATCATTAGAGATATAAAAATAAGATAAACCAAATCAACCCACTAATGAGTAAATGGGACGAAATTGCCACATTCATATCGTTCAAACTATTTTGTTTTGATACTTTATTTAGATACAATAAGGACGGTTGAAGGGTATTCGGACATCATTGTAATGAGGCATTTCGAAAGTGGTGCTGCTAGAAGAGCCGCCATGACAGCTAATATTCCCGTTATTAACGCTGGTGATGGACCAGGACAACATCCTACTCAGGTATACCCTGAAAATGCCGAGATTTTCTTGTGATTTTTTTAATTACATTTCATCATGACAAGATATAAAAAGAATTCAATATTATGTTTGTTTTGAATGCATTAGCGAGATCATTTTACTAATGTACTTAAAAAATAGGAATAATGGATTTAAATACCCCCAACTATTGTTAATTGGCCGCCACCGGTCTTAACTACGGCCGCCACCGGTCCTAATTACAAAATTCACCACTGGCAGTCCCAACTATTAATATATTGGCCTCCAATGGACCCTGACTAACAGAACCCTAACATTGTTAGTCGCCGGTCGCTGGAAAATCGCTTTTGGCCGGAAAACTCAACATTTTCGTCCCAAACCTCTTTGTAACCTTAGATTTGACTTTTAGGAACCTTTTTCTAGTAAAAGCTTCAAATATTAAGGTCGTCGGAAAAACGTTATTTGGCCGGAACACACCTTTTTGGCCAGAATACTCAACCTTTTGATCCCAAACCTCTTTGTAACCTTGGATCGGACCTTTAGGAACCTTTTTATAGTAAAAGCCCCAATTATTGAGGTCGCCAGGTAACTCCTTTTTGGCCAGGAAACTCCTTTTTGGCCGGAAAACTCAACATTATCGTCCCAAACCTCTTTGTAACCTTAGATCGGACCTTTCGGAGCCTTTTTCTGGCCAAAAACGTTTTTCTGGCAACCGACGACTAACGGTGTTAGGGTTCAAGTCAGGGTCCATTGGAGGCCAATATGTTGATAGTTGGGACTGCCAGTGGTGATTTTTGTGGTTGGGAACGGTGGCGGCCAATTAACAATGGTTGGGATTATTTAGATCCATTGTTCCAAAAAAATACGTTGTCTAATCTCCACAATTGACATGCATTTGGTTTTTATATTTGGATTACTTATTTTGATTCTATGTTGTGGTAAATGTAACAGGCTCTTCTTGATGTGTACACTATTCAAAGAGAGATAGGAAAGCTGGATGGAATTAAAGTTGGTCTAGTAGGTGATCTTGCTAATGGCCGTACCGTTCGATCCCTTGCATATCTTTTAGCCAAATACAATGATGTGAAAATCTACTTTGTTTCTCCAGAAGTTGTTAAAATGAAGGTATGCACTTAATAGACCATAGCCTTATGAAAAGTCAACGGCAATGTCACCCCCTCTTACTTATGAGTGGATCGATTCAGGTCATGTTTCAATTTCACTCCAACCGTCAAACGGGTTGAATAACAAAATATTTAAAAAGGAAGTGGGTCAAATGGGTACATAGTTCTCCAATATGTGTTTTTATTGAAAGCGTTAATTACGTTTTTCGTCCCTGTTGTTTGTTGAAAATAACCATTACAATCAATTAGTTTAAAAATTGCCAAAACAATACCTGGACTCACTTTTATTGAAAATAACCCCATCCAATTTACCGTTGCCGCCGCCACCTCCATGGCGGCGAATACGACGGCAACCGCGGCCGTGTCTGTAACTGTTGCGGGGGCGTTGTCAGGTGTTAATTTGATAAATTCCGCAACGAGGTCGTTTCGGTTTTGTCAAAAACTTAACGGTAAATTGGTTGGGGTTAACGGAGGTGGACTGTAATTGTTACAAAAGTGAAAGTACTGGTAATGTTTTGACAATTTTTAAACTAATGGACTGTAATGGTTATTTTCAACAAACCACTGGGACGAAAAACGTAATTAACTCTTATTGAAATAATGTTTTATTTAATCATATTCGAAGCTAATTCTTCACAATAAATTTGGATAAGTGTTTCTGGTCAACCCAACATGTCATTTGACCCATACCAAAAAATGTTCTGGTTTGACCCATAACCCAACCCGCTCCCGCCTATACTTACAATATTTTCTAGATTCCTGAATTATGTGGTTATTTATATGTTTTCTTGGTTTAAAAATGGGCCCGTAGGACGACATTAAGGACTACTTAACATCAAAAGGAATCAAATGGGAAGAAAGTGCAGATCTAATGGAAGTGGCATCCAAATGTGACGTTGTGTATCAAACTCGCATCCAACGAGAGCGATTTGGGGAAAGAGTTGATCTATATGATGAAGCACGTGGCAAATACATTGTCAATCGTGATGTCTTGAGTGTAATGCAAAAGCACGCAGTGGTCATGCATCCTCTTCCAAGGCTTGATGAGGTAAGCGTGACTCGTAATAAAATAACAGGCCATTTCTTGTCTTTCTTAAAGCTCAAATTTCAAATATATACTTTTGAATTTCATAATACCATTTCTCACCCTTTCAAAACACTTGTAGAATGTTATATTTACTCATTTTTTAGTAAATATGATGTTTTTGGTGTTTGGAAAGGTTATATATGATATTTTAGTCTTTCAGAAGGATATGTATGAAATTAATCCTAAACATAAATTTGGGCATGCAACACAAATTCAGTCACAATTTTTCACTTTTAGTTGTTTACATTACAAAAATAATTAAGAAAAACATTTATCATCTTAGACCTGCTATATATAGGTTGATTCATGTTGTATTTGATCTCTATCGGATGGGTGCGCTCTAAATAATTAGTTAAAAGGTAACTGGTCAAACGGTCAAAAAAGTTGAAATTGAACTTTAGTGTATTTAAATTGTTGGAACCTCTTTAGATCTCTTGTATCCAAAAGTATTAGACTAGTAACTTTATAGTATAGTTATGGTAATCATATTTATTACATTGATTACTGATTAGTTATATAATCAAGAAAAAGAAACAAAAGATGTTTGCAGGTCGGCTCGACCCATCCAAACCCGTAATGGGAATTATCCGTTTCCGAAACCACCCGTTTTTTAGGAGGTGGTTTGTTTATTTGATGATGCAAACAATGACATTCGTCTTATTGATCATATGTAGATCACAGTGGAAGTAGATGACGATCCAAGAGCTGCGTACTTCAGACAAGCGAAAAATGGACTCTTTATTCGAATGGCTTTGTTAAAGCTCTTACTTCTTGGTTGGTGATGATGATTCAAATTTTGAAAATTGCAGGAATAATGTTGGTATGAAAGATGCATGAATTAGATCAACACTTTTTTTTTTTTGCATGGATGTTAATTGCATTCATATGTGCTATTAATTTTGGACCAAATAGACATCATATGATAAGCTTCCAAGACATCATTTGTGCTATGTCTTCTTATGAGTGTTGGTTATTATGATTTGGTTTTCAATGATGAAAGCTGAACCAGATTTCAAAGTGCATGGAATATATTCCAATGAAAGTTGTGATTGTTGTTTTGGATGCATGGTTTCTTTTTGATATAGGTTTATATTTTAACAAGAAGAGTAAAGTGTCATTTTAGTCCATGTGGTTTGGGCTGTTTTGCCAGTATAGTCCAAAGGTTTCATTTTTCGTCAGTGGGTCCAAAAAGGTTTCACCATTGTCATTTTGGTCCAACTGACTTAACCCCTTCCATGAACCTTTGTTAGTCAATGGCAATTTTGTCATTTCTGTTTTATTTTATTTACTAGTCTAAGATCCCGCGAGTTTCGCGGGCGGCTTAACACAAACATATAATATCTACTGGCTTAACCACTCTCTTTTATATTACCAAATAGTGCTAATACCCGCGAACTTCACGGATTAGACAAAATAATATGTTTCGAGGTATAGATTCAAAGAACATTATACGTTTATGATAATCATAACGAAATTTCCAAAGGAAATAAATATAGTGAAATATAAAATTGTCATGACTCATACGTAAACCTTACGTTCCAACCACCAGACCAACACATCATGTGTTATTCATATAAATAGAAAAGTTACTTATAAATGTAAAAAAAGTATATCCCAACTAAGATTATGAACCAATTAGTGAATTATTTTATGATGAGAGTACAATTCCAAAGGCATTTGCCCAATTTGCAGATGCACCTTCAATAGCCGCTTGTAGTTGCACTTTCAACATCCGTTTATAGCTGTATGGCCACCGGCTAATATAGTCTCTTCTGCCGCTCCCTATTCCGACTCTAGTGTTGCGCATCTTGTCTTACTACATATGAATTGTACTTTAGAGATGATTAGCTTTCCCCTTTTACTTTATCAGCCTGAAAATAATAACCAAGTCAAGAATATATGAACGCTTATCTCGTCAAAAACCCGTATAAAGATTCAGTAGATGTGGCATATAGGTCGATTGGATAACGGGTCAAGACTTTTCAAGTTTAACTGGACACTTTTTAAGTTTTTACTATGGTAAAGATAAAGGTTGAACATTCAAAAGAAAATTAAACGGGTCAACCGGCCCCAATAAAGACATATTTTGGCATGAACCTGTTTTGACCCGTATACCAAACTGACATAAACCAACCATTTCATCACCTCTAAGTTTAACATTTAATTGATGATAAAGATGACATGAGCAACAAATGAAAAACAACTCCTCTGAATTCTTTTGCAATACCTCTTATCGACATTTCCTAGCAGCTATATGAAAAGCGGCGTTACGCTTCTTGACACGCTCGTTTAGAATTAAATGATCTGCAACCAATAAATCATCCACGACATTAGTATTATGCCCTTTAATAATCAACATTTGCAGACGAAACTAACTCTTCATCCTGAATTTGAGTTGAAGAGAAAATCATTCACATCAACCGGCCAATAGATTAATTAAACAACTTATCATCAAAATCAGCCAGTTAGAAGGTCAATACCAGCTTAACAATGCATTCTTCCCCGGTTTGAGTATTAACACCTACATGTGACCAAAGAAAATAACATTAACTACCAAAAACATATATATAATACTCAAATGTAACTTTAATTATCTAGGTATATATATAATACAATGATTGATAAGCTTGGTAAGCTGGAAAATTATATTGGTTGATGATAAATTGAAGTGTATTAACATTGCAATAAATACGAAACTGGTCACAATAAAGAAACAGGCTAAACAGGTTATATAGGTCAAAATATAGCGAGTAAATACGTAAGGGTTCAAAATATAGAAAATTAAACGAAACGGGTAAAGGTAAACTGAATTAAAATGAAATACAACAAATGGGTCACAATTAATATGGTTGTGATCGATAAGTATCTAATAATTTTTGTTGACAACAGCCATATGAAGCACTTTAGAAGGATCCATCATGTGTAGCAATGTGTCTGTATAATGCCAAACACCCCATAAATGTATAAAACAATCGAAAGATTATTAGGCGAACGGATACATACCTCTTATAGACTTTGCCAAACAGCCTAGAAGCCTCTTTCGAAATAAACGCTTAGTACGTTCATGGCCTACCCACTTAACGCCGAGAAGATATGGGTATTGCCAGTGGTGGCCATTGTAGCAACCAAAAGAAGCAAATCGACACACGCGACACCCTCTGTAAATACTGGAAAAAAATGTATAAAAAGGGATTACCTTTAGAATAAGTAACCAAGTGGTAATCTCAAATGTGTTTTTATCTCAAACGGTTCAACGGTAAGATTTAAAATGTATAAACCTACCGTTCTTCATTATTTGATTGATTTTGATGCCAAAGACTATAACCAACCCAAACAAAATCTCAATCCACCAAAATAAGATAGGAAAATTCCTTATTCGTTATCATCAAAGGCAGGAACTTGGGTATCATCTAATAAAAAATTGTGAAAGTGGCAAATGTTATAATTTCAAACCATCTGACAGCTTCCCCTTTGAAAAAATTCCCATTAAACCTAACTTTTAAATTGATAGCTCTCTTGTATCAATGTGGTAGAATGATCTTAAAATATCAAGTTTTTTTTTTTTCTCAAGTTCCAACAAACCACTAACATTATTAGAAAAAAAATCAAAGTATGACATCCCCATAGATGTAGATTTTAATCATTTTGGCATGTTCTTTCCCCCTTTTTCTCCTTAATTACTATGGAGTTTAAACAAAAGCAAGAAATAAAAAGGAGAATACCAGCCATTTCCAGCCACCAAACTGTCGTTTCCCCTTTTTTTCTTATTTCCTGTCACGATGATGAAGTAAATAAAAATTAAATTTGTATTACTGTCATTTCTCCTTTTTCTAATACCAGCCAAAACCCTAGTTTATGATGAAGTAACATAATAGTAATACAAATCGGATTAGAATGAAAATAAACCAAAACATACAAAATATAATCAATATTACTATTTTGTGTTATCATATTGGGAGGAAATCTGAATCCCTAAATATAAACGTTAGCGATGATTATACGAACGGACACGGAATCCCTGAATATAACCATTAGAAATGATTATACGAACACACACAGCAATAAAAGACAACATTTTGTGGCATTAAAATACAACAAAAATGCACAAAAATGATCTTTTTTAAAGCAAAAATTTGTAATAAACAATACCGTATTTTATGGAAATAAAGTACAGCAAAAGTGGTCTTTTGAGGGCAAAACGTCGTAATAAAACTGTAGAAAACTGGCATAGAACATATTTAAATGGTAACTAAGGGGTGAGAATCGAACTCGCGAACACTCGATTGTAGAGATATGTGCTAACTAATGGACCAACACCAGTTGTGTTTGTTTTAGAAACAAATAATACTTGTTCAATTAATATGCCAGAAAAATGACCGAAAAGTTACATCAGTAACCAGCCAATCAGCATACCTCACATCTTCTCATTGAGGTCAAATTGTTGTGTCATACAATTCGGTAAGACCAAGCTAAATTCTGCAAATTTGATTTAGATCCTAATCACGGGTCCGGTTAGAATAAACGACACTAAAAAATAAAAAACAATCATAAAAAGTCTCTTAATTATATTATTAGACATACCTTAGCATTTAGTCAAAAGACCGAACAATGTAATTGGTTTAAAACTGAGGATGATGTAAGCACTGGTCTCATGCCTGAACCAATCGGTGGACCGTGGGGATCAGTTGGTGCTGATGCGTCAGGCATCACCGGTTTGGACTCACGTGGGTCTTGCTCAGGCAAGTCGTCATAGTCGTCATGGCTCTTTTTAGATGATGTTGGTGCTGCTGCCACACTACCTGAGAATATTTGGGGTTTCAAAACCATTGTATAAATTTATGGTTCTTCCCGCCAGAGCGTGGTGGAAGTTCTAGAGAATCAGTATGTAG
The DNA here is from genome assembly GCA_030545235.1 of Helianthus tuberosus. Taxonomy (NCBI): domain Eukaryota; kingdom Viridiplantae; phylum Streptophyta; class Magnoliopsida; order Asterales; family Asteraceae; genus Helianthus; species Helianthus tuberosus. The sequence continues at coordinate 165,250,353 of CM060396.1, forward strand.
TCAAAAATCAAAGCCATATGGATCACAGTAAACCAAACAATAGGTAGGCAAGTGCAGTTGTTCGATTAGTAACCGCAAGAACCTATTTAGGCAATCAACAAAAGTACAAACAACATTAAGATTGAATATGCTACATAAATTAAAGCAAAAGGTAAAAAAAATGAATGTTTACCGCCTTGTTGGAATATCTGAATAACCTCTGGCCTCTGTCCTGTAATTAGATATAAGTTAATAGCTGAATTTTATACCAAAAAAAATTGCAACGGAATACACGTAACACATATGCTCCAATCAAGAGCCACTGTAAAAGAACCTAAATTTACTTGATTTTTCTAAATATATAGTTAAAATAAAATGCTTCTAGTTAAACATTAGCAAACTCATAATGTACTTTACCGACTTATGTTTCAACAAATATATTCATCTGAACGGGCTGACTGGATTTGAGATCCAGATTTTGGCATAAGAGAGTTTGAATGGTGACTGTATAAAAAAGATTTGTTCCCATCTACATTTACTTTCATTAACTTTGCTTGAACTTGGAAATGAATATCTAAGATAGCAAAATATAAGCACGAAATCATAAATGATAAATCTAAGATTTAGAGTAGGGTTCTTGATATCCATATATGAATATATGAATAATCTTTCTTGAAAGACGTATATATCATGCGCATCTATACATGTTTTTTTATCTTTAGTGTAAATATACCATAAACAACATTTTGAGCCATGGAATGAATGTTGTAGGTCCCTATCTCGAGGATGAGATAAAACCTTTTCCTTGTTATATCAAACACACTAGCGAGTGCGGAATCCAAGCTAGCATGCAACCGAGAATGTATACGAGAACAAGCACAAACACAACACACAAGATTCACCGATTAACACCACATGTATTAATACGAATGAAGGGTCCGGTTACAAGCTCAATGTTTACAGATATGTTCTATAAACTCTCAAAGTGTGTGTGTGCTTTCAACAGAATGCTCTCTCTGTTTCTCTTGTGTCCACTCCCTTTTTCTGTCTATCGTGTCTGACCTTCGAACTGAACACAACACATGGGTATATATACCCGAACACAGATTGTCTGGTCGAAGGATCAGACAGACTGATCGAAAGATCATCTGTCGACCACAAACAGCTCGAAGGATACACATATACCTCGAAGGATGATATCCTTCGAGGTCCATCTATCGAATGCTGTCTTTCGAGCTCATCATCGAAGGATATAAACTATCCTTTGATGATCTATCCTTCGACACACACAACTAACAACCAATGTGCTAACTGTTTGGCCAAGTCAAACCAGGAGGATGGTTGACTTGGTCAAACTTACATCGAACGCACATTGTAACAAACTAAGACGTAACCCAGACTAACATAAGACATCGTTTTGTATCATGACGAAATACAGACAAAGTACAGACACAAGTGCACCAACAAACTCCCCCTTGGCTGTAGCTTTGTCTCGATCTTCGTGTCTTCAAGTCTTCAAGGCCGAGTCGAACCGAGCCGAGTCGCGTCCACACAAAGTGCATCAACAAACTCCCCCTTGGACGCTACTCGTGATGGTTCGTCTTCTATGTCTTTCATGTCGGAGGATCTTCAAAGTCTTCACGTCTTGAAAGTAGAAAGTGTATCAACAAACTCCCCGTTTCATGTAGAAAGTGTGTTGACAAACTCCCCCTTAGATTGAACTCTCCATTGAGTCATGCTCGTGAATCGTTTGACTTGTCAATTCTTCAGATCCTTGTGGTGTTGATGAAGGGACAGCGGCAACTCGATCATTTTATCCTTTGAGTGCCTCCACTTCGTGTCTTCATTCCAAAGCTTTTTATCGAACATGTTCTCCTCGCCTTTAGCATCTGCACATGCAAGAAAGCTAAACGCATAATGAGAACAACCGCTTGGAATATAGTTAACATTTAAACTAACGACACATATGAGATCAAATCTCAATCAAACACCAACCGACAGCAGTTTGAAAGTTTAGAAAAGTATTCATTTTAATCCTTTAACTTTCAAAACTTGTTAACTTCGACTGTTTATGAAGATGCAATTGTTTTCCGGCTTACGATCAGGATTTTGGGTAGGATAGACTCGAGTTCCAACATCGGTCAATCAAAAATAAACTTGAAGAAAAATCTTTTTGGATTTTATAAAGTTTAAATTAAAACACACCTAAAATCTTTTTGAAATTTTCATTTTTCAATGTAAAGACCGAAAACAATAAATAAATATGTACAAAGATACATAAACAGGAAACACTAAATAACTATTTACTGACATTCTTTTTGCGAGTTTCGAGGGTAAGAGAATCATATCAGTGTACGGTCATGCCAAAACGCTCTTGTTGTTCAATTAGATAACATTAAGATAAGCATCCTATAACAATTATCGGTATTGTTGTCCACATAAGCTCAACTTATCATTTGTAATCATGGCGAGGGGATACGTTAAGGTATAATTTATACTTACCGACCGGTGTTCATCCACATCACGACACATTCCCGTATCAAGGTATGCACGAGGATTCATCTTACCGGTGAGTATACCGATTATCATCTGTTTGACCGTATATGATGTGAGATTCTCACTTATTTTGAATTTGAAAACAAGCCCTATGTGATAGAATCACTTATTGATGAGGAACTTGATTTTCATATGCATGAGGGCACAGGAGCAAGTCCGTGAACAGGTCAGTACTTTCGTACAGCAGAGAGACGAACTTGACTCCCGGAAAGAATTTGTGATATATTATCACTTATTTGTTTGGACATGTGATTGTTGATCACTTATTGAGGTCGTATGCAATATGTACACGTATGTATAGTATCATGGAAGATCTAGACTTGCGTCCCCGTTATTTTTCGGTAAAAGATACAACCATGATACCCAGATGATAAGCAGCATAAAGACCGAATATCTCAGAACCTCGGCAATCTCTCAAACGAAATTTCGGTACTAAGACCATATGCCAATGAATGGTTCCCACCCAGTCCTCAGTCGATTTAAGTTTATATCACCCTGCACACTTTAAAATGATTGTGAGCCTACCGATACATCTTATATAGAGCTGCTTATCGTTTTTCATTTAAGGTTTAAAAAAAAGGTTTAGACAGACCACTGATGTACTATCATTTTCTCTTTTTCTCGCCAGGAAACTCATTTTTGTTTTTCTATTGTTTTTGTGTTTTTTGAAATTTTTCGATGTTTTTGGATTTTTCAAATTTTGGATTTACTCCCCCTAAAATCAATAAACTAAAACAAATTTAAAAACACAAAGGTATTTACAAAAATGATTATCCGATGTTGGTTAACTCATGTTTTACCTCAATGCCGTTAACCAAAATTAAGTTTTAATCAGAAATGATTTAGCGAATTTTGGAAAAATCAGTTGGCATGTCGGTAAGCGGTGCGGACCAAGACAGCATTGTCTGGCCAAAGAGTGCTGAACGAGATAATAATTCACAAAGCAGCTTAAATATCGACAAGTATAGGAGAGATTAGAAATTTAAAACCGTATCCTGCAACTGCATCGTGCATTGCCAGGAATTTGAGTGCTCTCCCAAACTGGATATCCACCCGGTGTGGATTTCAAAGTCGATTCTTTGCAGCTACTTAGAAATCTCTTGACAGCAACAAGATCAGAAACCTTTGGGTCCGGCTGGTCGTCCACATTGCGCCAGCGAAGGTCTTTGTCTTTCTCTTTCAGAAGTAGTGTGCGGTTGTTCAACCCATGCCAAGGCGTCCGCACACCTGGTTGGTTTGTTCAACAAACACATTTTCTTCAAACACACCACTAAGAAATGTACACTGCACGTTCATCTTGTAGATTGTTGAACTTCAGACGTGCTGCAGGTGCGTACATTTTGATTTGAATCTATCCCGGGGACCCGATCAAAGCCTTGAACATTCACATTTTGAAATGATTTTCATTTTGTCGAAGCTTTTCAATTTCTTTCATCAGCCATTTCTTTTTCCTTTTTCTCTTCCTCTCCATCAAAGGCAACAATTTCTTCTGTCGCCTATCTTGTGCAAGGATGCTCCACTATCAACAATCTTACGACTATCGAAAGTTCCTCCTGGAATATCCTACACACTCACTCAAAAATTAGTTGGAGAGAGGGACCCAAGCCTTTGTGGACTTGGGTCGTCCTTGATCATCAAGAAAAGTGATTTCAATCACTTGATGATTAGGAAAAAGAACCTGCGGTGCTCCCCCTGACTGAATTACCTGTTTTTGTTTCCAAGCTGTTTGTTCTTTACCAGTATTTGCATTAATTGTTTTAGCATTTACTGGTTTTACAGTTTTAGGTTTTGCTTGAACAGGTTTTTCTTCTTTGACCTCTGATTTTAAGGTCTTTTCAATTACCTTTTGATTCTTTTGTTTTAACTTCTTTTCCCTTTCTTTCAAGACACGTGGATCTTGTTTCGGGGGAAATGAACGTTTTTGGTAATTGGTTTCTTGGGGAGCACTCGTTTTTGGCTTTAACTTTTGCAGGTATGGGCAGTATCTTACAATATGCCCAATGGTGCCACACTCAAAACACATTCTCCGCTCTACAAACCTCGGAGAAACATGTTGATGACCAGACGAAGAACCAGACCATGAACTTTGTGATCTAGACGAGCTTGGACCTAAATCACATCCGTTGGTGTGTTGGGTGTAATTATTCTGATCATTTCGTTTTAAAATTCTAACTTGTTTTATAAAATCAAGGTTAGATTTATCCTGAAATGTTTCAAGTTTGTCTGAACCCGTGGATCCAACAAAGTTCACTTTCGGTTCTCTTTTCTTAACAGGAGCTCTTTTGTTTTGCACCCATTGTTGTTGAACCTTAGGTGCTTGAACATTCTTGTTCTGAGCCTTCTTTCCCTGTCCCTTACCCTTTCCGGAGTTGACTTGTTGTTTTCGCTCAACTGTTGGTTTTTGGTTTCCGTATTGTTTTCTAATTTGTTCACACGGAATTGGATCACATTGAGTGACGGTAACTTTGCCACTTTTGTTTCCCAAAAACTTGTCAGTACATCCTTCAAAAATTTGCTCAATTAAATCTTGATTTACATTTTTAATTGGAAAATCTTTGTTAGAGTAAATTTTATCATCTCCTTTGAGCGTGTACAACAAGTTATTCTCTTCACTTGTAGAAACAAGGGACTCCATTGGTTTTGACATTTCAGTCTTACTCGGTTTCACTGGTGGATCACACAGGATGTGATTCTCGATTGGAATATCTGGTGTAACCGAGTTAGACTGTTGGTTCACAATTACATCAGATTCATCATCCGAAGAATCAGCATCCTCAACAGTGGGAGGACTCTGTTCCTTAACACATGATGAATCTGTCACATTCTCAGATTCAGATTGACCTGAGGATGATGTACCAGTTGTGAACCCGAGGCCTGCTGCAAAGTCATCTAGACCGAGTGGCACAGTAGGTTCAAAACGGGGCATATCCTCGTCATCAGGCAATTTGGAGTAATTGTGATTCATTGGGGGAGGACATGATTTGAATCCCATACACTTCTTATCCCCCTTTTTCTTTTGAACATCAATAATGTGATCCAATACATAGCGGGAATTGGAATAACTTTCCAATTTCTGCTTGATTGTTTCACATTCACATCGAGCGGTGGCCAATTCTACCATCTGCTTTTCAATTGTGTCTATAAGATCATTGTTAGCATGTTGTTTTCGCAAAACAGCTTTTTGTAATTCTGTAACATCATGTCTTAATGACGCAATTGTGGTTTTAAATTCCTTTTCATTTCTGGTTAAAAACACGTTAGCTTCAGCTGCTTTAGAAAGGTTTACAATCAATTCTTGATTGTGTTTGGATAGGATTTCAATCTGACCTTCCTGTTCAGCATATTTAACATTTAAACTATCACAATTTTCACAGCTAACTACAGTGGGTTCATCGACACATACCTGACCTGATGAACTGTCGACATTAGCCATAAAGGCTGAATGGAGAGAAGACGAAGAGTAAGCAGCTTGATCCATCAATTTAGATCTTCTTTCAGTTCCTGCTGCAGCTTCTTTCAAAAGCTCATCAATATCTGCATCGACTGACGCACTTGATGTCACATCCACATGATCATTTCCTGAAGTGGAGGATTCTTCATCTGAGCTTCCACTATAACCAGAACTGTCTTCATCTCCAGAAGATGCAACACCATTGGTGGAAGATTCTCCACCACTGGCGTGCTTTAAATCCTTTACGACTTCAGCAAAACATGCTGTTCCACCATTTCCTCCTTCTCCAAGCTGAAGCGACCAATCACAACCCTCATCTATTTGAACCACCAGCCCCCGGTTGGCATTTGATGACCCTGCTTGGCCTTGGTTGTTGACAGGTATCATCGTACGAACATTGTTCCTGTTCTGGTTCTGCTGGTTGCCTTGATTTCTGAAGGGGTTTTGGTTTCCATGCTAAGCTGGTCTTGTGCATTCCCTTTTAAAATGACCCCGTTCACCACAGTTAAAGCACGTTACAGCTTGCTTGTCGAACCCATACTTGGTGTCTTTCTTGCTTTCCAAGTTGGTTCTCCCCGTCCTTTCCATAAACTCCTTTGCTCTTCGAATTGCACTAGCAAGAGCCCATTTGATATCCATCATTTCAAACTCTTCTTTATCCACTTGCTGATAATCTTCATTGGTGAGATTGACATTCCCAATCTGACCTGCGATCAATCCACTATAAGCACTAACCAAGGTGTTCAACATCTCCATATGCTCCTTGGCTACTTCGACACTGACTTTGGAAAAGTTGGAAGTGTCTAGTCTGACTGTGTTAGGATTGGAAGTGGCTTGAAAGTTTGAGGAGCTTCCATAAAACCCTTGCTGTTGCGGTTGTTGCTGCTGAGCTTTCGGTTGCACATTCGGTCTAGAAAACATCGTGTAAGCTGAAGGATCAAACTGATCTGTTGTTGAAGGTCCGGTGTTAGAGACGAAAGCTGTTTGAAGCTTCGCGTGTTGAGAAGCTGGTCTTTCTCCACTGATACCTCCTGCAATCCCAAAGTACATTTCTGGATTTTGAGGAGTTTGTGTTCTTTTTGCCTTCAGCTTTTCTTCTACATCCTTATTCTCCAATTTTTGAATCAACTCATAAACGTTGATTGTGTCTAGAACACCATTTTCTTTGAGAATTTCAAGATAACTGCTCCACTTTGCTGGTAAGCTATCAGCGAATCTCTTCACCATTTCTTGTGGAGTGGCAGTGACTCTAAAACCAAACATCTCGCTCAACAAGTGATGAAACCTTGTAGATAACTCTGCCAAAGTCTCATTCTCCATACACGTGAAACCTTCAAACTCTTTCTTCAGTAATTCTTGCTTGATCTTTCTAGATTGAGCATTTCCTTCACACCGTAACGTGAGCATATCCCACAAGCTTTTAGTAGTCGTGCAGTAGACAAACTGGTGGTAAATGTCTTTATGAAGAGCTTGTGTGAGAATCATGAATGCTTTCTTTTCTAATTCAAACTTCTTCTTATCATCATCAGACATAGTGCTGTAAGTTTCTGGATTAGATCCTGCAACTTCCAAATCACTATCAAATGCGGTGAAGAAGCACATCCATAGATCTTGACCTTGCCCCTGAACATAAGTTCTCAGCCTTTCTTTCCACCATCCCCAATCATTGATATGATTTAGCTTTGGCGGTTTCGTGCTTGTACCAGTTTCACTGTCGTTCTGCATCATAGATTGAATGCTGTTGCTTTGATTTGTGACCAATGCCCATTGATTTGCAGTTATCATTGCTGCTTGAGGTGGGACAATAGCCTGCATCCATGCTTTGTTGAAATCTGACGCAGATTGCGTAGCTGATGATTGCGTAGCTGCTGATTGTGGAGTTAGAGTCCATGCGCTTGGATCCCACTGACCGTTTGTTCCCATTTTATGAAAATTAATATATTAAGTGAAAATTGATTTAAAAAGTGAAAACAAGTTTTCTCCTGTTAAAAATTTAATTTTCACAAACTATGTTAAAATTCCGAAGGATAACAACCAGCCGAAGGATCAAGAATCGAAAGACCTGAAAAGCACAAACTGTTAAACTTAAACAGACAAGGATCGAAAGATCAAATACCTGTTCGAAGGATCAACAGGGTTCGAAGGATCTCTGTTGAATTTCGAACAATGTTTTTCGAAAGATTCTCCAACGAAGGATCCTTATCCTTCGAAAATGTACTGTGCACCGAAAGATGATTTCGAAAGATGACTTCGAAAGACTCCCCAGTCGAAGGATCCTTGTCTTTCGAAAATGAAGAGTAGACCGAAAGATGAAAGTTTCGAAAGATTCCTTGGTTCGAAGGATGATGATCTATCGAACCTCCACTGATCGAAAGATGGTCTTTCGAGTTCGAAGGATATCTTTCGAATGGTTCTGACACGGTTGACAAAGGGTGACAGGTTGGTGAAAAAGGTGATGGGTTGGTAAATCTTTCGGCAGAAAGTATGGTCAGACCATGCTTTTCTGCAAAAACAGATTTTGTATGATTATTTTAATCAGTTCCCCCTATCCAATACACCAACAACTTTCGAAAATAACTAAACAAGATCAAAAGATGTAAACTTTGAAGAACACTTGAAGATATTATGAACACAAAGGGTTTTCCGGTAAAACTACAAACTTCCGAACAAGATTTAAACCGGATAAATAAAGTTTTTCAGAAAAATACAACTTTTCAAAACCCGAAAAACACCCAAGAACACCTCGGTTTTAACAAGGAGAAGAGCCAAAGCTCTGATACCACTTGTAGGTCCCTATCTCGAGGATGAGATAAAACCTTTTCCTTGTTATATCAAACACACTAGCGAGTGCGGAATCCAAGCTAGCATGCAACCGAGAATGTATACGAGAACAAGCACAAACACAACACACAAGATTCACCGATTAACACCACATGTATTAATACGAATGAAGGGTCCGGTTACAAGCTCAATGTTTACAGATATGTTCTATAAACTCTCAAAGTGTGTGTGTGCTTTCAACAGAATGCTCTCTCTGTTTCTCTTGTGTCCACTCCCTTTTTCTGTCTATCGTGTCTGACCTTCGAACTGAACACAACACATGGGTATATATACCCGAACACAGATTGTCTGGTCGAAGGATCAGACAGACTGATCGAAAGATCATCTGTCGACCACAAACAGCTCGAAGGATACACATATACCTCGAAGGATGATATCCTTCGAGGTCCATCTATCGAATGCTGTCTTTCGAGCTCATCATCGAAGGATATAAACTATCCTTCGATGATCTATCCTTCGACACACACAACTAACAACCAATGTGCTAACTGTTTGGCCAAGTCAAACCAGGAGGATGGTTGACTTGGTCAAACTTACATCGAACGCACATTGTAACAAACTAAGACGTAACCCAGACTAACATAAGACATCGTTTTGTATCATGACGAAATACAGACAAAGTACAGACACAAGTGCACCAACAAACTCCCCCTTGGCTGTAGCTTTGTCTCGATCTTCGTGTCTTCAAGTCTTCAAGGCCGAGTCGAACCGAGCCGAGTCGCGTCCACACAAAGTGCATCAACAAATGTTAAAATTTAATTTCACATACTGCGATTTAATTGAAAATTTGGAATAAAGGAAGCAAATATTACAATATGAATACCCATAATATGAATACCCAATCAAACCTTGATATACCTACTGCAATTTTTTATAGAAGTTTAAAATAGGGACATGTTAGTAAAATTAAAAACAACCCTGCAATTCGACCAAGAAAGCCATTTTTTTATCCAATGCACTAAATATATCCACATCTATAGAAGTATCATGTATGAAAAAAAAAAACATGGATTTACTTCAGCTAAAGGCTCTTTCCCAACATCAAATGGTACCACGCCCTACTCTTTCCTAGGATGACATGCATTCAGACGAATAAATCCTACAACCCCTCATCAATTTTTGGTAGTCTGAAAAGCATTTGTCAACATGAAGAAAGTTAAATATACAAAGTTCAGGGCAAGGACAAAACATAGGACCACCTAATGTAGGGATCCCCTGGTCAAAATAAAAAAAAAAAAAAAAATTAAATGTAATCAATATATAAATTGAAAAAAAACTAAATGTAATCAATATATAAATTGATTTAACATTTGAAATCCCATCATTCTTAAATAGACCAGCCATCATAATCTCCAGTTTCAACCGGTTTGATATATATTTAGGGGGTGTTTGGGATTCCTTCTCAAGAAGTCCTTCTCAAGAAGTCCTTCTCAACTCAATAAGTAAGAAATCTTCACTTCTCAAAAACTCCTTTTTGAAGGCATAATCAGCACCAGAAGTCCTTTTTTTACAGTGTTTGGGATTCCTTTTGACATCAAAAGCACTTCTCAAATAATGTTTGGGATTCCTTCTCATCTCAAAAGTCCTTTTGAGCTCCAGAAGTGACTTTTAAAAGGAATCCCAAACACCCCCTTAGTCTAAGATCAGAAGTGATAGTAACATATCAAAATGGGTTGAAATTACCAAATAGTATATGTACGGTGAATCCGATCACGAACTTTGTCATCACAAAGCTTGTTTCCATACATTCAATAAAGCAAAATGCAAGCCTAAAATTTTACACAAAAAGAACCTTAAGAAACCGATAAAAAAGTCAAGACTACAGAGGAATTGAAAACGAAACACATACCTTCTCTAATAACAAATTGATGCTTAATTTTATGAGTAAATTTTCACAGACCTAACTTGGACTGCACCTGAAGAAAATAAAAACAAATAAACAATTAGGGCAAGAGACAGATTAGAAGAACACAAACTGTTTGATACATTGGCAAAAATCAAATCTGCTAAAATCAAATGTGAAACACTCAATACTGCTAATCTCACCTTTGTTTTGCTTGACAATGGCAAAAATGAGACCAAAATCCATAAAATCCAAGGGTTTTATTAGCCTTGAAATTGATGTAATTCCAATGCCCTTCGTTTAGAGGCAGATCTCATTCACGATTTGCAAGTCCTCCTTCAAGTAATTAAGATAGACATTGTTTGTCACAAATTAGAATTCACAAAGAAATATATAAACATCACACACGCTATGGACCCTAAACCTGCTACACAAAGCAATACACACCAACGATGACCAACATCACGACGACCAACATACCTAGATGAGAGTTTGAATGCTTGAGATTTAGGGATTTCTGGAGTGGGTATAGCCAGGTACAATCGCTAGAGATGAAGCCGTAGATGAGATTTAGGGTTTGTAAAATTGAATGTGTGATGTAAAATTGAAATCAATTTGCCTGGAGAATAACTGATTGAGAGAATTAATTAGGTTTCCTAATTGAAGAAGAGCGTAGGTAGGAAGGAAGAAGAGCGTAGGTAGGAAGAAGGAAATACAATTGGCGCTCAAAATCCCAATTATCTGGCCAAAGAGATATGAAATAGTCAACCATTATTTTGCTTTAGTATAATAGATAGATAAAGCATTATTAAACCAACCTTATTTAAGGGACTATTTGTGTAACTAACTTCAAGTTTTGGATTTGAATGAAAATACATATGTTTTTTATACAAACTAGGATTTCGACCCACCGCAATGCGGCGGTGATTCTTTAGTTATAACTAAGTCGATCTAGGACCCGCACGTTATGTTAAACCTGTCAAACGGGGAAAAATACACGATGTAAAAACATTTACCCACACACGCACGTTGCGTTGTGTTAACTCGCAAAATTTAGAACGAAACGTAAAAACGTTAAACCAAAGACGCACGTTGCGATTTGTTAAGTCACAAAATTTAGAACCAAGCATAAAGCGAAAAATTTACGTAAAATGAAAACTATAAAGGATCAAAGTTGAAAGTAAAAAAAGTTATGAGAATAGATTGCAAAAGATAAAAAGTTTTGGGTTAAAGTAAAAAACAAATAGTTTTTGGTTAAAAGTAATTTATGAACTACCTTTGATGGAACGTAAAAAAATCAATTTTTTTTGAAAAACCTCCAGAGCCAAGGTTAAAACAACAATATACATAACCATTTTTTCTTTGAAAACCCCCCAAAGCACACCCCGCGTTGCGGCGGGGTGTAAAACGGTGTCAAATAGTACTAATGCCACATAACTTTCATCGACCACCAACACTGACTCGACCTAGGATCTGCGTGTTGCGATAAACCTCTCAAACATGAAAAAATAGAGGTAAAAACGTTCAATCACACATGCACGTTGCGCCGTGTTAACTTGCAAAATTTGAAAAAAAAACATAAAAAAGTTGAACCACAGTTGTACGTTGCGTCGTATTAACTCGAAAAATTTAGAACTATACGTAAAACGAAAATTTGCGGAAGATGAAAACTATAAGTGACAAAAGTTGTGAAGTTAAATTGCAAAAAATGAAAAGTTTTGTGTTAGTTAAAAAAAATTATGTAGGGTTAAACTTGCAAAAGGTAAAAACCTTTGGATTAAAAGTAAAAAATCAAGTTTTTTTTTGAAAAACTCATAAAGCATAATGTACAAGTTTTATTGCATGTTTTTGTTGCTTATTTATAGTAACTAGGGTTAAGACCCGCCCGCGTTGCGGCGCGGGTACATCGTAAATATTGAATGGATTAGTCCAAACGTTATATGATGCATTATCCATATGAAAACACATATTTCGACGTATCCAGTTGAAGTCAGTGTAACCTGTATAAGCATTGTGATTGGATCAAACGTAAAGTAAATGGAATTCATATCAAACAATCATAACGTATTATATGTGACCCAACTCATACACAGAAAACGTAACAGGTATGAAGGAAAATATGCACATGTAACCGAAAGGGATTAATTAGAGCTTTCGAAAAAAAGGGAGAAAAAAACCATAATTTGACTCCACTCGGTTCGAAACAAACTTTACGAAACATACATAAAATAAACACGAAAACATATTATATTTGACCTAAATCATTTCCCAAAAATGTTTACCTCAAAACGTAGAACAACTTGAATTTATACCAAAACGTACGTAAAAATATGCACGTAAAAATGGTTTATTTAAACGAAAACGTATTATATTTGACCTGACTCGTCTATAAAAAAGTTTACGTAGGAATATAGAACAAATCATATTTATACATACCGGTACATAAAATATGCACACAAAAATTAGTTTTTAAGTAAAGGAAGAATAGGGGTAAACCGAAAGAAAATATTAGTAAAAAATTTAATAGGTTAAAAACGTTCGTAAAACCGTGCCAAGTAGTACCAATGCCACAACGACATCGACTCTCAACATCGTAAAAATAAAATAGATAAAATGGTAAAAATTACACAGAACGAAAAGTAGACTAAAATCGTTGAACCATGCACACCCGTTACAGTGTCTTAATGCGAAGAAATTAAGCAGAAACGTAAAATGTAGAAAATAATAACTTTGTTTATCTACGACCCGCTCGTTGCGACGAACTTTACAGAAGGGGAAAAATGGACGCGTTGCGACGGGTCTGTCAAATATGAAAAAATAGAGCAAAAACGTTGAACCTCACATGCACGCTACGGCATGTTAACTCGCAAAATTTAGAACGAAACGTAAAACGAAAAACTTGCAAAAGATAAAAAGTATGGGGGACCAAAGTTGTAAATAACAAAGTGTTGTGTTAAATTATAAAAGATGGAAAACTTAGAGTTAAAAGTAAAAAAAAAAAGGGGGTTAAAATGTAAAAGATAAAACTTTTAGGTTGAAAGTGGAAAATTAAGTTTTTTTTTTGGAAAACTCACCAAGCACAATTTACAAGTGCTAATGCATAAAAAACTTACTAATTTATATATGGAATAATAGTAATAAAATAAAGAAATTCACACCAACCCCTCACAATCATCCTTCTCTCTCTCAAGTCTACACCATCACCACAACCACCAACCACTACTGCCGTCATCGTTGAAACCACCATCGCTGCACCACTATTACTGAAACCGCCATTATCCAAACCCCCACCACCATCCACTTTTCATTCCGCCAAACAACGACGGACCAAACCGAAGAATAAACAATAATTGTCACCGCCTAAGAAGATTCTGATACCTACCGAGCAGGCGGTTACATGGTGATGATGGGTGATGTTAGGACGGAGTGGTTGTGTGAAGGGTGTTGCAGCGGCGGTTACGTGTCCCGATCAGTTTAAATAATTTTGAATTTTATAATTAGTTTCTATCTCAGTTTTATCTAAGTTTCCATATAAACTTTGTTCAAAATTGACCCCCACTACGTGTCTATTTTTATTAATGTTTCAACAATTTTTTTTTTCTTAGGTAATACTAAAGTGTTTCAATTTTAATAATAAACGAGTTTTTAGCACCCGCGCTTTGCGGCGGGACTGTTAAACCAAACAGAAAAAGACGTCAAAACGTTGAACCACACATGGAATTTGCAGACCGTTATGTATGACATTATCGTAGAAAAAAATAATGAAGTCAAAACAATAATATTACAATACGGTTATACGGACACTCGCTAGAGCAAAGAAAAATCAACCAAAAGGGAGTTACATTGGTTAAGAAGTATAAAATGAATCCAATTATCGATACAGATTATAAGCGATATTTAAATAAAATATTCGGATTCGTGCTTCAAATATTGGATTTGATGCTTAAACGGACTAAATAATTTTAATCTAAAGGCTACTAAATATGTGAAAAATGACTAAGTTGCATATGCATTACACGTCAGAATTTGTATTGATATCAATTGTGAAATAATTTTATTTATGCCGTTAAAAAACAATTTTATTTATTTTAATGTATTTTAAAAAAGAAAAAAAAAGTACTGATCAAACTTATACAATATAGAAATGAGAAAAGGTAGCTCTTTCCTTCTGAACATGGTTTTCAAAATACGTGTGATTACATCTCTACCTCTCTCTCTTGATTATTGCGCTCTCTCTCTCTCTCTCATAGTGCTATAAGCACCAACACAACACCGGTTACCACCATCACAAATTGCCACCGCCATCAATCACCTAGCCACCACCCTCGCACTACCGCAGCGACGCCACCAACCACCAAGAACCGCCGTTGCGGGTTCTGACCACTAAAACCCTCAAACATCGCCGTTGTGAAACCGTTGTCGCCGCCACAGAACCTGTTCTCGTCCGATCTTAAGCTTGAACCACCACCACTGTTGTAACCTGGCTTCTTTCGCGACAACGGCCCAGACTGTTAAATCGAAGAAAAGTTAAGTTAAAACGAAACGGTAACATTGATTCATTATGGTACGGGCTATTCGTTCCGTATGCATAATTGTAAATTTTATATGTTTTATATTTTATAAACTTGATCAGTAGTTATCATTTCATTTGTCTCTAAGATAATAAGTCAATTTATACGAATTTTTTTTTAAAATAAAAGTTTAGAAAATTTATTTCATTTATAAACTTTTATACAATGTTGTCACAGCTATAATTATCAAAGCTGGAAAGAGAATTCATTTTAATCAACTGTAAAAATTATAAACTATGTCTTTAAAAATCCTCTGATTTGTTCCCATATCAACAAATAATAAAAACCCTTAATTTCATCTGATAGTTTTTGACTGAACAGATTTGAGGAACAAAAATCACCACCACCATCAAAAGACTAAAACCCAACCACTCTCACTCTAAAAACCCAGCCACCATTGCTCACCCCTACATGCAACCAACGCACCACCATCAAAATTGCCACCGACACAAACCACCGCAGCACTGCCACCACCGCAACACCACCACCTCCGTAGCACCACTAACACAACACCATCTCCACTACCCGTTGATCCTCAGCCACCACGACAACCGTCTGCTACATCACCGACCACCATCACTCTTCTCTCTCTCTCTTTAAAAACCCTAACTTCTACTTTCCCTCACTAAAAACCGCCTTACCTCCTTCCACCGCCTTACCAACCAGGGTGGTCACCGATCTTGTAGCCGACGACGGCTTCAATATTTCCGTTTGTGGTGGCTGTCGATGTCTGAGAATGGGTGGGTGGGGAAGCCGCCAGTGAAAAGGAGAATGGTCATGTCAGACTGTGTGAGAGAGAGGTGGATACCATGTGCTGCATCTTGTGTCAACCAATCAAATAAGAGTAAAATTGAATAAACCAATAAGATGCAAGTAAAATTGAACAGTAATTTGTGAGGAAGGTTAAAACTTGCAAAATTATAGAGGGGAAAATAAATAACTGATTACATTATTTGAATTTTTATAATTAGTTTTCTTATTTTTATCCACATTTTCATATAAACTTTGTTTAAAAGCCACCCGCCGGCCACCGCTACTTGCTTTCGCCAGGTCTCGCTCAAAAAAAATTTGGCCAAAATTGGATAACATAATTGAGGTCTTTTTCGTAAAATAAAAAAATATATAAAAATTGTTTTAGATCTTATTTTTCAAGTGGTTTAATTAAAACTAACTAAATTTAATCCTAACCTAGACACTAAGTTCTAAATTTATAACCTAAGACTCTATAAACCTAACCACACAACCGACAAGTGTACCATTCAATGTAGTACAGCCTAAGAATGTGACAACCCTCACTAAACCAGGTATCCGTACGACTTAATTAATAATTAATTACTGCTTAATTACTGTGCTTGTTTGAAATTACTGATGAACTGCTACTTGATTTCTGATACATGCATATACCTGCGTCATACTTTACTTACCGTCTGATGTGTGCTAAACAAACTATAAAATATAAACTAAATTAGACTCTCTAAACTAGACACGAAAAGCTTTAAATTTATAACTAAGACTCTCTAAACCTAAACCACACAACCGGCAAGTGTACCGATCAATGTAGTATAACCTAGCAAGTCCGAGTATCGAACCCAAAGACTCTATGTATTACGTAAACTAGACTCTAATAGACACTGACTGACGCGACTTAAACTTGTTTAATTGTTTTGGGGGGGGGGGGGGGGGGTTACTGAAAATCTAGGAAATCTATATTAACTAAATTAATTAACTAGACTTAAGACTAAGACACGAACGAAGAACGAGGTTTGTATTCAGATGAGATTAAGGACTACCTAGACTCGAATCCAGTTTGAATAGGAATGGACTTCTAATGGTATTAAAGTTGTATGGAGCCGAGATCTTAAAATACTAAACCTTAAGGTATTTCAATGCTAAGACTTCCCGACCCTTCTCAGGAAGAAACCTAGGAAACCCTACAAGGCTGTTATGAACACCGACTGTTAGACTTCCTCTCAGTCCTCTAACGATTCTTAAAGTGCCCTAATATGACTATCTACCTCTCAGCGCGATAATCTAAGGCAATTCTAGGTTCTAACTTGGTTTACTAGACACAAATGCAATTAGGGAAATAAGATCGACTTCTCTCAAAACCTCTCTTAGATATATATTACACTGCGACCTAATAACTAACTCGAGCCTCTCAGCGACAAGTTAAGCAGAACACTTGATTTTATTAAATTACCAAATATTACTTCTAAGGTTACTTACGCGTTTTCACCCTAAAGGATAACTGATTTATTACGTGATATAGACACTCACCTAAATCAAAAACCCTAATATAATCCTATTATGTGATAAAGACCGTCACCAAGGATCATATGAAGTAACAAACAGTAGTAAAACAATTGTCAAGTATGCATAAGCACCAAATCAGAAATTCTAGAACACGTTACTTTCAGAAATCAATCCATAAACGAACAATAATAAACCATTAAAAATCCAAACTTTAAATCAAACTATCATCTTGTCTAGGTAGTTCAAACAATTTAGCCAAGCATCTTAAATGGTGAAATCAAAGCAAAGTAATTGAATAAAGAATTCATCATAACAAGTATCAAACAAGTAATCGACAAACAAAGGATTGGAAAACCCGATTGATCTTCGATTCTTCACTCTCTACTCGTACCGATGATTCCTTGCCTTCAAAAGCTCTGAAATAGCTCCAAAGTTGCTCTCCGAATGCTCCAAGACTTCAATAATTCGTAACTAGGGTTTAGAATTATATTTCTCGGTTTTTATATCAAACCCTAATCAGCCCAACAATCATTTGCGATCTGCCTACCCGTAGCGTAGCGCTACGGGTCCTCCTTATACTCTCGCGCTACGCGAGCACCTCCAAAGTCAGCGAAGTCAACATTGCATCAGTGGCGTAGCGCTAGTGATCCCCCTTCCATGCTCGCGCTACGCGAGTGGCTTATTTCAACAGAATGTTTGTTTAAAATCTCAGCTCTAACTCCAAAATCTCTAAAATAATTCTAACACTTTTTCCCAATGATCCCTGGACTTGATGCTCAGCACTTTAGCTCGATTTTGCTCCATTTTCAACATTTTTGTATATCAAGACCTGGAAAACGCAATATAGATCAATAGCACGCAATTCTAAACTAAAATTAAACTATAATTAACGATAAATTGTACAAACTATACACGATATAAGTATGTATTTTGCAATACATCAAACATCCCCACACTTACACTTTTTTCGTCCCCGAAAAAGAATTGTGCAACGGAATCAGAGACAAATCATCACTTGGATCAAAAAGAATTATTTATATCTTATTAAAACCAAAACTTGCGTTAGCTGCGATTGCGAATATACTGATCCTATTAAACCCGAATCTAATCCTAAGCCCTTATCATGTGAATTTAATTTAAGTGCGGTCAATCCACCTAGGGTCTCACACTAGAATTTACGATCCATCTACTCCCACCTCAAGCTTATAGGACTAAAAGAACGATCACTGGATCAATTCCTAACCGTTTTATATCAAAACCAAGAGAGTAAACAATCAATTTTTTCCTTTTTCCATTTTTTCTTTTTTTTTCTTTTTCTAATTTGCTTTTTCTCTTTTTTTTTTCTTTTTTTTTTTCGAATTTGTGAGACTAGACGATGCTTTCCCTTAACCCAGCGGTATTCCGACTGTAGAGTCGCTATCCCCAATCACAGATTACATAGGTCTCGGTACTTTTATTCGGCAAATCGATTTCACACATCCCAGAGGCAAACCGGCTGTAGAGTCGCTATCCCCAACTCGGAATACGTAGGCCTGTGTTACTTTCATTTAGTTTCTAGCTCACTTTATTCTATTTTTTTTTCGCATGATCACAAACTCTAACGGTTTTAACTTATAACGGTGCCCCTTATACTATTATCGGCAGTTTTGATTTCCCATATTTCCTAGGCGAGAACCCACTAGCGGACCGACAATTTAAGGTATTTTAGATCAAAGGGACTTAAAACCAAACCCGGGCCTATCCACATATCCCTAACTAGACGCAAGCTCGATTTATTATCATCTCATATTATTATTATTCAAACCAAGCAACAAATCACCTTTTCTATCATTTTCCGTTTAATTTGCAAACTTCTTTTTTATTCGAAAGACATTTTCTATTTTTTCAATTTTTTTTGGATTTTTCAATTTTTTTTTTCATATTTAAGACTCAAATATTTACAAGTATCCCATCCCCACACTTAGAGATTGCATTGTCCCTAATGCAAGAACGAAAATACGACTCAACAACTACCTACGAAAAAAAAAAAACTGCGAACGAAAACAAATAAAAAAAACAACAACAAAAGGGAAACGACTTAGCTGGTTAGGACAAAAGTCAGTGCCAGCCGTACGAATCTTGAATCCACCGAACGATCGTATAGCATTCCATTCGCGATCGTTGCCTAGTCTGCTTGGGATTTTCAATATAGCAAGTCCAGAATCACCCGAATGGCAATTGGGTACGGGTGGTACAATCCAAACCTGCACAATCAAAGCAAAACAAAACCCAACGCAGTACCGACTCTAAAAACGACTCAAAACTACTAATTAGACTCATGGTACAAAATAAAAGACTCAGAAATACAAACTCTACAAATTACCGAAAATCCAACGAATAAAGAAAATTTAACAAACTCTACAAAACCTCCCCACACTTGAACTTAATCAGGAGGTTTTTCTTTGATTTGAACCCTATCTAACCCGTTCAATTCCACCCGGTTCTCAAAAACAGTTAAACATTTAATGGTGAAATAATAAAATATTTTAAAATTCTTAAACGAGTCAGACCTATATTTACACATATTTACAAGAGCAAGTAGCACGTACGATGTCAATTAAGTCTATCAAAGCTAATAAACGCAATTGCCAAGAGTCCCCGGCAACGGCGCCAAAAACTTGATGTGTGCAAAACGAACTATAAAATATAAACTAAATTAGACTCTCTAAACTAGACACGAAAAGCTTTAAATTTATAACTAAGACTCTCTAAACCTAAACCACACAACCGGCAAGTGTACCGATCAATGTAGTATAACCTAGCAAGTCCGAGTATCGAACCCAAAGACTCTATGTATTACGTAAACTAGACTCTAATAGACACTGACTGACGCGACTTAAACTTGTTTAATTGTTTTGGGGGGGGGGGGGGGGTTACTGAAAATCTAGGAAATCTATATTAACTAAATTAATTAACTAGACTTAAGACTAAGACACGAACGAAGAACGAGGTTTGTATTCAGATGAGATTAAGGACTACCTAGACTCGAATCCAGTTTGAATAGGAATGGACTTCTAATGGTATTAAAGTTGTATGGAGCCGGGATCTTAAAATACTAAACCTTAAGGTATTTCAATGCTAAGACTTCCCGACCCTTCTCAGGAAGAAACCTAGGAAACCCTACAAGGCTGTTATGAACACCGACTGTTAGACTTCCTCTCAGTCCTCTAACGATTCTTAAAGTGCCCTAATATGACTATCTACCTCTCAGCGCGATAATCTAAGGCAATTCTAGGTTCTAACTTGGTTTACTAGACACAAATGCAATTAGGGAAATAAGATCGACTTCTCTCAAAACCTCTCTTAGATATATATTACACTGCGACCTAATAACTAACTCGAGCCTCTCAGCGACAAGTTAAGCAGAACACTTGATTTTATTAAATTACCAAATATTACTTCTAAGGTTACTTACGCGTTTTCACCCTAAAGGATAACTGATTTATTACGTGATATAGACACTCACCTAAATCAAAAACCCTAATATAATCCTATTATGTGATAAAGACCGTCACCAAGGATCATATGAAGTAACAAACAGTAGTAAAACAATTGTCAAGTATGCATAAGCACCAAATCAGAAATTCTAGAACACGTTACTTTCAGAAATCAATCCATAAACGAACAATAATAAACCATTAAAAATCCAAACTTTAAATCAAACTATCATCTTGTCTAGGTAGTTCAAACAATTTAGCCAAGCATCTTAAATGGTGAAATCAAAGCAAAGTAATTGAATAAAGAATTCATCATAACAAGTATCAAACAAGTAATCGACAAACAAAGGATTGGAAAACCCGATTGATCTTCG
Organism: Helianthus tuberosus; assembly: GCA_030545235.1. Classification (NCBI taxonomy): domain Eukaryota; kingdom Viridiplantae; phylum Streptophyta; class Magnoliopsida; order Asterales; family Asteraceae; genus Helianthus; species Helianthus tuberosus. Next base: position 165,271,697 of record CM060396.1, read on the forward strand.
ATTCTTCACTCTCTACTCGTACCGATGATTCCTTGCCTTCAAAAGCTCTGAAATAGCTCCAAAGTTGCTCTCCGAATGCTCCAAGACTTCAATAATTCGTAACTAGGGTTTAGAATTATATTTCTTGGTTTTTATATCAAACCCTAATCAGCCCAACAATCATTTGCGATCTGCCTACCCGTAGCGTAGCGCTACGGGTCCTCCTTATACTCTCGCGCTACGCGAGCACCTCCAAAGTCAGCGAAGTCAACATTGCATCAGTGGCGTAGCGCTAGTGATCCCCCTTCCATGCTCGCGCTACGCGAGTGGCTTATTTCAACAGAATGTTTGTTTAAAATCTCAGCTCTAACTCCAAAATCTCTAAAATAATTCTAACACTTTTTCCCAATGATCCCTGGACTTGATGCTCAGCACTTTAGCTCGATTTTGCTCCATTTTCAACATTTTTGTATATCAAGACCTGGAAAACGCAATATAGATCAATAGCACGCAATTCTAAACTAAAATTAAACTATAATTAACGATAAATTGTACAAACTATACACGATATAAGTATGTATTTTGCAATACATCACCGTCACTACATTATTTACATGCTGAACCTTAGTGACAAACATGATGCACAAAAAACACAGTAGCACTATAAACGGATAACCTATTGAACATGCTAATAAAGCCAGCATCAGGCAGACACTACCTCTAAGGCCTGTATGAGCCAGAAATATTTTACTACACTAGTGGTGAGTGTAGGGATACAAGGGTTGTAGAACTGCGTCTCTAGGAATAAGTTACAATGACTGGATGTGCCTAAAACGTGCTCTAAGCACAAAAACTCAGCACTTTAATAAACAATCCAGCTTTTAGCTAACTAATTGTCACACCCTGGCTTTGCGGAAGCGTGGTTAATTTTGGTGTGACTTCTTAATACCATAGCTTAATCATAACAAAGCTATATGAAGTAAAATCATGCAAGATCATCCATTAAGTTTTGAAAACCAAATACAGTACCATTGTTTTAACGGGAACATACCCTAACAACCATAACCTTGTTCAACAGACATTACAAACTTAAAACATAACATAAACATGGTTCAAGGATTGTGTCTTGTCCAGGAAAGAGACACATCCCCTGAACCCCGGATGACCTCGGAAACTAGTGCAGCGGAAAACATGCCATACCGTGCCAGATCTCGTTAATTTCCTGAAATACATGTAAGTTGAAAAATCAACAATAATGTTGAGCGAGTTCATGTGTAAGTGAGTATGTAAAACACTTGTGAGTATAAAAATAGTCGTGGTATGTAGCAAATAAGGGGACTTGTGATCACCAATGGTTTGCAAGGCCACTGATATATGTGAAGTGCAAATAGGGAGACTCAAACCTAGCAGATTTCGCCACGGCATTAGTATGTGGACAAAGTCACCCCGAGGTCCGTTTCTAGTTTGGCCTGGGGCTGGGCTCGCTACACCCAGATAGATCTACCGCTCCTGTCCCTCGGTCCCGACATGAGGACTAATGGCCTCATATTGCTCCTACCCACTCACATGATCTGAGTAATAAACCTCCTTACGCTAACCATACCGTGTATAAGGTACTTGTAAACAAAGTAACATGTATTTCACCCCCGCAGTTAAGAAAACTGAAAACAGTTAGAGAAAAGGGGGACATGAACTCACAGTCGGTGCGTCTCTACCAAGTATCTCCTGCTCACGCAGCTGTGCGACGACCTACAGGTGCTAATTTCTATTAGACGGACGGCCGTGCCTTAGCTTTATAGTTTAAGTCTTTGGGAAATAGTTAGACAACTATTTCGTGTTTACTTTCTGTATTTACTTGGTAGTAAATCTCCTTCCCAAGGATGGGGGATTCAATACATGTGCGTTCATAAATATTTCCGTAAGTGCGTAAGTTACGTTTTAACAATCGAGTGGTAATGTAATTACCGGTGTAACTTATATATTTATGGTGATAGCGTTCCTATCATTTTGGAATCGTTAATGTTCGTAAATATTATTTTTACTCTAGAAATAATATTTATGTATTTTCACAAAATAATCATAAACAGTGTGTGAAAAATATACATTTATCACGTTAAATTTTGTGAAAATCCCACCTCCGAATATTTGGTAAATAAAGTCATGGCGAAATTTATATTTTGAAAACATGTCAAAAATAATTCTAACACTTGTTGTGTGAATAGTTCTAAGTGTTAGGTTTTTAGAAAAATTTCGCCAGAGTTTCCTCTGTAACTGGAGGTGGCCACGCTTTCAAGCGTATCATTTTCTTTTACAAAATCAATTTCAACGACTCCCTTATTCAATCAAACAATTTCCAACACATCAACTAGTCGACAAGTATGTAAATCGCATAATCGCATGAACTTGTAGTTTTTCCGAAACTATAGTGTAAATCCCATTATATTTTGTGGATCTTTATATAAATAAAGCCGGTTTCGTAAAAGTCTTGTTTTTAGAGAAGTTCCGCGTTTACAACTTCTTGTCCATTTTTACAAAGATATTTATTTTGTCGAAATTTGTGTTACACAAGTGTTTACACACTTGTGTGTTCTAAGTATCATACTTGTTATTGTAAGATCCGTCTTTTAGAAAACATGATTTCTTTAACGCTTGGTCCTTTGAAAATACCACTTGCAGATACGTAGATCTGCTAGTTTTAAACACTATTTTGCAAGTAAAAATACTTTTACACAAGTTCATGTTTCATGTGTGGTAGAGTTTCACCTTTTAACCCTTGTATTATTCAAAACAAGCTTATGTTAAGATCCATGATCTTACCAAACCGGGTTAAACGATGATCCGAGCTACCACAACATAGATCGGGTCTAAATAATCACAACTTTCAATTACTACAACATTTACACAACATATGAGCTATTAACCACCATCTTTAGTGTTTTAAGTAGACTTTAAAGCATCAACTTGTAAGATTCCGAGTTTTAACCGATACAAATCCTTTTAACCACTTTAGTTTAGTTCAAATATGAGTTTTAAGCATTATACCTCTAGCTCGAGGCTAGGGAAGAATCTATGCGCAAATGAGGTGGATAAAAGCCAAAGAAAGAGGTCCTTCGCGTTCCGTTTGTTCCAAGCTTCCTAATACGAGATCCGCAACACTTGTATGTACTTGGAATGATGATGATCAAACTCGAAAATGGATGTGTAGGGAGGGGGTGTTCGGCCGTAGCTAGTGTAGAGAGAAAGAGAGAGTTTTGTTTTAGTGTTATGTTGTGGAATGATCATATGTGCTTAGCCAAGATCTTATAGACTAAACATAGAGTTATTATCCAATGGTTCTTGTGTCTTTAGGATATTAGACAAGATTAGATTAGGAAATCTTGCAAGTACAAAGTATGTCCCCAAGGGGACGGTTTCGGTTAGGGGGGGGGGTCCCTTGGTTCGATATCAACTAGATAGTTAGGATAAAGGTTAGGTTAAGTAGGTTAGTTAAGTGTTTAACTTAGTTAGTTATGTTTAGTGAGATACAATGGGTGTTAGGGTATACGGGGACCCTAACTGGCTCAGAAAAAGATCAATAGTGAAAATAACAATATTTTCATGTTCCGGGTATAGTCCGGTTGTTTGGTTGGATAGTAATCCGTTAAAGCGTTAACAAAGCTTTAAAGTGTCGTTAATACTCTTCTTAGTGACACAGCTTATTCCTGACACTTTGGAAAGTGTCTAGTGTTATTTTTCTCATGTTTTGGCACTTTATTAGTTAGCTAGAAGCTGAAATATTATGTAAAGTGCTGAGTTTTGTACTTTGAGTACGTTTTAGGCACATCCTGTCACTGTGACTTATCCCTAGAGACGCAGTTCCACAACCCTTGTATCCCTACACTCACTACTAGTGTAGCCAAATATCTCAGGCTCTTACAGGCCTTAGAGGCAGTGTTTGCCTGATGCTGGCTTTATCAGCATGTTTAATAGGTTATCCGTGTATTGTGCTACTGTGCTTTTTGTGCATCATGTTTGTCACTAAGGTTCAGCATGTAAATAATGTAGTGACAGCAAGCAAGTATGATGCAAGTAAGTACATGTATCAGTATTCAAGTAGCAGTTTATCAGCTAGTTCAAACAAGCACAGTAATTAAGCAGTAATTAATCATTAGTTAAATCGTACGGATACCTGGTTTAGTGCGGGTTGTCACACTAATAAAGTGCCAAAACATGAGAAAAATGTTACTAGACACTTTCCCAAGTGTCGGGAATAAGTTGTGCCACTAAAAAGGGTATTAACGACACTTTAAAGCTTGTTTAACGCTTTAACGGATTACTATCCAACCGAACAACCGGACTATACCCGGAACATGAAAATATTGTTAATAACATTACTTATCTTTTTCTGAGCCAGTTAGGGTCCCTGAATACCCTAACACCCGCAATAAAGCACAACACACTACTAACCGGGTTAATCCCTAAACTTAACTAGATTAACCTGACTATTAACTAATGTTTAGTTGGATTTGAACCAAACTACCCCCCCCCCTTTACAAACCGTCCCCAAGAGGGGGGACATCCTTTTGTCCTTCTTGATTATTTAATTACATTTGTTTAATATCAAAGTGACATGAAATCCAATGGTTAAAGAACTTAAGTTTGTCTATAAGAGCTAGAGATTACACACTTGATCATTCACCACTTAGCATTCACCAAACACTTCCTCTCTCTCTCTCAAAGGCTTCGGCCGAACACCTCCTATATCATTCCTCCATATTTCGATTTTGATCTTCACATTCCAAGTCCATACAAGCGTTAAGGATCGCGGATAAGAAGGCTTGGTGCATTCGGAAGGCGAAGGACCTCACTCTATTGCTTTTATCCTCTCATTTTGCGTCTAGATTCTCCCCTAGCCTCGAGCTAGTAGTAAGTTGCTATAATCACCCTCTCGAACTATTTTGAAGTGGTTAAAATGATTTGTAACGGTTAAAACTCGTAAACATGCAAGTTGAAACATGAAAGTCTACTAAAAACACTAAAAGTGATGGTTAAAAGCTTGTTTGTTGTGTAAAACTTGTAGTATTTGATTTGTGTAGTTATTTGGACCCGATCTATGTTGTGGTAGCTCGGATCATCATTTAACCCGGATTGGTCATGATCTTGGATAATGACATAAGGTTGTTTTGGAAGTAACAAGGGTTAAAGGATGAAACTCTACCACACACGAATCATGAACTTGTGTAAAAGCGGTTTAGCTTGTGAAATAGTGTTTAAAACTAGTAGATCTACGGATCTACAAGCGGTATTTTCAAAGAACCAAGTATCAAAGAAATTATGTTTTCTAAAGACGGATCTTACACTAACAAAAAAAATGATTTTTAGAACACACAAGTGTGTAAACACTTGTGTAGCACAAGGTTTCGACAAAATAATTATTTTTGTAAAAGATGACGAGAAGTTGTAAAAACGGAATTTCTCTAAAAACGAGGTTTTTACAAAATCGGATGGATTTATATAGAGATCCGCTAAAAGTAATGGGATTTACTTCATAATATTAGAAAACCACAAGTTCATGTGATTTTTGCGACTTATATATATATTTGTTGACTAGTTTGTTGTCTTGAACATTGTTTTGGTTAAATAAGGAAATTGTTGGGTTGATTTATAAAAGAAAATGATACGCTTGAGAGCGTGGCCACCTCCAGTTACAGAGGAAACTCTTGCGAAATTTTTCTAAAAACCTAACACTTAGAATTATTTTCACTATAAATGTTAGAAATACTTCTCGACATGTTTTCAAAATATAAGTTTCGCCACGACTTTATTTACAAAATATCGGAGGTGGGATTTTCACAAAAAATTAAACGTGATAAATATATATTTTTTACAACGTTACTTGTCATTATTTGCGAAGATACATAAATATTATTTTTAGGGTAAAAATAATATTATCGAACGTTAACGAATCCAAAATAATACGAGCGCTTTCACGATAAATATATAAGTTACACCGGTAATTATTATTACCACTCGATCGTTAAAACGTAACTTACACATTTTAAGGAAATATTCATGAACGCGTATTTTTGTTAAAGTATTATTTTGGGAAAATTACCTGTAATAGAAAATATAATATTTTTGAGCAGAATATTTATATTTGGGATTAGAAATAAAATATATTTTAAGTGAGACTTAATAATATATTTCGAAATTATACGAACACACATGTATTAAATCCCTCCATCCTTGGGAAGGAAAATGGTTACCAAGTATACAGAATGTAAACACGAAATAGTTGTCTAACTATTTCCCGAAAACTTAAACCTTAAAGCTAAGGCACGACCGTCCGTCTAATAGAGTTAGTACGTGTAGGTCGTCACACAGCTGCTTGATTTGGAGGTATACTTGGTAGAGACGCACCACTGTGAGTTCATGTCCCCCTTTTCTCTTAACTGTTTTCAGTTTTCTAAACTACGGGGGTGAAATACATGTTACTTTGATTACAAGTACTTTATACATGGTATGGTTAGCGTAAGGAGGTTTACTACTTAGATCATGTGAGTGGGTAGGAGCAACATGAGGCCATTATTCCTCATGGTAGGACCGAGGGACAGGAGCGGTAGATCTATCTGGGTGTAGCGAGCCCAGCCCCAGGCCAAACTAGAAACGGATCTCGGGGTGACTTTGTGCCCGACGCATAAATCTGCTAGGTTTGAGTCTCCCTACTTGCACTTCACACATATCAGTGGCCTTGCAAACCATTGGTGATCTCAATTCCCTTATGTGCTACATACCAGGATTTTTATACTTACAAAGGTTTATTTACTCACTTACACATGAACTCGCTCAACATTATTGTTGATTTTTCAACTTACATGTATTTCAGGGAATTAAAGGATCTGGCGCGGTATGACACGTTTTCCCGCTGCACTAGTTACGAGGTCATCCGGGTTTAGGGAATGTGACTCTTTCCTGGACAAGTCACAGTCCTTAAACTATGCTTATGTTATGTTGTGTTTGTTGAACAATGTTTATGTCGTTAGGATGTGTTTCCGTTAAGACAATGTTTTTGTATTTGGTTTTTAAAACTTAATCGAATGGATGATCTTGTATGGTTTTATTTCATATAGCTTTGTTATGGTTAAGCTATGGTATTAAGAAGTCACACCAAATTAACCACGCTTCCGCAAAGCCAGGGTGTGACAAAGAAGTCTGAGTATCGAACCCACAAGACTCTACTAATTACGTTAACTAGACTCAATTACTTATCTACAGACTCGACTAAATTGTTTTTATATTTTGAGGGGGGTTTTCTAATAACCTAATGCAATTAATTAAAATACTATCTAACTCGAACACTGACACGAATTATGACTTTGGATTAATTCAGATGATGGAGAAGACACTGCCTAGGTTAGAATCCTATACATGTATAACGAGTTTTCTATCAGAATTGGAACTATTGTGGAATAGGGATCTTAAGTTGCTAAACTCAAAGGTAATCTAAAGGACCCTTGACTCATCTCAAGGTGAAACCTAAAAGAACCCTAAAAGCTGTTAATTTACCGGTTTTAAGTGGATTCCCTCACGGGTTTCCAACTCTAATAATAAAGTATCCTAAAAGACAATATACATCACAACGTGAAAGTCAAGAGTAACTATGGATTCCTGATCTGACTCGGTAAGCAGGTAGTTAGGTAAACTAGGGGGGATCTTCTCACGAAGGATCTAACCCTAACAATTTAACAACCTAGACAAAACGACAATCTCTCACCTAACGGTAATTAAGATTAGTTGAATATCTAGACCTACTCAATTCATGACAATAACTCCTATGGATACCACGTCTAGTATACCATAAATTAACTAAAAACACACAATAATTGATCTAACATAAACCTATAACCGAATGACATTCAACAAGGAATATGTAAAGTTATTAATCATGCAATTGAACAAGTAAAGATACACATACACATTAGATCATAAAAACCAAGTCTATACTTTTATTATTAAACCACAATTAATATTCCAAAAATGAATAGAAAAACACGTCAAAACATGGAATTCATTACGACTAAGGTAGCGTATAAAGCTTCTAGCCGACAATCGTGGTTAAATCAGTAATAACGTTTAATTCAAAATCACAAAACATGGTTTCAATTGATAAAACGAAGAAAGAAAGAAAACGCATGATAAAACCCAAGTAATCTTCAATCCAACGCTTGAAAGCTCCAACCTTTAGCTTATGATCTCCAAAATCGTCTTTCGCAACTCCAAAATTCATCCGTTTAGGTTCTTTTTTCGTTCAAGATAAGTTATGACAAGTTGGAAATTTTGTTTGGTTATAACACCTTCAATCCTGACCCAACTCCAAAAATTCTGCGAATATAGGCCCCTCACGCGACGAGAGGGAGATTGCATCACGCGAAACCATCGAAGTCAACTATGTCAAACCAAGCCCCTCGCGTGACGCGAAGGGTTCTTCCTTTCTCTGTCGTGCGACACGACATGGTGTTTTACCCAGATTTCTTCGTTCGTTCATTGTTCGATCACTCGTGACTTATTCGGGGCTCGGGTTTCTCCAATTTAGCTCATTTTTCGCTCGTTTTAGCTTCCTATCTCTCACGGAACCCTGCAAATCACAAACTACAAAGTACAATGCTAAAACCTAACTAAAACGACACAAAACATAACGATAGTTATACAAACTGTACACAGAAACTAGATGTGTTTTGCAATACGTCATATATGATCTTTATGTACGCATAATTATAGATCATAAACCCCAATGTCAACAATCATAAAGCCAGAACCACCTACATACAATATATTTTTGTTTTTAGAATTTGGGGCCTAAGGAAGTGGGGCCCAAAGCCATTGCTTCATTTCACTCCCCCTTGAGCAGGCTATGGCTTTCGCGAAGTTGATATTGATGTAAAAAACGCCAAAACCAAACGTTACTAATTTTAAAACCCTGTCGTATCTATGTTTCTAACCTCTCGTATCTACAAATCTTAACACCCCCGACTTGAGAGTTTTGTAAGACCCTAAAACGTATTTGACAAAAATTGCAGCGGAAATTCGTGCCATACAATTTCTTTCATTACAAACGTCTTGACTTACTTGAAAGTCCGTTTTGATAATAACTCTTTTACTAAACAAAAGCAAACTTCCTGTTTGCTAGGGTACACAATCGATCATTCCCGTACAATCTACCTTATGACTCGGCCTTCGATCTCTATTCCTTGTGATAATCGCCCGTACTCTCGTACAACCTGCACTCACCACATACATTTATAACATTAGCATACGTTATACATATAAACAAGATTCATACATGTACACTTTCCATTCAGCTCTCTCTCTAATTTCAAGCATATCATTCGCATATCCATTTCCTGGTGAGCCTTCAATAATGTACCTGCATAAATCTTCGTTTTCCAGGCACACGATTAATATCATTAACACTCAACGTATCAAAAATCATACTTACATATACACGTGCATACATCCATACCTCTCTACATACATGCATACACTCATACGTATCTTCATATATACATAAATACACATCTGCATACGTTCCTACGTCTTTACATACCTGCATACGATCACACGTACTTCCATACATACATAAATAACTACATACACACATATACCTCTCTACATACATGCATACGCTCATACGTATCTTCATATATTCATAAATACCATTCTACATACGTACCTACATTCATACGTCTCTACATACATGCCTACACTCATACGTATCTTCATACATAAATAAATACACATCTGCATACGTACATACATTCCTACGCCTTCACATATATACATACTATCATACATATCTTCATATATACATAAATACGCTTCTACATACGTACCTACATTCATACGTCTCTACATGCATGCATACACTCATACATACCTTCCATATATTCATCAATACACATCTACATACACGTACAAAATCTTGCATACCTCTTACATACTCATACGTTAACTACATGGGACTTAGACTTTGATTTATAGCCCATAAACATGTAAGGATCGATCAAAATCATGTTTAGAAAGCCTGCCGTAGTCCACGGGTAACAAACCGAAGCCTACGATACATAAATCAACTTAAATAACAAGAATTCAGCTTTTGAGACTTGGGGAGGCCGTCGGCGACGGGCCTTGCATTTACCCGTAGACAGTTAAATAAGGCGTCTGGCAAAACTGATGTTTCCAGGGGGCGTCGGCGACGGCCTCCAGAAACATCAGTTTTCTTGCTGTGTTGTTTTGTCGTTCGTACGCACTAAAATTCGCATAACTTTTGAACCGTTTACCCGTTTAACCTCCCGTTTCTTCCTACATGCTTGTAAATTCACATTCTATCATATGAACTTGAAATCCAACATCCGATTTAAGGAAAATATTAACTTAATCTCTCGGCTTTAAATACCCTTTTTCACTTATTCGACCCGTTCATGTTTTAAATCCACAAACTTGTGTGATTACTATAATTCCGTACTAGCTTCATAACCATGAATGTTCCCTAATACTCGGACCTTAATCATGAAGCTTATGCGCCCGTTACCAATTTCTACGTGTAAACGTATTGTAATCCGCTAAAGGATTCAAACACTTTAAACTTAAATCTTGCTTTCCTTTCCTTATATCTTATGAGCACATTATCACATCTAACTATCATTCTACACAACCATATATGTAAAACCTTACTTGAATTCAATTATCATGTTGATATACTAGTACATAACTTTACTTAAATAACATGAGAAGTGATTCCAAAAATCACTTACCTTATGCGTCCATGCTCGTATCTGCTTCCTTGCTTCTTGTTGACCCGTTAACACCTCGTGCTTGAGTCCGTCTCGACGTGATTCCTTTACTTCCATTTCATCAAAATCACGCCCTTATTAGCATACTCATTTGTACATGTTAACTATCATATAAATCGCATATTTCACACTAAACTTTCATTAGTCATTTCTAACAAACATATGACATATAATCCAATTCATATCCTTTCAAACTCATGAAATTCATCATGTAATCACAAATAACTCATATTAACGTAACATGTACCATACAACTTCCTATAATCCTACCTTTACGACAACAAACCAAATCATGCTTTTTATGTGTATAGTTGACTTTCAGAAGTCAATAATTCATCGTATGAGCTTTCGGCTTATCATTATATATATATCCGTAATATTCCAATAAGCTATACGAACGACACTATATACGTCAAGCCGTTTCACATAATTTCACCTCCTAACTTCATTTAGACATTTCATCATACACTTGGTGTGCGTACTACTAACGAAGCATATTGTACAACCCATTCATGCATGATCCTCCATGTTCCTATCTTTATTCATCAATTCAATCTAGACATCCATTTATTTCATGTCCTAATCAACTTATCTAAAATAATTCATCACATACAACACGCTATATCACAAATTACACAATTATTGAACATGGTGATTCACTCACTTCATCATCCCAAATGGGTTTTGCTTCTAAACATGAAATTAATCAAAATCATGCACAACACATGTTCCATATGATGATTCTAACACATATTCATGCTCAATCTCATACAAATTCATGGATTGATCATAACCCACTTCATACTAGATCATAAAATTAACTTCTACAACTTACCTCATGTGTAGCAAGTCTAGATGATCACGAATATAAGCCCATGCATTAGTTTCTTGCCAATTTCCTCTTTCAATTTGATAGATTTTGGTGTTCTAGGGCTTGACCCCTTTCTTTCTCCTCTCCTGATCGAACACACGCCCAGGTGTGTGGTTTAAGGGTTAATTTTTTGTTTTATCTTTTATCTTTCCCTTTTGTCCATATCAACCCCTCATGTTTGTCATAGTTCATAATTTACCCAATTCATATTGTTACTTGTTTAAATCAAGCATTTAACTTGGTTTAATAACCTAGTTATTAAATCTCATTCTTTTAAACGTGGTAACATATTAACAACTAGATAATTCGAGTTTTGGGGTGTTACAAGTTTAGAATTTTGACTCTTTGATTCTTATCGTGTACTTACATGCAATTAGAATATATGCCATTGTAATTTGTATGTAATAATTTTAAGAGTTTGAACTTTTCCTATGATTTGATGAGAAAGTATGGACCTGACTAGTAATATTATTCTCTCTGTATAATAATTAAATATAAATTCAATATAATTTTCAGTACATTTATAGTACCCTTAATGCGATTGTTAAGAACAACATTTTAATACACTAACCTTTAATGTAATTACAAGCACTAGCGGACTAAAGATTTTTCTTTTATTGGGATCCATTTTTTTATAAAAATAAAAAAAATTTCACAAACAAACATTAAAATTTTCAGGTCGATCATTGTAGTCGGGTCGGGTTAGGGCTAGGAAACAATGTAAAAGCCTTTAGTGGACATGAAACCACTACATTATTAAGAACCATTTTTAGACATAACTTCAAAATTTTGTTTAAGTTTTTTTATGAACGCCACTATATGTTGGAAGTCTTATTTGGTAATAAAATGTGAAATAAAATAATTTGGAGATATTAAATTTATCATATTAAAGAAGCAAATTAGAGGGTCAATGGATGGTTGAGTTGTTTTAAAGCACTAGTTTAATTTTGATGAAAAAAATACACTAAAAAGGTGAGATGGAAGACTTGAACTTGAGATCTATTTGTTGGAACACAAGAGGATTTACCACTACACCATCTTTATTTTCAATACTGTAGTCTCCAACTAATTTATTTTATGGGGTCCTTAACAAATTTAACATACCGTTCTACTATTTTTTTAAAAACATTAGGGTCCGTGGACCCGACCCGTACCATATGGGTCCGTCCCTGACTATAGGACTCAAAATTCAAAACTCTATAAAATTTATTTTAATACACGTCCAACATAATTAGAGGTGTACAAATCGTTTTTTCTTTAAACCGGTCTGGTTTTTAACCGAACAGGTTTTTTAATCCAAAACAAAACCGTTTTTTTATAACCGGTTTTGATTATTAACCTCTTTTTCAAACCTAAAACAGTAATCGGTCTAACCGGTTGAGATATGTTTTTAACCGGTTTTTGCAAAAAGAAAAAAAGGTTTTTAACCGGTTTTTTAAAACCGGTTTCGGTTATTAACCGGTTTTCCAAACCCAAAACAGTAATTGGTCACAAACCGCCGGTTCGGTTCGGTCTTAAAACCGGTTTTAAAAAACCGATAAAAAACCGGTTTCGTTTTTTTTCCGGTTACGGTTCTAAAACCGATTTTTTTTACACCTCTAAGCATAATCCACCATGTATACATGCTTGGTGACTTAGTGACCACGTAGTATAAACTACAAGGGGACGACGTGTAAAACTTTATACCTCAAGGACAATTTCTTATTATGAATACAACGCATACCATAATGCTCTTTAATAAAGCAAATTAATTCAATAAAATGGTCCCTCAATTTTATGTTTAAGTTTCAACCAGACCATATGATCCTTTGTTTTACAAATCCGAAAACCAAAACATCCGGGTCGGGTATGAAGACAAGTAAAGGAAGGGATGATATTATTAAATGAGTATCTATGAAATATTCTTCTATGTTTGTTTGGGTAAATCAACGAACATAAACAAATATACATTTTATTTATCAATGTTTTGAGCATTCAATAACTTTTAACTTTAAAAGGAACAAAGTTTACATGCAAACTTGATGCGATTATATTTTTAGAGTGGTGAGAATTCATTATCGGAAAACTTACAAGATCTTACTAGTATCCTACTGACCAATAAGATTAGATTAAACATAACATGATCTGGTAAAACACACCTTGTGCTAAGTAGACGATCTTCAATTTAAAAAAAAATGTATTTTATATTTACACTCCAAAACTTGACAAAAGCATATTTACCATAACACAAAACTTAACATCAAATTACCTTTAAAATATTTGAACTATATACTTATATATTTCTTGATATAAGTTTTTATAAGTCAAATATTTTTACTAATGTAGAATAACATAAAGTTAGGGATTAAATGCCATTTTAGTTCCTGTGGTTTGAGCCATTTTGCCAGTTTAATCTAAAGGTTTCATTTTTTACCTGTGGGTCCAAAAAGATGTCATCGTTGTCATTTTAGTCCACTGGATTAACTTAATCCATTTTTATGTTAACGAGAAGGCTAATTCGGTCATTTTATATGTAATTCTATTAACTAGAAGAGCAATTTGGCCATATAAAATGACCGAATTGGCCTTCTCGTCAACAGAAAAAATGGATGAAGTTAACACAATGGACTAAAATGACAACGGAAATGAAACCTTTGAAACAAACTGACAAAATGAACCAAACCACAATGACATTTAAAGTTAAAAGCAAATAAGCAAATAAGCTGTTTGGCTGAGCTTTTCAAAATGACTTATTTGCTTTCTGAAAAGCAAATAAGGAAATAAGAAAATAAGTCATTTTGAAAAGCTCAATTTTAAAGCTTTTCAAAACAATAAGCAAATAAGCTGTTTTAAAAAGCATAGCCAAACAAGCCCTAAGAGCATTCACATCCTAACCATCAAATTATGTGAGGAGGGGTTTTTATATTATAAAGGGTATAAAAAGTGGTTGTGAGTAGAGGAGAGAGAAAATGTTACTGTTCATCTGTATATTTGGGGGGACACTGTTCACCCGTTATAATTTTTTAATATATTTTGAAAATGGTTGGGAATGGAAATGAGAGAAAAATGTAATGATAATATTATTTAATTGAAAGGAGAGATAAAAAGTATTTGTTTTTAGTGGAAATATATTGATATAAGAGTTGTTTTTTAGTGGAATGTATGTATAATTTGATGGATTGGATGTGAATGCTAACTCACTAAATTTTTTTAGCACAAGTTTAACGACCATTTTTTTAGTTTTATCAAAGAAAACAAAGAATCGAATCAGAGCTCACAAGGTAGAAAGAAACCTTCCTAAACCCTCACAATCAACCAGCAATGGGGGTTTTAGACCACACAAGCAGAAGATTCAACACATTTCTTCATATAAAAACCAGAATATATAGAAAAATTTCATATGATTATACACAAACGAGAGTATTATCAACAAATTACTCGAACACCGGTCCGATTTTGCCGGTTTTGATCGTCGGTGCCGGTCCGGTTGGACTCGTTCTCTCTGTTCTTCTTACAAAATTAGGTATTATTTTGCAATGCGAATGTGTTCAATTGATGTTATTCGTTTATGTTACTGTTTGATGCGTATGAAATGCTGAAATTAGAGAAGCATTTGATCATAAGTTTGTTACAAAATTAGGTATTATTTTGCAATGCGAGTGTGTTTAATTGATGTTATTCGTTTATGTTACTGTTTGATGCGTATGAAATATTGAAATTAGAGTAGCATTTGATCATGAGTTCTACAGTTACATATTGCTTGTTGTTGATTATTGTGTTCATTAATGTTTACTGAAAATTTGAGTGGATTGTTTAGATCTGTAGTAAGATATATGAATCGTAAATTTCTAGAGGTTGAATTAGTCATGATATTTTGTCGAATTTCTGTTTTAAAATTTGTAATGCGAGGAGAAGCATTTGATCGTAAGTTCCTGTTCTTCACTTACATATTGACTGTTGTTGATTATTGTGTTCATTGATGTTTACTGAAAATTTGAGTGGATTGTTTAGATCTGTAGTAAGATATATGAATCGTAAATGTCTAGAGGTTGAAATAGTCATGAAATTTTGTTGAATTTCTGTTTTAAAATTTTTAATGCGAGTGTATTCGATTGATGCTATTTGTTTATGTTACTGTTTGATTCGTATGAAATATTGAAATTAGAGAAGCATTTGATCGTAAGTTCCTGTTCTTCACTTACATATTGACTGTTGTTGATTATTGTGTTCATTAATGTTTACTGAAAATTTGAGTGGATTGTTTAGATCTGTAGTAAGATATATGAATCATAATTTTCTAGAAATTGAATTAGTCATGAAATTTTGATGAATTTCGGTTTTAAAGTTTGTAACGTGAGTGTATTTAATTGATGTTATTCGTTTATGTTACTGTTTGATGCGTATGAAATATTGAAATTAGAGTAGCATTTGATCATAAGTTATTCAGTTAGATATTGACTATTGTTGATTGTGCTCATTAATGTTTACTGAAAGTTAGAGTAGATCTGTTTGATCTGTAGTAGGATATATGAATCATAATCATCTAGAGGTTGAATTAATCATGAGATTTTAATGAATTTCTGTTTTGAAATTTGTAAAGCGGGTGTATTTAATTGATGTTATTCGTTAATGTTACCGTTTGATGCGTATGAAATATTGAAATTAGAGAAGCATTTGATCATAAGTTCTTCACTTACGTATTGACTGTTGATTGTGCTCACTAATGTTTTCTGAAACTTTGAGTAGATCTATTGATCTGTAGTAAGATATATGAATCATAATTGTCTAGAGGTTGACTTATTCATGAAATTTTAATGTATTTCTATTTTAAAAAACTGAATTTAACAATTTAATTTTTTGACCTTGTTTTAGGTATTAAGTGTGCAGTTGTGGAAAGAAGCAATGAATTCTCCAAACATCCACAAGCACATTTTATCAACAATAGGTCTATGGAGGTCTGTTGTTTATCTTAATTAAGCGGTAAAATAGTTGATCAAAAAGTTAAAGCATCATTGAATTTAGACATATGTACTTTGTTTTGATGTAGATTTATTTGTCAGATTTTTCGCAAATTAGATGGCTTAGCAGAGGAAATTCAAAGGTCTCAACCGCCTGTAGAACTTTGGAGGAAGTTCATATACTGTACATCACTGACTGGTTCTGTTATAGGGTCAGTTGACCATATGCAAAGTCAAGGTATGGCTTAACAGTTTATTATATTAATTATCAGTTTGTGCAGCTTATTGATGGTATTCTTATTGTGCTGTTGTTAACCTAGGGTGATCTTTGGTAAATAAATGTTTGTTTGGTTCATATATCACTAGCATTTTCTGACACATTTACCCTCAATGAGCCGTAATAATATCACATGAGGATAAAATGATTTAGTGACACTTTATGCAGATTTTGACCAGATTGTCAGCCCAGTATCTGTGGCCCATTTCTCACAGTACAAACTTAACGCATTGCTAATTAAACAACTTGAAGCCATTGGATTCAAAATTCGTAACGAAGGATTGAATCATAGACACCTGGCGGAAAGGGATATATTGATGGGACACACTTGTACATCAGTTGAACCTACTGATAACTTTATTAATGTAACCACTTCTTCTGTTACGGAAGGGAACCATATAGAGAATCAGATCCCGTGTAGATTCCTAGTTGGCGCTGACGGTGCAGGAAGTACAGTTAGAAATCTTGTTGGAATAGAACTGAGAGGTGAAAAAGACATTCAAAAGCTTGTTAGTGTCCATTTTTTAAGTAGAGAACTTGGACGGTATTTAATGTATGAGAAACCTGGCATGCTATTTTTTATTTTTAATCCTGGAGCCATTGGGGTTCTTGTTGCTCATGATTTGAAGCAAGGAGAATTTATATTGCAGGTCCTGAAATGTCTTTTTTTTTTCATTTTTTGTTCTTTTTAGAATTCTCATTTATTATGCAGTGGTGTCTGAAACATGGTAATTTTTTATGATACTATTTTACAGATGCCGTTCTATCCACCACAACAGAAGTTTGAGGATTTCACATCTGAGGTACTTTTTCCCCTTAATGTAATTGTTAATCTTTGCATGATGATAAATAGACTTCTAATGAAAAGATATACTCCCCTTAAGCAAAATTTCAAGTTTTCAACCTTTTCATCTAGTATATGTGAACTTCAAGAATTCTCAAGTGGTAGATGGGTGGGTCGGGCGTTGGGTAAGAAAGTGCGGGTTGAAACAGTTGGGTTGACTCGCCAAGACTTTTGTCCATTTTTTTTATAATAAGCAATTAGTATGTTTAATATTACAAAAGCAACATTATTACAATAGTAATCTGACTCTTTGAATAAAACAATTAGATGGCTCTATGCATTAAAAAAGACTCTATTATATTTCCAGCCCGTTTAACTTGTTTCCGATTTAGTTGAATTCTTTTAATATTTTCAGTTGAGATGAAACACAACCCAAATTGATCTTCGTTATAAGTATATGGATCAAATTTGCAACTTAATAGTTTGAACTCTAATAATAGGTCCACTAGATTTCAGAAACTGTTGAGGTTCTTGCTGAAACTTTTAAGGATTGTCATTTTGCAACCAAATAAAAATCTACTAATCTTTCTTACTTGTCCAAAATGGGACAAAGTTGGTGTGACAATCTTTTTACTAGCAATAAGAACCCGACTGATCAGTTTTCTTGAGCATGCAGTTGTAGATATTTATTTCCTGAAACATCTTCAACTTCTTGTAGACATGTAAGAAGTTAATCTTCAACTTAGTAGGGCATGAGCTGGCAGACATTAATGTGGTAGACATAAAACCATGGGTAATGCATGCTGAAGTTGCTGAGAAGTATCTTGCCTGTGACAATCGTATAATCCTAGCTGGCGATGCTGCTCATCGGTTTCCTCCAGCTGGTGGTTTTGGTATGCTGATATGTATATTTTTTGGTGATAATATAAGTTATATATTCCTTTAAGTCTAATGGAGTTTGTTTTTTGTTGGCCCTAATGTTTCGAAACTGGTCTTACAAAGCTCATTTCTAGGCCCAACTAGTTAAGCCTGCAAATGGATCTTTTGAAAAAAAAAATAGACACGCTTTTATTTATATTGCATGTGGTTTTTTAACCTTTTCATTTCAATAAAAATAATACGAGGCATAGTTAAAAGAAAACTGTTTGACAGAAACTATCGAATTCTATTGCAGATAAAACACCGTCAAGTTATATTGTTTTTAAAACTTCATCAAACTATACCAAAAACCTTAAAAATAAATTGAAACCTAATAAATATGCCAAATAGAAACAAAAATACCCTTGGCCAAAACGTGTTTACTCAAATAATCTTCAAAATTTGGAAAGAAAAAAAAAATACACTTGTATTAATGTATCAAAAGGCAACGTTTGGTTGTAAAAAGTCAGGGTAAATCCACCATTTTACAGCATCCGGGTATGCTTTTGTCGTGATATGGATAAATGAACCAAAAACCTTTAATTGATAAACCTATCCGTAATATTTTCTTATATAATATTTTAGATTGTGGGCTAGTGACACAAGTGGAAATATCAATTAATAAACTTTTAATTAACGCAGGGATGAATACCGGAATTCAAGATGCTCATAACCTTGCATGGAAACTGGCTGCAGTCATCAAGGGTATCGCTCCAATGTCTATTCTTCCCACTTATGAGATGGAGCGTAGGCCGGTACTGTTTTTTATTTTGTTTTTTTAATTTTTTTTTGGTATAAAGTTATCTTGCTTTCCATTCATATTCATTTCTCTGTAGTTCCTAGGCTATATCCCTTCAAATTTGCAGTACTTGACTTCATGCCCTTTCACTAAAAAGCTGACTATTTGTCAAATATCTAAATACCTGAAATAAATAGAAGCAAAGCAACTTTGTGCATCCATGCCAATATTACTATTTACTAGTTTACGTGTAATGATCATATATTTAAAGGCAAATTGGCCTGTAATAATCCCACCTACACCTTTTTGGCCAATAATAATCCCACCTCAGAATATTCCCCACACCAGTCCCATTTTTCAGATTTTTGGCCCACACTGGTCCCCAGTTAAAAATCCCTAACTCAGTTAGTAAAATGACTGATGTGGGATTATTATTGGCCAAAAAGGTGTAGGTGGGATTATTATTGGCCAAAAAGGTGTAGGTGGGATTATTACAGGTAATCAGTTTTTAACACATCATCTGCCACATATCTGCCACATAATCAGTTTTTAACACATCATCTGCCACATCAGCCATTTTACTAACTGAGTTAGGGATTTTTAACTGGGGACCAGTGTGGGCCAAAAATCTGAAAAATGGGACTGGTGTGGGGAATATTCTGAGGTGGGATTATTATTGGCCAAAAAGGTGTAGGTGGGATTATTACAGGCCAATAAGCCATATTTAAATTGCCTGAAATAAATAGAAGCAAAGTAACCTTGTGCATCGAAATCAATATTACTAGTTTACTTGTAACGATCATATAATGGTCAAATAGATAAATTTGTAATCTATGCAATTAATATCGCCGGTATGGATATATTAGTGATATATTGGTTATCGGTCCCCTGGTGAGATATCGGTGCAAAATATCGGTACCGATAATATCAGCAATATTGACTGATATATCACCGATTTTCCCGATTGCAGTACCTTTCTTCGTAGTTCTACCATTCGTCTTTCTTCTTATTGCTGCTATTAGTGTTTTAAATCTTAATTGTTAGTGTTTTAAGTCTTAATTAGTTACTTCCCACTTGCTACAATTGTTAGTGGTAGGAGAGTATACTGAATTATTAGTGTCAAATTGCTATATATATAAATGCAGCATGATATTACAATTACCGATATCACACCTCGATTACCTATATCTCAATTCTCAAATATCGGTCCGATATTTTACCCATAGTTGTCGATAGCGAATAGCCAGCGACTAATAGCGACAAGGCATGGCTAGGCTACGTAGTGAATAGCGACGGCTATTTTATAAATAGCGATTACACTAGAAAAAGAATTTTGAAAATTTTTATATGTATATTACATCAAAATACCCTTGTATATATGCTATTTTGCATGTATATTTAACAAAAACCTATAATTCTAGCTATTTTATAGCTATAACCCTTTATAACATTAAAAAAAATAAAAAAAAAACTAAAAAAAATAATAATAACTGTCGCTAAATTCGATAGTCGTCTCTATGAACCAAATAGCGACAGTATGTCGCGTCGCTATAAATCGCGCTATAGCGACCGCTATGGTCGCAATTAACAACTATGATTTTACCGCATTAACTGCATAGGCCACATTGGCTTTTTTTAAACCCAAATTTAAAGCTAAAAATAATTATTTGACTGGCAGATTGCACTTTTCAATACTGATCTCAGCATCCAAAATTTTCAAGCAGCAATGGCAGTTCCCGCTGCACTTGGGCTTGATCCAGCTACTGCAAATTCAGGTGCCAAATCAAAGCTCAGTATATTTGACTTATTTTTATTTCATAAACATGTGATTCACTTTTATTTTATTTTTATTTTGTAGTACATCAAGTTATCAATAACACAGTAGGTTCAATCCTACCATCAACAGTTCAAAAGACTTTGCTAGATGGAATTTTCAGTTTAGGCCGTGCACAACTGTCGGATTTTGTTTTAAACGAGAATAATCCTCTTGGATCTTCTAGACTTGCTAAAGTAAGACGCATTTTTGAAGAAGGAAAAAGCCTTCAGCTGCAGTTCCCTGCAGAGGATTTAGGTTTCAGGTATGACTTTTGTAAAAGTGACAGTTTTTGACCTATTTACATATCAATGGGTCAACTCAGGTTATATTTGATCTCTAAAGGGTCAAATGTGTAAGATAAAAATATTAGCTTAAAAGGAAACTGGCCAAATGAGTCGAAATTCTCATAGTGTATATCTAATGCATAAAACCCTCCTAAGTAATTATAATAAAAATAAATAAAATATTATTGGAATAACATATTTGTAGTTATATTTGACAAACTAATTATTTATAACAAAAACAAGAATTCTTACGCGCTGACCAGACCCGTTGTTGGAAGTTAGCAGAGGTGGTAACTTTGACCTGTTCACTTATGAATGGACTGAGTTGGGTTATGTTTTATTACAGGTCAGATGGCTAAAATTGAATAAAAAAATGTTTGGGCTGACCCAGCCCAACTCGTACAAATTTATCCGTGTTGGTCTATACTAGGGTTGTCAATTGTGTCGGGTTGGTGGGTTGACGGGTTGAAATGTGCAACCTGAACCCGACCCATATTATTATTCGTGTCAAAGATTTTAACCCTAACCCGCATATACATAAATTCAGGTCAATCCGAACACGACCCGTTTCACCCGTATTTTTAAATGAGTCATATTATAAGCGAGTTGTTGGGTTTTAAGCGGGTTATCGATACCATGTTTAATGGCGAGTAAGAGTGTGACAAGTAAATAATATAGTGTGCCAACACTAACATTATTATGACTAACCATGTAAATGGAAACGGAAAAAATAAAAATATAAAGTTTGTTTTTGTTGTTTTTTTTTTCTTCTGAATAGTTAAATGGGTTAACGGGTCAATCCGTTTTATACGAGTCAAGCCGAACTGTTTTTAATATGGGTCAACCCGAACCCGACCTGTTTTTTAAATGGGTCGTGTTAGTCGACCCAAACCTTTTTTGTGTCGGGTTCGGGTCGTGTCAAGAATTGCCACCCCTAGTCTATACCCGTTGGGCCGTCATGACCTGCTACCCAACACACCCATATTGCCACCTCCACAAAATAGTTTGTTATAGCATCTAGTTGGTCAAAACACCGTCTTTCTCTAACTTGAAGCTATTAAACTTAGGTTTGACGCACTATAATTTTAGATTACCTTTGAAAAATATCGTTTTTGTAAAATCATATCTCACATACTAGTCAACTAAAAAAAGGCCTGATAAAGGTGTTGGGCTGACGGGTGACCCATTTCAATCAAAATGATCTGTTTTGATCTGAAAATGTTAACTACTTACCCAACCCATTCATTTTGCGACCATTACGAATTTGCTTGTCATACATTCCATCTAGTTGGTCAAAAGTCAAACCACCCATCAAACTCTAACCCGAATCTATTCATCACAGGTACCGTGAAGGAGCATTGGTACCCGAAATTGACAGTGAGGGCACACCGATTAAACCAGAACCACCTATGGGTCGTAGACGGGAGTATATTCCTTCAGCAGATCCAGGCTCGAGGTTACCTCATATGAATGTTAGGGTATTATCCGAAGTCAAAAAAGAGGTATATCCGTTTACTTATTAAAGTGTTTAATTGGGTTGTGTTTTACTTCAAACGGGTCAAATATAACATATAGCCTTAAAATAAAAGTAAAATGTTTTCAAACTACCACCATAGGTGTGTCCAAACCGATATAAATATTCTCTTCACTTTCCTCTTTCCTTTTATTTTATAAAATAAATATTTCTTATAATGTTACTTTTTAAAAACTTGCATTTATTTACTTTTCAGACTCTTTTTTATCTACTTTTCAAACTCTTTTTTTCTATACTTAAGATTTGAGAACTTATACATTGCTTGTTTATATAAAAAATGGTCAAAAAGTGTTTGCGGGTCAATTCAACATGACCCAGCCTGTTTTTCTCATTGAAAACGATTTGCTTCTGTCCACACTCGTTATGACCCGTCACCCAACTTGTCTGACCCGAACATCTTCCAACTTAAATAGAAAAACTAATCTTCTTATGACCTTTCATTCATATGTCGTGTTTTAGGTGAAAATTTCCACATTGGATCTTATATCTAGAGACAAAGTCGAGTTTCTTCTCATAATTGCACCAATAGATTCATCCTATCGGTTAGCTCATGTTGTACTAAAAGTGGCGAATGAACATAACATTTTGGTTAAGGTTTGTGTTATGTGGCCAAACGGTTTAGTGAACGAGGATGCAAGAACAAAAACATCATTGGCACCATGGGAAAACTATGTTGATGTTGTTGAGGTTAGACAACCGTCAAATTCATCATCGTGGTGGGATATTTGTAAAATGACACATCGGGGTGCCATTTTGGTCAGGCCCGATGATCACATTGCTTGGCGTGTGAAATCCGCTGTGGTTGGTGATGTTACAGTCGAAATGAAAAAGGTTTTCTCGGCCATTTTAGGATTATTATAAGGCATGATATTGTGGGCGAAGAACTGGATGCATGGTGCTGTAATTTTTAAAAGTAAATATGATGAGTTATTTAATTTGTGAACTTGATCCTTGAAAATGTAATTTTAAATAACAAACTCAATGTTTTTGATTGAACACCATGCCCAAAAAACCGCATCATATATAATTTAGAAAGTATAAAAAGGTATGCCCCTAGAGTTTTATGAAATCCAATGTGAATGTCATATGTCCCAAAAACATTGATAGAATCCAACATAAACGATACGAGAAGTTAAAATATCATAAAATGGTAAAATATAAGGTTTAACCAAGCAAAGCAAACCGAGATTTGTGAAGTGGCGAGTTCAAGACTTTTAAAACAAAAGATCACACAGGTGATGTTTTTTTTTTCAAACGACTAGCTGCTCGGGCCGGCTTAACAGGGATCTGTCGATGTTGATTCGGTCATGAGCTGATGAACCAGGCTACAATGAATTGGTCGGTTTCAAGGAACCGATTGAAAACATGTGAAAAACGTTGAAGCTTGTCTGCTTGTTTTGGTGGCCGGCTAATTTTTGAGATTGAACTGACCGTTGGTGAATTGCAGGAGCGGTTAGTTCTGCTGCTGACTTGGTTCATTATTGGAAATAGTTGTAGCCTTTATGGCCAAGTTATGACACTCCCGCTTGTATCGGTTTAAATATAAGAAAAAAAAAAGATGGATAATATCTAAATACATTTGGTGATGATACCCCACAAACCAGCATGGGTTATAGACCTTTGTATTACAAGGTGTGGTACAATAAAAATGATATAATTATAGAACTAGCTGGATTTGTCCGCGCAATGCGGCGGGAACTCGGTCGGTATCGGTTTGGTTCGTTACACAAAGTAATTCGATTGGTACTGGTTTGATTAATTATGGTATTAGTATGGCACCGCCAATTGAATTAAAGTCATAATATGTCCAAAAAAATATGTTTTACATTGACAATAAGAAAAAAAAAATTCAACAAAGTTAATAAAGAGACGATAAGAAAAAAAATCCAATAATAACTACACTGGTACCGATGTAGGTATCGGGTCGGCCTGTCACGGACTCACGGTACTAATAAGAAAAGAATTTTTTTTCGACAAAGTTAATAAAGGAACGATGAGAAAAAATATTGAATAAAGTTGCGTATTCAACTTTATATAAAAAGTTTTTGAACGTGAGTTATCGAAGGAAAATCAAATTATATACAAACTAAATAGGTTAAAAGTGTATAAATTTCTAAGTATATACGGATACCGCTATCGACTTGTTCGGTCGGTATACGTTTTGTTCGTCACGATACCGCTATGACGTCGACACTTGATCTAGCCTACTACACAAAAAAATACTACAACTCTGTTTTCAATAAAATTTATATAAGAATGTCGAGAAATTAAATTAAACACAACCACGCATTTAGTTTTTCTAAGCAAGCGAACGCAAGCTATCGGAGAAAAAAATAAATTTGTAGAAAGAGTTGAACGATTAAAAACGTATATTATATCGGATAAAAAAATTAATTATAAATGAATAATGTAATAGAATAATCTATACTATATTATAATGCATGAGGGAGAAGTATTTTAAGATACCCAAAAAATAAGAACTTTCCCCCCTTTATTTATAAAAAGACCCCTAAAATGAGGGTAGTTTGTTCTTTTAAATACTATTTATTTTTTAGCCCCTAAACTTATTATACTTAAATCCACGAGATTTTAGCAAAATTATAGATAATTAGTTACAAATCATCCCTCCACAACAAACTTATTTTTTTTACGTATTCTTGACATATCTTATAAACTATACTGTTTAAAAAAAATCCAAAGATAGCATGACGACCTACACATTTTTGTTGACGTTTCGGTAGTTGTCTTGTTCAATATCGACACACGGATTAAAAGTTACAAGTTCATAATGTTTTAATGTACAAGTAATTAATAATTGTGATCTAATGCGCCTAATCTACAAATATGGGCTCCATCTATGCAAACAAAAACAAAAAGAATTAAAGTACCGTAACATAAAATGAAGATATTATGTGTCACATTTTATTTTATTAAAACCGTCTAATATCTATTATTAGATATATCTTATAAAAACTTAAAACTAACCACAACAAACTTCCTAAATAAAGGGGTGGCAAATCTAAAATTAAACCCCAATGCACTTCTATAGTTACTACTATAAATAGAAAGCAGGACACTCCTATATCTATTTGCTAGACAAAGTTAAAAAATGGATCCAGTTCTGAATTCAATTGTTGCGAAAAACCAAGCATGCGAGATTGAAAATTCTAAGGTCAGTTCTGTTATATCGCAGCAGTAAATAATTGTTTCTTTTATTTACTTTTATGTGAATGTTAACTTATTTGATTTTTCAGATTCAGTTGCATGATGAACATGCCAATTTAAACAACCCTGTTGTTGAACAAGCTTCTAAGGTACTGATTTTGATGGTTTTTAAGTATTATTTTTGCTTATATCTTGCATATTAACATGTTCGTTATGTTATTATATGTGTGTTTTATTGTAGGATGATAGTGATAAAAGCGTTGATATTATTTCTTATGGTGCAATGTTTAGTCCATACAAGTCTAATCTTCAACGTGAATTTAGTGAAGATGTATTTTGAGGTTTATTTAATCTTTTTTTAACTTTTGTATTCAATTTTTGTCCTTTTTAAGGATCGGAAGTTTGAGACTCAAAGGAAGAGATCCAAGAGACTCTCTGAATGGAAATGGAGTAAAGTTACTAATTTAGACGATTCTGAGGACACTGATAAAGAAGAGGAATTAGAAGATACTGCCGATTCAAGCACAAACCAGAAAACCCGATTAAAAATACCTCGAGTGTTAATTCAAAAGCGGAACAGATTTCATGCAGTCTAATATGAAATATATCAAGTGTTTTTATGTTTTTTTTTCATTTTCAGTTGTTATGTTTGATCTAGACATATGAATAAAGTTTATTTTATATTTGAACTTTATTTTTGGTGTTAATATAATACAGTTATTGACCATATTAATAAAGTTCAAAATAAAGTTAATATCCTAAATTTATAAGTCAACTGAACTTATATAAGTTAATATCCTAAAGTTGCAATAAACAAATATTGCAGTTAGATACAATCAAGCTGAAATTATAAAATATTGCATTTATTCTTGGATATTAATCTAATAATTTGTATTTATTAATTAAAAAACAATAAAGTAATAAACTTTAAAGCTAAACTAAAAAACTGAACTTACTATGATATAAAATTAATAAAGATATAAACTCTTAACATCCTAATTTTTTATATATATAAAAATGAAATTTAGCAATTAAAGTTAAAGGTGTAAAACGTACTTATGAGTCAACTACTATTTTTTATTTTTATAAAAACAAAAAATTTAAACTTAAAGTTTATAGGATGAGTACCATGTGGATATTTAAAAAAAGTTATGAACTTTGAAGAATAAAATTAGGCAAATTGGATTTAAATAATCCCAACTTGCTCAATTTGGCCGATAATAATCCCAACTCAGTTATTGGCCGATAATAATCCGAACTGGTCCACTTTTGGCCGATAATAGTCCGCCGTTAAAAATAGCTTAACGGAGTTCAGCTTTTTTCCGAATTACAAAATGATGTTTTATGGATTTTGATCAGAACGATGATACGATTCGATTTATGTAAAACTTACTTCGAAACGGTGCTTCAAACGAATTGATTTTTGTTAATTGGAAGTTTAAACACCCGAATTGAAGCACCGTTTTCATCGTTTGGGGCAGTATTTCGAGGTAAATTTTATATCAATCAACTTGTATCCTCGTTCTGATCAAAATCCATAAAACATCGGTTTGTAATTCGGAAAAAAGCTTAACTCCGTTAAGCTATTTTTAACGGCGGACTATTATCGGCCAAAAGTGGACCAGTTCGGATTATTATCGGCCAATAATTGAGTTGGGATTATTATCGGCCAAATTGAGCAAGTTGGGATTATTTAAATCCAATTTGCCGCCATAAAATTATAAACTTTATCATTTAACCAACAAAATAAACTTACTTTACAACTATAACAACTTATCTTTATTTTTTGGTCATTTGATTATTATTTTTTTTATTAAAAAACAAAACTTTACATGTGTAAAACACGTTGTTTACTTTATTTATAAACAAAACATTTTGTTTTTATAAAAAAAAATTCTTTTAAAATACTCCAGAAATTTACTATCTTTACTAGATAAATACTAAATTGTGTTGTAAATTTTTATGAATTATAAGTTCAACTATATTGTTATAGATAATATTAGCCAGTTTCAAAACCATTCTTTACCAATTTGACTAGATACATAGTAGATTGTGTTGCTTATTTTTAGGTATTATAAGTTAAAAGTAGACTCATATAGATAAGATTAGTTAGAAACTAAGGTGGTGTTTGTTTTTTCAGAGGTAAAACGTCTGCAGTCTGCGGACCACGTCTACAGACATCTGTAGCAGAAGAGGTGGACCAAACCTCTGAAGTCTGCAAGAAGAAGACTGTTTGTTTTTTTAACTTTTGCAAGCTGCTGAAATAAACTCAAATATAATTTTTCTTTTTTTGAATAGCCAACAAACTCAATCCCGAGCACTCTCGGGGCACCCACTAGACAAACGGAGTACTCCGAGAGTAACCCGAGTTCACCACCAATTCCGGGGAAAACCCGGTAACCCACCCACCCGGGCGCCAAGAAATCACCTCAAGAACAATTCAACTTCTTACAATCTACTATTAAAACCATTCACATTAAAGAACATATATTCACAGTTAAATCAACTCAACTTTAAGATGAATTCTCATCAGGTAACAAACTGTTAACAAAACAAAAGTTGTTTGACTTTCTACCTTCGTTTAGAACATTGACAACGACTTGAAGAACCACCACCGCTACACTTCCTAGAACCACCATTCTCCGACGAACCACACCTCCGTTTCAAATAAGACGCCGAACACAACGGCGGTTTACCGTCGGAATCACCGGCAACGAGGATACAAACGAGCAGGCTTAAGAAAAAACTAATCGTTTTAGTCAAAGAATCTTTCCTATGAAACAAAGCCGGTTGATTCCTAGTGGCCGGAGCCACTGTAGGCGGTGGCAGAGGAGAATCGGAGACGAACGATGTGGGAGGAGGAGGGTGGCTCCGGTGGTAGGCTCGACGAGGTGGCTGGGGCTGGTGAGGAGGGAGGTGGGTGGCGGACGGTGGGTGGCGGACGGACGGTGGGAGGGTGATGAGGTGGTGGAGGAGATGGGGTGAAGAAGTGGGAGGAGTCTCCTTGGGTTTTGTTGTTTGAGAGCAGAAGTTCACAGGGAAGAGGAGAAGATAAGAGGTAAAAAGAGGTTGGTCCATGTCTGCCCCAAGAAGAGGACGGGCAGACCTTTTTTAATGAAACATCTTCCGGAAAACAAACAGTCTGTAGGGGCCATTGTCTCCAGGTGGTCTGCGCGGCGCAGACATAAGAGGCAGCGCATACCTTTTTGAAAAAAACAAACAGCACCTAAAAATCTCAACTTAGTATGATATAAAGTTAATAAAGATATAAACTCTAAACATCCCTTTTTTTTTCTATAAAATCAGTTCTTGAAATTTAACAATTTAAGTTAAAGGTCTAAAATGTACTTACGAGTCAAATACTATTTTTTATTTTTATAAAAACAAAAATTTTAAACTTAAAGTTTATTGGATGAGTACTATGTAAATATTTAGTTAATTACTGTTTTCGTCCCTGTGGTTTGTCAAAAATCACTATTTCAGTCCATTAGTTTAAAAATTGCGATTTCAGTCCCTGTGGTTTCACTTTCGTAACCATTTCAGTCTCTGTGGTTTCACTTTCGTAACCATTTCAATCCATTATTATGTTAAGTACAGGGACTGAAATGGTTACGAGGTGGACTAAAATGGTTACGAAAGTGAAACCACAGGGACTGAAATCGTAATTTTTAAACTAATGGACTGAAATAGTGATTTTTAACAAACCACAGGGACGAAAACAGTAATTAACTCTAAAAAAAGTTATAAATTTTAAAGCATAAAATTATACTTTATAATTTAACCAATAAAATAAACATACTTTACAATTATAACAACTTATCTTTTATTTTTTGTCTTTTGATTATTAATTTTTATAAAAAAACAAAACTTTACATATGTGTAACACTTATGACATATATCCACCACAATAATGTTATCATAAATATTATACGAATAAGAAAACTACCAGAAACGAGTGCCGTAATGCAAAGTGTCGACCCCTCCGCATCGCGCAGGCACACTACTGGTATCTAAAATTGAAAGGCCTTTACCAATGGCATCAATTATTAATATGTTCTTTGTTTTTTAGTTTGGAGCTAAATGATTTAGAGCAATGATCATCGGCTCCTGATATTCATATTCATAGGGGAATTTCCCCCGTGCGTTGCGGCGGAAATTCAGTCGGTATCAGTTCGGTTTATTACGGTATTGGTACACCGACAGTCTTTATAGCAATCGTTGTACATTGATCAAAGACCATAGAAACAAAAATCGGTAACTATTCCTATGATACCCATACCACTACCGATGTTGTTTAGTAGGAGTCAGATTGGTTTGTGACGACACCGTTGGCTAAACATCTTTAAATATAGATATACATACGTTTTGAATCATGTTATTAACGTTTTTAATTATCTCATAAACAACAAAAGTTAATAATAGACGCATGTTTTTTTCAAATATTTAAGTATCATAAAATGTAAGCAACTAAGCATCACATATTATATATGTAAGAAAATAAGATTTTATAAATTGAATTATTATAATATTGTAAAATAAAACCACTGTTCCATCAGCAGTTTCAAATCATATGTATAATAACATGTAAAAGTCTCATATAACTGTTGTATTTTTATTACCATATCATAATTCATACAACTAACTTGTGTCAAATTTATATATATTAGGTTATAGACCTTTGTGTAAGAATTATAAAAGACTGTATGATCATTATTGAATGAGTAGGTTACAATATATAGGGATTACGAGTAATCCTAGAAACTTAACTAAGCTCGTGGGCTCATAGTCTAAAACTCCCCCGCAATCGTAGCGGAGGAACTAGAAGCTTAGACTGAAAAAAAAATTATGAAAACAAAAACAATAATAAACCCTAAAAAACTGTCTTCGATTTCGGTCAAAATTCCATAATCTTGCGATCTTCAATCCATAATCTTCGATCCACAGTTTTGAATGATCTCGTAATCCTACAAGAGTCATCCAATACGGCAGTGCGGCGGCGGCGAGTAGCGGCGGATCGTAATCCTGCAAGCGGCACGACGGGAGACCATAGTCTAATGAGCGGCGGCGGCACGGCGGCAAGGGGCTGTAACACCCCAAAAATGGGTTTGGTAATTAAACCACGTTACTAGTGACGACGGGTAAAATACCGTTAGTGGTAAAAATTAACCCGGTTAATATTAGGATTTAAATAAATAAATTTGATGTTAATTAAAAGAGGATAAATACTTTGAGGAAAACAAAGTATATAGAAGGCCCGAGCTAACGGGACTTAAAATAAAACGGGTTATGACTACCCCGAACTCACTAAGTTAAACTAGCAAAGTTTAACCTAGTTAACAAAACAAAGTATTGTTGAAAATAAGTAGGTTGTAGCCTACTTACTAGTTAACAAAACTTGAGGGACCAAAATCGTCAAAAAGGGAACAAGTTCTATTAATAAAAAAACACACACACACACACCACACACACTTTGTGTGTGTGGATCGATCATCAGGAGCGACCAAGAGAGCTCAAACCCTAAAATCAACAAATTCACCAAATTGGAGCTCGAATCAAGCCCCAAATCAATGCATGAACACGTATAAATGATCACCAAGTCAAAGGGATCGTAAGGTATGTTAAATTTTGTAATTTGGTGATGTCTTGAAGTTATGATGAACACTCAAAATCACAATTTGGGAATGGATGATGAATCCATGAGTGTAGTTGTGAAGAAATCTATGTGTAGGAACAACCCTAGTTAACAATTTGATGAACTAGTGTTGAAAACTAGGGAATTAATGATTTCCCTTGTATGTGCTAAGTGGGTTATGGCTAGATAATGAAGATGATGATATAATTGTGCTAGAAATCATCATAGTTGATAGTAGAAACAAAGTACTTGAACAAATTTACATGATTGAGTACTTGTTCATACATGATAGAGATGGGTTTTTATGATATGATGATGTTAGTGTCTAAATTGTGATTAGAATCCTCATATTAGATAATAAAAGTATGTTACTTGAACCATTTAGGTGTTTGAGTACATGAATCATAATTACCATGAATTGGGTTTGGTGTAAAAAGAATGGAAATGATGATAAATTCATGTTAAAAATGAAGCTTGATATCATCATGTGTTAAGAAAGATTAATGTAGTGTTAATTCGATGAATTATGGTTATAAAACTTGGTAAACGAAGTGAATAAACGGTAGCCTAAGTATGATGCTACCGTGTATTTGACCAAGTAGTTAAATGAGTAGTAAAGCTACATCATGTAATCACTTATGATTAATAGGCCGTTGACTTTAAACAGTCAAACCGACCTATAATACGATGAATGATAATTCTTGAATATAAAATGCGTAGGGTGGAATGATCGTATTAAGTTATGACTAAACTAACCACCTTGTGAAATGATGAATAATAGTTGGCGCTTAAACAAGCTAGGTGAAGCTTGGAGTGAAAGCGGGTCAAACGAATCAAGAATGAAGGAAAAAGCATAATTCGGATGCAAGGTAAGTATAACTTACACTAGTCTTATATTTTAGAATATTCTCTTATCGTATTAGTTACGAATAAGATAAATACATAATTGAGGTATGATGTTCCGGCGTGTAAACGTACGGAACAAGATAGTCGAGTATGACAAGAAACCATGTTGATGGTTTAAAAGGAGTTAAATCGGTAATTTGATCATTTTATGACAAATGGAAATGAACTTTTGAATGGTTACCTTATAGGGTAAACCAAAACAAACAATACGGGTAAAACGGTAAATTGGTCATGCATCGACCATATATTGGCTTTAAAAGACACTTATGAAGTAAGCCTTAATAGGCCGAAAAGTGTTAAGAAATGAATTATAAGTAAAGCGACCACACGATGTAAATCGGAGCGAGTCATATAGTCGAGATGAAAATACATGTCATCTCGCCAATATAATCGGTCATTTAGACCAAACGGGTCAAAGGGTGAAGATACCACCTTTTGATAATAGCGACTAATGATTCTCGTCGAGCTATATGATTTCAGGAATAAATGTAGAAATGATATTTGCATCGCTACTATTTAGCGAATAATATAGCAAGGCATTAAATCAGGTCAATACATTGACCCGAGCCAGGTATGTGTAATAGAGTAATGATTCATTGAGAACGTAAGGTTCAATGAGTATTTAATGAAGTCTTAGATAGACAATGGGTTACTTAAATGGGTAAACCGAATGTTTTAAAAGAGGGTAGTGGCGTTTTGAAAAGCATATTGACTTTTCGAGCAAGATCATAATTCAAAAGAAGAATCATGGGTCAAACATGCTCTCAAAAGACCTTGTCGTAATTGAAAGACTAAAAAGGACCAAAACGCCCTTGTTAGCTAATTTGAACAAACAACGTTTAAAGGTTGTTTGGAAACGAGTTTTATGATTAGATAAATACTTAGAATAAGTATAGAAGCTGAAAGAGGTATTATATTAGTCAAATGGCACTATTTGAGTTTTTGCCGTAAAATAATGATCCGAGAGGTAAAAATTGGTTTTTATAGATCACCACATTAAACCCACCATAAATTCAGTTGTGGTGGGAGATTATATGATAAGAAATGTGGTGATGGATTGCTAGAAGTAATCAAAAGCGAAATTAGGCTCGAAAGTGCTTAAATACCCTTAACGGGTCAAAATAAGCATACAAGTGAAAATGGGTTTAAATTGTGTAATAAACCTGTGGTTAGAACCTAATATGGTAAATAACTTTAAGTTGAAGTAGTGTATGTGATATAAAGGTCAAACAAATATGTTTGTGTGATAAATGCGTAAACGGGTCAAAATCTTGTAAAAAGATAATAAGCCGAAGGCATAAAAGTCTCAGAATTTATTAAGCCGGATGTCGGATTTTAACTCCATGTGATGGAGAATCAAATCACAATCACGTAGGAAGAAACGGTAGGTTAAACGGACAAGCGGTTTGAAAGATACGAAAGATTTCGTGTCAATTACGGCAAAAAGGAAACTGGGCTGTTACAGAGTCCACCGTAACTTACGGTGCCACCGTAAGTTACGGTGGAGATGAAAATGCTACGGTGGTTGCCTACTGTTGTACGGTAGGAAAATAACATTACAGGGGTCACCGTAACTTACGGTGCCACCGTAAGTTACGGTGGAGGTCATTTCCAAATTCTTGTTTTTAGAATCAACTGTTTCCCGGACTCGTTTAATCACGTTTTAATCCCAGTATGACTAAAGCATTTTATGTTTATGAAATGTAGGTACATTTTGGATGCCGAGAGATGATCAAGCTCAACGAAGAACCGAACACGATACAGTTACATGCTTCCGCACCTTGCCACGTTGTATATTTTAAACAACGAATTCGATCACGTTATGTAGAATAACTTATAATTTGTAAAAGTTTTAATAAACCCGTATTTTTTATAGTATGTGTAGTCTTAGCTACACATCTAATTGTTGGTATTTGCATATAAAACCGTTAAATAGAAAATAGGGTGTTACAGGGGCGACTTGATGCAGACGCGAAATCAACAAGATGAACCGTAGCATCATCTATATGGTAAGAGACTGTAAGAACACTGGTGAATCTAGAACCGAAAACGAAGCTTTATTTGAACATGAAACTGGGAAAAAAAGAACCGGAAATGGAAAACAAACAACAGGGCGGCGGCGACAGTGACGGCACACCGCCCTGTCTAGGGTTTTCTCAAGTGGTGACGGCTAGGGTTTGGTTATTTGTGTGTGGCGCGGCGGAAACGGTATAGAGCCTAGGCTGGCTCTGATACCATGTAAGAATTATAAAAGATCATTATTGAATGAGTAGGTTACAATATATAGGGATTACGAGTAATCCTAAAAACCTAACTAAGCCCGTGGGCTCATAGTTTAATAGACATAAAACCTATTAAGGTTAAACACGAAACATGTTAACTTTATGTAGGTTCATGTCGTGTTAGCGTGTTTGTGTTAGAATTACCAGGTGAGGAGGTAACTTTTAGATAACAAATCCTACGCCAGGCAATTCTTGTGTGGAATAAAATAGAGTTGGATGGCTTTCAAGAGATATACACGATAACCACCCACTATGACATCGATATTACCTTATTTTTCTTATTTTGATTGGGTCGCTGGATCGTGCAAGATTTGGGCCGGCTAGGATATAGAAAGATAACCTACTGGAATACTCTACTGTTGAACGACGAATTAAAGAAGTTGAATACAAAATCTTGGATCGCGATTAAGAGGATTGCGTGAAGATTTGTTTTGTAAACAGTTTGATTTTAAACGTTAAACTTTGTTCTTTCGATTTTTTGAACACGATGTATTCGATTTTTATCAACTTTGTTTCTGTATTTTTTATCACCATGAGCGGCTAATATTTTCGAACTACCTAGGCTCATGGTGAAAACTAGTTAGACTCGTATAACTCTGGGTTTTGGATATTTATTCGGTTTATTATTTAATGCTTTGATAAACGATTTATTTATTGTTTGGTTTTAATATGTATGCGTGCTCATTTGGCTATGATTTATTTATTGTTTGGTTTTTAATTAAGGATGAATGATGTAGTTCTTTTAAAGGAGTCGTTTCAAATGGTTTTTCAAGTATGTTCAAACATTTTTAAAGAAAGAAATTTTATGGCTCGTATATCTGCTGCGACTTTTGGTTAAAACATTTTAGGGTCTTACATGGATGATTGTTTTCGGTTTTTCTTTGTAATTGAAATTGGTAATCTAAACATTCGATGCTTTTTGCTTAGTGATTTGTGAGTTTGATTGTAAATGATTGATTTTATCTAAAACCTAGTTTTAGTTCTTTCGATCCCCAAGTGTTCTAGTAATTGGGATATATTAGATAGAGATTGGGTTTGGTAATCTTCAATTGATAATCGTGTGATAACCCTTCGTTGTTTTGTAATCAAAGTAAGCAGTCCTCGGTATCACAATCAACTAATTAATTATTTTAATCATGTCTATGTGATTTTCTTAATAAAAAACTAATCACTTGAATCCACTTTGAATCTGAAACGTGGAGGAATCACCTTTTCTCCAACTGTTTACAACTCATAGTTAATTTAGTTTTCAAACAACTCTCAAACAACCGATTCTCATTTTCAGTAAGTTAGTTAATTAGTACAGAAGCAATTA
This sequence comes from Helianthus tuberosus, assembly GCA_030545235.1. Lineage (NCBI taxonomy): Eukaryota > Viridiplantae > Streptophyta > Magnoliopsida > Asterales > Asteraceae > Helianthus > Helianthus tuberosus. The sequence continues at coordinate 165,307,965 of CM060396.1, forward strand.
AACAACAAAGCTTTCCACAGTACTCCTCATGACTTACCCTATCTAATAAGGTAACTGGGTCTGAGTTTTACTCGCATTTTTTATTGACCCTTCGACATCGGTCAGCTGTTGATTTGCAAGATCAATGGTTGAGATTATGTGGCCCTCAAATATAGAATTCACTTAACTAAAAACAAGGGAAACATGTGTGGAAAAGGGCAAAATAAGGAAATCCAATATTGTTGACTCGTAAACCCACTTCCCCCATGATTTTCAAACGACTATTACTTTTTAATACGCTAATATTTAAAAAAAATACACTGTATTAACAAGAATTTATTCTCTTTAATTTGAGTAGGCTACTACTATAGTTTTTTTAATTTTCTTTTTATTTCACAAGCTATAACATTACGTGATTATGTTCTATAATACGTAATTACGTACTGGAACATAATCAATGATTACCCATTACATGATTACATGGTTTCATTATAATATTTTACACTGAGTGATTATGTAATTACATAACAATAGTTGACTATGTATTCTTACGTGATTCTTCAATTCCCATTACGTGATTTCATTATAGTTTTTATGTGAAACCCCACTGAGTGATTACATAATTATGTACTAACCATAACTATAATAAAAAAACATGTTATACATAATATTTCATGTAATACCTAAATATTTCAGGTCTAATCTCGTATTAAGTATAATTGTAATGCCAAATATTAGTCCATCAACCTACAATAACCATATAATGTCATATATTAGAGATTTAATAACATACTAAAGCATAAAGAATTAACTTATTAATAATTGTGTAACCATGTAATAATCAGTATTGTAATAACATCAATAATAACAAATCATATTGAACGTGTAAACACGTAATGGATTTATATTGAATGTGTAATCACGTAATGATTTATGTTGAATGTGTAATCATGTATACTGTAAAACCTTTTTAAGAAAACTATATTAATAGACTGCTCGAATTAAAGAGAATAAAATGCTCGTTAATACGGTGATATTAACGAATATAGGCGTTTGAAAATCAAGGAGGAAACTAGTTCAAAGGAGAAAAGACCATCATACCTTTCCCTCCTTAAATTGAGAAAGACATGTGTAGGGCCATAATTTTCCCCTACACTTTGTATGGAATTTCTCTCTTGTACATGAGTTCTTATCTTCATCTTAATTATTTTATCGACACTATAACTTGAGGGATAAAACTACAAGCAAGTAATAAAAACCTAAAAGAAAATGAAAAATAATAAAAAACAATTTATATAATTACTTTATATAAATACTTTGTAACTATACAAACTTTTTGTTTATTTGTTTTTAACTAAAAACATGCATGATTAGATGAAAAAAAATATTCCTTCACTTTTCATGTTTGATACGTTAATATCTATTTGTATTTGATTCTTATCCTCAGATATACATATAATGATATACATATTACTATAATTTTTTATAGTGTAGATTATGCTTGACAATAATAACAATTATCCAAGAACGAGTTCATTTGTGATTTGTATAGTTTTTCTTTGTTAAATTGACTGATTTGAAGCTACCCAAAAACTGTATAACAGGTTATTAAACTTAGTTCACATAAAGCGGTTAATATAGACCAGCACCACCAATTGTCACTTTGTGCCCTACCTATCGGTCGCACCAACAAGAACATCGCCATCCCCACCGTTACCATCATCGCTGGTCGTCACGTGCCTCGCCATCACCACTAGTCCCCAGACACAATATATATAGGTGGGAATGCATTCCGTTTAAAACTAGTAAAATATCGAGAACCAATATAATCGTATAATGCACTTATACATAGTGCATAAAATACAATTAGAGATAATGGGAGAGAGAAACATAGGAAGTTACATAAGTCCTGATGTACTACATTCAATACCATAGGTAAAAATCTATTACGCAGTTCCTGTGGTTTTCAACATAATATTATGGGTTATGAAATGCACGCCCCTCTATATGTGTGAACCAATTTTAATATTTTCATCTAAAATGACATGTTTAAACTTGAACTCATTTGTTTTGAACAAAACCAAATTAATAGTTGTTAAGTATGAATTGTTATAACTTATCCAATCTAAGAGTTGGTTGTACAATGGTAGTCAACAAACTCCTAAGGTTATAAGGTATCCATCTTTTTCATCTTACCCATCTCAAAACTCTTTATCCTTATTCTTAGTGTCATGTCACATTTTTTAGAATTCATCTCAAAAGGAGAGGTACATCTTTTTCATTCCACCCATCCGATTATCAATTTATATTAAAAGTTACAAACAAATTTTAGATGTTATGAGTTGATGTGCTATGAAGAATTGGTTTTGAATAGGATGGTTTTGAATAGGATGATAAGTGAAGTAATCACCTCTCTTCCCGAATTTGCTTAGTGTAACACCCCGTGTTTTGAAAGTCAAAGTCAAAGGAAGAAAAGATTGCTAATTGCGATCTGTCACTCCTTGCTTAACTATTGATTGTACACCTTGACTTGTAATCGAACTCTATTATTTGTTTGCTTTAGTTGTATTATGTGGAGTATCTATAACAATCGAGGTTTAATCGCATGTTAATCGCTAATCAATTTATCGCTAATCGCATCCCAATCGCATCCGTAATTTGATTTATAGGTTCTGAGTATTGTTTTACGTGTGTGTGCTACTTATGTGTTACTTGCGCATGTTTATTATATGTTGTGGTGAATAATAGAAACGCAATCGCAATCTAGTCGCAAACGCTAAACGCAAGATTATTTATGTGAGTGTTGGTTAGGTTATTTGTAGCTATTGTTTAATACTATCGCATCGATACTCGCTTAAACGCATCGCAACGCTCAACACGCAAAACGAAACGTCGAAACCCACTCGCGGCAAACCTTCGATCGAATGACCATTTGATCGAATGGTCATCCGTACGGATGACCATCCGATCGGATGGCGGTTTTGTAACACCCCGAAAATATAAAACGTTATATTGGAATTATAAAGTATAAATAAACCAGAATTTACTAACTAGAAATTTTAACCTAGTTAGTTAATATACTAGAAATAGCTTATGAAAAGGTTAAAGGTTACTAAACAATAAGTAGGACAAAGTTGAGGGGTTAAGTTGACATAATTGAAACTTAAATTGTTAAAAACAAAATAAAATAAACCAAACACCCCCAAAAGAGGTGTTGGTCGATCCAGGGAAAGACCAGGTCGACACCCCTTAGTTCCAAACCCTAAAATCATCAAAACTCTCAAATTGGAGGTGTGAATCTGGTCCAAATCGAGAATTGAGCCTAGAATTGCAATCCTCACTGCAAGAGGATTCTAAGGTATGTGAAATTTGATGAAATCTATCAACTTGAAATTCTCATGATTTTGAAAATCTGAAAATTGATGCTTGCATGTGTGTTATTTGGTTAGATTAAAGTTGATTAGGTGTTTAGAAGTAAAACCTAACTAACTATTGGAGAAATCATGCCCAAATTCAGAGAATTCTACGAATCCATGGAAGCTAGGTTATGGGTTTTATAAGATGTTGATGAACACTAGGATTTGAATAATAATTCTAGTATAAATTTCATAATAGGAGGTAATTCCTGTGATATTGATGTTAAAATGTGTGCAAGGTTACTAATTAAAGTGAAGTTTGAGGTTTAAATTGCAAGTCATGAACTTGGAAATGATGGTAGGAAAATCTGACCCGTTAGGTGTTTGTAGAAATGCCTAAGTGAGGATTTTTGATGTTAAATTTGATGAGAACGCAGATTTGATCATGTTTCACAATGATATGAATATGGTCATGGAAAGAGTTCTAAACAAGTTGTAAAACTGAATTTTCTAGGCAAAGAGTCCGGATCATCAAGCGGACAAGCCGAAGGGAATTCACGGGGGAAAGGCGTGCTCTAAAGGTACGAAATTGTCGTTTCGTTACATTATGTATTATTTGATAGATTTACGTTGTAGTTCGAAAACATGGTAAACAAGATGAATCAACAAATTACGGAAGTAATTATTCGTCTTAATCTAGTGAGACGGGTTAAAACAATTGTTTGAAATTGAGGTTTGAATTACATGGTTTGATGATTAACTCTTGGTGTCTAAACGGGTCGAACAATCTAACAAGGCATGATTAATACTTCGAATTATGATTGAAAGATCTTTGATGATGGGTTAATATATAACATTTAAGTAATATGAGATTTTAATGTTTCGGTATCATAGATGAATCGAAATTCGTGAGTTGAAAATCTTGGTGCAATGATCAAACAAACGAAACAGGAAATTCCCAGGTGATACCGTAAATTACGGTGCTACCGTAATTTACGGTAGATGCCAGAAAGTTTACGGTGAGAATCTACTGGTTTACGGTGGAACCAGGGATTTTCAGATGTCACCGTAAATTACGGTAATACCGTAATTTACGGTGGAGACAGAAATTTTATATTTTTATTTTATTTAAACTAATGTGTAATATAAGTTTAACCTTATTTTCCCAAAGTCAAAACTAATGTTCTAATGGTTTTGACCCTAGGTGGCTAAATGGATCTTACGGATGGTGGTCAAGCAGCGTCAAGAACCGAACACGATTAATGAAGCTTCCGCTATATTTTTAAAGCTTTTGTAGTCCTTGTGTATGGGTAGTAAACACATGTTAAGGAATTTTTGAAACGTTTTAACTTAGTCATTAGTTGACTAAGGTCTTAGTTTCTTATGATCTTTGTTAATGAAAGACGTGTACTTAAACTATATTTTGTATAATTTAAGGATAAAAAAAAAAAAATTATTAGGGTGTTACAAGTTGGTAATCAGAGCTCATGGTTGTCAATAAGTGTTCGGTTCAAGCTTGATCGATCGTCCGGTAAGAATTAACTTGTTTTGTTAATAAATTATGTACTACGTATAAAATGAGAAATGGACAATATGCATGAAAAAGAGTGTGTAAGCTCACTCAAAAAGCAAGAAATGCATGAAACATGAACTATCAAATCAAGTTATGGACTTGATTAAATAGAAACATGAATGATCAAATCAAGTTATGGACTTGATTAAATAGAAACATGAATGATCAAATCAAGTTATGGACTTGATTAAATAGAAACATGAATGATCAAATCAAGTTATGGACTTGATTAAATAGAAACATGAATGATCAAATCAAGTTATGGACTTGATTGGATAGAAACAAGAATTATTAAATCAAGTTACGAACTTGATTGAGTTAAAACAAGAAAGATTAAATCAAGTTACGAACTTGATTAAATCAAAACAAGTAAAGCATGTGTTATAAATAGAATGTTTAACAATCTATGTAAACATTTCAGAAATCGAGATGGCTGATGGAGACAATGATAATGCGGTGCCAAGAGTCACCGAACAAGTGAGGGAAGTGATTGCCGAAGAGGTTGGAAAGGCGATCGAAAACAGTTTGTCGGACTTTATTGATAAAATCCAAGACACGGTTTTATCAATAGTAGAAGATAGAATCAAGAAACTGGAAGATGATTCAAATGTAGTAAAGGAAAAGCGTGGAGGACGAAAGCCTTGTTCATACAAGGAATTCATGGCTTGTAAACCACCAGTATACAATGGGGAGGTTGACCCGATAGTGTGCCAACGATGGCTAAGTGACATCGAAGGGGTATTCGAGAGAACCCATTGTGACGAAGAAGACTACGTAGCCTTTGGTACGGGTCAACTAAGGAATCAAGCGAAAGATTGGTGGGACAACAAAAAGAAGGAGATTGGAAGTGAAGCGGCTAAGGCCATGTCTTGGGAGGAGTTTAAGACACCGTTTCTTAAACACCATAGCCCCAAAGCGGTCATAAACAAGATCAAGGAAGAGTTCATGCAACTCAGACACAAAGGTGAATCCATAGACAAGATCACGGGAATGTTTATGGACAAGATGAAGTTCTGTGATGATTTGATAACGAACGAGGAGCAAAAGGTCTATTATTATCATAATATGCTAAGTGCGGAATATAGAGAGTTCATAACCCCTTCAAAGTACGAGACCCTTACCGAGATTGTTAACGCTGCTCGGGAAAGGGAGATTGAATTGAAGAAGAGTATAGAACGGGGCGAACGAAGGGCACAAGATGTGAATCCAAGCCCTGCCAAGAAAGCAAGAACAGGTGAATCCGCAAAGAAATCCGACGCTAGAGGTAGTACATCAGGTTGCAAAATTTGTGGGAAGAATCATAAGGGCGAATGTCGTTACAAAGATAAGCCATGTCCCATATGCAAGAAAAAGGGACATATGGCTATGTCATGCCCGGAGAAAGTGACGGTTTGTTACAACTGTTATCGAACGGGTCACAAAAAGTCGGAATGCCCGGAACTGGTTGGAAAGAAGGATGGGCAAGAATCAAAAGGTGAAGCCCCGAAAGCAAAAGCAAGATCTTTCCAACTAACTGCCGCAGAAGCGAAGATTGAACCTGATGTGGTCTCAGGTATATTTGCTGTAAATTCAATTCCCGCACATGTGTTATTTGATACGGGTGCGAATAAATCCTTTGTTTCATACGGGTTTATTCGACATCCTTCATTTATTTTAACAAAATTACCTGTGCCCTTAGAAGTAGAGATAGGTAATAACAAAAGCTTTATTGTTTGTGATGTATGTGAAAATTGCAAACTGAGCATCGACGATGAAGAGTATTTGATAAATCTAATCCCAATGTCGATGGGAGAATTCCAAGTAGTCGTGGGGATGGATTGGCTATCTCAATACCATGCAAAGGTCGTGTGTTTTCGCAAAGAGATAAAACTAACATCTCCGAGCGGAAAACACGTCACCATTTATGGCGAAAAACGAGGCAACCCCATAGTATGTTCGATGTTGAAAGCTCACAAGCTCATAAAACGAGGATGCAAGGCATTCATAATTTATGCAAATGAGACCGAGAAAGAATCACGGAAGATTGGGGATGTACTGATAGTACGGGATTATGAAGATGTTTTTCCGGAAGATTTACCGGGGATACCGCCTGAACGGGAAGTAGAGTTCGGGATCGAATTGATTCCGGGCGCGAAACCTGTGGCAAAGGCCCCGTACCGACTTGCACCGTCGGAATTACAAGAGCTGATGTCCCAAATTCAAGATTTGCTTGATAAAGGATTCATAAGGCCGAGCGTGTCTCCTTGGGGCGCACCGGTGTTGTTTGTGAGAAAGAAGGACGGGAGTATGCGCATGTGTATCGATTATCGGGAGTTAAACAAACTCACAGTAAAGAACCGATACCCGCTCCCGAGGATAGACGACTTATTTGACCAACTACAAGGCGCAAGTTGGTTCTCAAAAATTGACCTTAGGTCGGGGTATCACCAACTAAAGGTCAAAGAAGAAGATGTGCCGAAGACGGCTTTTCGCACAAGATACGGACATTACGAATTTCTCGTGATGTCATTTGGGCTAACAAATGCGCCCGCGACATTCATGGACCTCATGAACCAGGTTTGCAAGCCAATGTTGGATAAGTCGGTCATCGTGTTTATCGATGATATCTTGGTGTATTCGAAAAGTGAAGCCGAACACGCACGCCACTTGCAAGAAGTGTTAGAGACACTTAGACGAGAGAAGCTTTATGCAAAATTTTCTAAATGTGCCTTTTGGTTACGAGAGGTACAATTTCTCGGTCATGTCATAAGTGCCGATGGAGTTTTGGTGGATCCGTCAAAGATAGAGGCGGTGTCAAAATGGAATCCCCCGAAGAACCCTTCTGAAATTAGAAGCTTTTTGGGGCTTGCTGGATATTATAGGAGATTCATTCAAGATTTCTCCAAGATTGCATCGCCGCTAACAAAGCTAACTCAAAAGAAAACAAAGTTTGTTTGGGGAGTCGATCAAGAAAAAGCGTTTCGGACGCTAAAAGAAAGGCTAACTCAAGCTCCGGTACTGACATTGCCGGACGGAGTCGAAGACATGATGGTCTATTCGGATGCTTCGTTATCGGGGCTCGGTTGCGTGTTGATGCAACGGGGCAAGGTAATAGCCTATGCCTCGAGACAATTGAAGATGCACGAGAAGAAATACCCCACGCACGATCTCGAATTGGCAGCGGTAGTGTTTGCATTAAAAATATGGAGACATTACTTGTATGGGGTAAAGTGCACCATATTCACCGATCACAAAAGTTTGAAATACTTCTTCGATCAGAAGGAGTTGAACATGCGGCAAAGGCGATGGCTAGAGACGGTGAAGGACTACGACTGTGAGATACATTATCACCCCGGAAAAGCAAACGTGGTAGCGGACGCTCTAAGTCGAAAAGCGGACTATGTCCCAATACGAGTGAGGTCAATGCAACTCGTGGTGACCTCGGGTATACTTGAACGAATTCGAGAAGCGCAGTTAGAAGCAGTGAAAGAAGAAAATTGGAAGAAAGAAAGAATAATTGGACAATTGAAAGATTTGACGGATGGGAATCATGGGTTGAAGACTCGATCCGGAAGGATATGGGTCCCACATACCTGTGGAGTAAAGGCGCTTCTACTTGATGAAGCTCATAAATCCCGTTATTCAATTCATCCGGGTGCGACCAAGATGTACAATGATTTGAAACAAAATTATTGGTGGCCCGGAATGAAGAGGGATGTGGCGAAGTATGTGGAAAAATGCTTGACATGCTTACAAGTCAAGGCGGAGCATCAGAAACCCTATGGCAAACTCCAACCGTTAGAAATTCCGGTTTGGAAATGGGAACATATTACAATGGACCTGTTAACCAAGTTGCCTAAGACGAATCGTGGTTTTGATGCCATATGGGTGGTGGTGGATAGATTGACGAAAAGTGCTCACTTCATTCCGATTCGTGAGACTTATACGTCAGAAAAGATGTCAGAAGTCTATACCAATGAAATCATAGCACGTCATGGAGTGCCGGTGTCCATCGTGTCCGATAGGGATACCCGGTTTACCTCGAAATTCTGGCGTGAATTCCAAGAACAAATGGGGACCAAATTGTTCATTAGCACTGCGTACCATCCTCAAACGGATGGACAAAGTGAAAGAACGATACAAATATTGGGAGACATGCTACGGGCGTGTATAATCGACTTTGGAGGCAGTTGGGATGTTCACCTACCGTTAGTCGAGTTTTCGTATAACAACAGTTACCAGTCTAGTATTAAAATGGCACCATACGAACTGCTTTACGGTAGGAAGTGTCGAACCCCGGTTTGTTGGGGTGAAGTGGGTCCACGTGAACTCGCCCACCAAGACATAGTACGAGCCACGAACGAAAAGATCGATAAAGTTCGGGCACACTTGAAAGCGGCCCAAGACAGACAAAAGGCGTATGTTGATAAAAGGAAAAAGCCAATTGAATTTCAAGTCGGTGACATGGTCATGCTAAAAGTGTCCCCATGGAAGGGTGTTATTAGATTTAGAAAGAAGGGGAAGTTAAGCCCGAGGTTTATCGGGCCATTTAAGATTATCGGAAGAGCTGGCAAGGTAGCTTACCGTCTTGAACTACCGGAGGAGCTGAGTGGGATCCATAACACGTTTCACGTATCTCAGTTAAGAAAGTGCCTAGCAGACGAAACGACCTATATCCATTACGATGATATCGAAGTGGACAATAGTCTAAATTATGTGGTAAGACCGGTTGAAGTTTTAGACAGAAAGGTCAAACGTTTACGAAATAAGCAAATTGAACAAGTCAAGGTGAAATGGGAGCATAGAAAAGGTTCGGACACTACATGGGAGTCCGAAGAGGAGATGCGACGTCTTCATCCTACATTATTTGGTACGTAAATCGGTTTCGGGGACGAAACCCTTTTTAAGGGGGGTGGACTTGTAACACCCCGAAAATATAAAACGTTATATTGGAATTATAAAGTATAAATAAACCAGAATTTACTAACTAGAAATTTTAACCTAGTTAGTTAATATACTAGAAATAGCTTATGAAAAGGTTAAAGGTTACTAAACAATAAGTAGGACAAAGTTGAGGGGTTAAGTTGACATAATTGAAACTTAAATTGTTAAAAACAAAATAAAATAAACCAAACACCCCCAAAAGAGGTGTTGGTCGATCCAGGGAAAGACCAGGTCGACACCCCTTAGTTCCAAACCCTAAAATCATCAAAACTCTCAAATTGGAGGTGTGAATCTGGTCCAAATCGAGAATTGAGCCTAGAATTGCAATCCTCACTGCAAGAGGATTCTAAGGTATGTGAAATTTGATGAAATCTATCAACTTGAAATTCTCATGATTTTGAAAATCTGAAAATTGATGCTTGCATGTGTGTTATTTGGTTAGATTAAAGTTGATTAGGTGTTTAGAAGTAAAACCTAACTAACTATTGGAGAAATCATGCCCAAATTCAGAGAATTCTACGAATCCATGGAAGCTAGGTTATGGGTTTTATAAGATGTTGATGAACACTAGGATTTGAATAATAATTCTAGTATAAATTTCATAATAGGAGGTAATTCCTGTGATATTGATGTTAAAATGTGTGCAAGGTTACTAATTAAAGTGAAGTTTGAGGTTTAAATTGCAAGTCATGAACTTGGAAATGATGGTAGGAAAATCTGACCCGTTAGGTGTTTGTAGAAATGCCTAAGTGAGGATTTTTGATGTTAAATTTGATGAGAACGCAGATTTGATCATGTTTCACAATGATATGAATATGGTCATGGAAAGAGTTCTAAACAAGTTGTAAAACTGAATTTTCTAGGCAAAGAGTCCGGATCATCAAGCGGACAAGCCGAAGGGAATTCACGGGGGAAAGGCGTGCTCTAAAGGTACGAAATTGTCGTTTCGTTACATTATGTATTATTTGATAGATTTACGTTGTAGTTCGAAAACATGGTAAACAAGATGAATCAACAAATTACGGAAGTAATTATTCGTCTTAATCTAGTGAGACGGGTTAAAACAATTGTTTGAAATTGAGGTTTGAATTACATGGTTTGATGATTAACTCTTGGTGTCTAAACGGGTCGAACAATCTAACAAGGCATGATTAATACTTCGAATTATGATTGAAAGATCTTTGATGATGGTTTAATATATAACATTTAAGTAATATGAGATTTTAATGTTTCGGTATCATAGATGAATCGAAATTCGTGAGTTGAAAATCTTGGTGCAATGATCAAACAAACGAAACAGGAAATTCCCAGGTGATACCGTAAATTACGGTGCTACCGTAATTTACGGTAGATGCCAGAAAGTTTACGGTGAGAATCTACTGGTTTACGGTGGAACCAGGGATTTTCAGATGTCACCGTAAATTACGGTAATACCGTAATTTACGGTGGAGACAGAAATTTTATATTTTTATTTTATTTAAACTAATGTGTAATATAAGTTTAACCTTATTTTCCCAAAGTCAAAACTAATGTTCTAATGGTTTTGACCCTAGGTGGCTAAATGGATCTTACGGATGGTGGTCAAGCAGCGTCAAGAACCGAACACGATTAATGAAGCTTCCGCTATATTTTTAAAGCTTTTGTAGTCCTTGTGTATGGGTAGTAAACACATGTTAAGGAATTTTTGAAACGTTTTAACTTAGTCATTAGTTGACTAAGGTCTTAGTTTCTTATGATCTTTGTTAATGAAAGACGTGTACTTAAACTATATTTTGTATAATTTAAGGATAAAAAAAAAAATTATTAGGGTGTTACAGGTTTGCCATCCGATCCGACACTTGTGCACACATTTCCTCTTTTGGAAACCTAAAAATACCCACAACTCTCTCTTCGACCAGCATGTTCCAGCCCACTTTTCTCTCGATTTCTCGCAATTCTTGTAAGTTTTCAACTCAAATCTTGTATATCTATCATCTACACACACTTCTTCATCATTTTCACCTTTGAATCTTCACTTTTAACTGGGAAATCAGTGGATTTGAGGTGTTCTAGGATGATGTCATCATGGGGTTCTTATGAACTTCAAGATTTGGCTTCATTCCACCAAGAACAACTCAGATCTAAAGGATTTCAACATGATTTAACAATGTTTTCGCATAGATCTAAACATTTTCATGGTTAGAAGGATTGAAAGATAGTTCATAACCTTCTTTCAACTCTTTTACACTCGATGCACTCAAAACCGATAGAATCAAAACTCGTACAGGCCTTCTACTCTATTGCTAGGGAAGTGTCGGTCTGAGATCTGATTCCTATCAAGGAGACAACCGATTTTGGGTTGAACATGAACAACCGTCAAGCACAGTTAACTGGTCGGATTAGGGTGATTCCTGTTCGATCGGATGACTTGGGCCTGATGGAGTTCCCATTGTTTAACACATTGTCATACCGTCTCGATCAAACCGCAAACTTTTCAAACTTAGCAAAATATTCAAGTTTTCAAAACGATCAGGTCGTGGAACGGATTGCCGTCCGATCGGATTGCCATCCGATCGAACGACAATCCGATCGGATTGCACTTGGTCTCCAACACTTAAACATTTTTATAATTTTCAAAGATCATCAGTTTCTAATGGATTGTCATTCGATCGGAAGACCATCCGATCGAATGACCATCCTGCTGTGAACTTGTTCTCTGCGAAATACCTCGCCGGACGGATCGCCATCCGATCGAACGACCTGAAAGGTAAAGATACTTCTCCGTTTCCAAAATGCTACAACGAAAACTTCAAAGCCATCATACACAAACACATCCATCCCAAACGAATGTCAACCCGACCGAATGGCCATCCGACCGGATTGTCATTCGATCGAATGACCATCCGTTGGGATTGTCATCCGATCGGATGACCATTCGTCACTCAGTCATTCATCACCATTGCTTTACTCACTTTTGGGTGTTACATGCGTTACCTATATTCAAATCACAATCGACACACAACGGAAACACTTTTATACGCTAACCGTTACTGCATGTTATACGTGTTACTCGATGAATACTTGTATGTTATGTTTACATAGTGATTGTTGCCTGATGTGTGCAAAATGCAACATATAAATTACATCAATTGTGGCATAAAACTAACCCTTTTTTAGTACTAATATTGGAAAAAAGTGTGCTTTTGTCTTCCTTTTGTATTTTCAGGATTAAATGAGCTCAAATTAACAAAAGAAGCAAAAAGACAGCAAAATCTAACATAAATACAAGAAAAGGAACAAACGTGACATGCCCGACCCCACGACAGCATCTTCCCAAGCAAAACAAGAAGACAGAAGACTGAACACGCCCCGTGCACAGCCATCACGGGGGCGTGCCCAAGTGTCAGCAGAAAAGACAAAGTGGTAGAAGCTTCTATTGCCCACCATGGGGCCGTGCTCAGCGGACACGGTGTCACAACCCCCGATCCCTTATCTATCCCGGGAACGGGCGACCGCGAGCTCAGTGGTGGTGGTATCAATATTTATTAATTTGGCAGCGGAAATTTCATCAGGACCGTAGTTAGGAAATGTTTATCAGAGTAAAACCACTATATTTGATATTAATAATCACATGGGCAAAACCCAAGTTTCTTATAACAATACACTTATAGGGACAAACCCTATTTTATTGAATTTAAAACATCGTTTATTAGGTAACTTTTATAGCCACTTATTTTCCAAGCCTTCAGTGCTCTCGAGCTGGCTTTTTCCCAGTTGGCTTTCACATTGTGTTACCTGAAACATGTTTTAAAAATATTTTGTCAGCGGGAAATACTGGTGAGTGAATCCCAGTTTAATCAAGAAACATTTTATCAATTAACACAGTATTGAGAGCGATCACATTGTTTATTTCTACACAATTACTCATTCAGTACTGTCAATCCTTGACTTGTGGGTCATATTACACATTGGCTAACTCGTTGTCCAATGGTAACGTACTGTCATTCCGACTTATTACTCGCAAGTAATAAATTTTGTATACAAAACCCCAAATACCGGCAGTAATTGAAGAACTACAAAGACTCAATCACCGCTTAATCACATTGTAAAACAATTAAGGTTTTGTAAAATATTCCAAAAACATTAACAAAAAGAGGATAAACTCACATTGCTATCTTAGACTTCGCGTAAGGGTTTCCTGGATATAATCTATAATTTATACAAATGTACATTGGTTAGTATCATAACCCTTTGAAAATATTAATGATACCCTCCCCGAGACGGCATTCCAACAACTACGTCGGGCAGAACCACGACAGTTGTTACGGAACCCTAAATCAATCGGGCAGCGTAACTGTTACGAAACTGGGGTGATGATACTTACAACGGAGCAGAACCTCGCTAATTAGGGTATTATACCCGTGTATAATGCCTACACTTTAGAATTTGAGAGAAAGAATGAATTCTGAACGAATTGAAATGGACAGCCGATGCCTCCTTTATATAGTTGCTGAAACTGGCTTTGTCGCGGCCCGCGTAACACATAGGCTGGGCTTACGCGGCCCGCGTTGACTCCAGGTCAAATGTAGCTGGGCTGAGTCATCGAGTAGGCCTGCTGGGTGTTGGTCCACGTGGTCGCACTGGGCTGCGCTACCTTTTTAGTCCCTCGCGGCCCGCGTTAACTTAACGGGTAGCTTACGCGGCCCGCTTGAACTTAAAAAAATCAAAGGAATCAGGTCTCAACCTTTATACTGCCCGCGTAAGGATTGGGGTGGGTCTACACGGCCCGCCTCAACTTACTATTTCTTGTTTTTAATTTATATATTGTATTTCGGGCTTGGTTTTCACGTATGGGATGTATTTTATAAAGTGTAGGGTGTCAAGGGTGTTTTAGGAGAGTTGTTATATTTTGGGTATCACTTCTGGGTTATTTAATAAAATATATAGTGCACTCACATTAAATATAGTAACCCAATTCCACATTATCCCTACGTCACGAGACAGAACCCCAACGAATTTAGGCAGAGCCTTGACATACGTTACGGGACCCTACGTCACTTGGACAGGGTATCAGTGATCAAGGGTTAAAACACTTAAAACAGGGCAAGGCTTTGGAGTATTTAGGGGTGAATTTCTAAAAAGAAAATTTGGGAATATTGAAAATAGAAAGAGAGCGAGAGAGGAAGAAATGGTAGGAGAAATGGAAATTGTTGATGTCTATATATATAGATGAAAGGATACTTAGTGTGCACGAAAATTTTCATGTTGTTCTGATCTTGAAGGTCCACGTATACAATTGCCATTCAATGTTAGATTATTATAATTATTATTATTATTATTATTATTATTATAAATATATTTCTTTTATGTGCACTTAACGTGCACTATGTGTTTAATTTCCAACATTTTGTTTTTCATTATATATATTTCATTATTTTATTAATTATATATATTATAATTAATTCAGCTGTTTCACTTATTTGGCGCGTATACTGACGTTTTATAAAATAGTGAATACGTTATTAGAACGAAAATATCTATATCTACATTTTGAGCCAAGTTTCAGTAAAAACAGAGTAGGTTCAAATATATTGTATTTTTATAATTTAATTATTTAATGGTTCCTACGCTTGCCCAAAATAGCTCATATTTCCATTGGTCAACTTACCCATGATACATCCTTTTAATAACATAAGTTTTTATATATATGTAATTAAATTTTTTGAGTAATGTTACACACGGGGCCGTGGTCAACTATAAGATTCGCAGGATCCAGGCAAATCTTCATAGTACAAATATTCTTCTGCACACGGGGTCGTGCTCAGCGGACACGGGGGCGTGGTCAACTAATAAAGACAAGCTGCATTAGATGAAGAAAGAGAGGATGTGGACACGGGGCCGTGCCCGAGCTTCTGTTAAGCATATAAATAGGAGTGCTTGGCTCAAGCTCAAACCATCCCTTGGCACACCACCTCTCTCTCACTTCACCCACCACCCACCACCATCATAACACCATCATCCACCACCATCATCCATTGTCCATCATAGAGTGTGTGAGTCGTCTCGGGATCCAAGATTGATCGTAAGAATTCTTGACAATCAAGGCCATGTTTGCCTAAGTCTCTTACATCACTTGGTGAAGACAAGTGTCTAGTGTAATACTTTTTATTTTTAATCTTTTCGCACTTTTTACTTGGTTTTGTATTAATGACTTTAATAACTAGTTTCTTATGTTGAAGGTGATTCTTCCTTATCGTTTGTCCGTGGTGTCTTGGCATTATTTTACTGTCTATATAAAATAAAAGATTTTCACCATTCATATCTCCACGGTCTATATAGAGGTATGTTGGCTACCTGGTCGGGGGTTAAGGGAACGGTTTGGTAAGAGTCTTGCCGTTGTTCAGCGTTTAGAGATCCTGCAAGGGACCTGGGTCAAATTTAGTAGGACCTCCTTCAATACTTAACGGTATTGGATGGCGGGGGTCCAAACTCTTTGATCCCCTCATAAGTTAAACTACTATTAATACTATAACCCGGCTATTTAGGACTGTATCCCTGCTGACTCAGACTACTTAGCCGAGGGTAACGTCACCTTCAAAAGAGGGGCCTACCATAATTTGCATTAATAACTTAATTAATTATCTTTCAATAATCCGACCCTTTAGGATTGTATCCTTGCTGACTCAAACTACTGGGTTGAGGGTAACGTCACCTTCAAAAGAGGGGCCTACTACAATAACTAAGATAATCTCTTAAAATAGTGCAAAAGTGCGGAAATAATCAAAGGTTACACTATACACGATTCGGAACCAAGTGATTCATCTTGTCTATCTGTTTTTATTTTATTTTTATTTTCAGTATTTTAGTTAGTTTTTATTTTTCTTAGTTTAAAAACCTTTTTTCCAACTTTTTGATTTGATTAGACGTTGAGGATAAACCGGTACTAAAAGCTCTTGTGTCCTTGGACGACCTCGGTATCTTACCAACACTATACTACGCTCACGATGGGTGCACTTGCCCATATGTGTGTTTAGTGTTAGTAAATATCGTGTTTTATAAATTTAAAACTTGGCTAAAAAAGTGTAAAAGGGCTTAAAATGTACTTAAACCTACATATACACCTAACACGCATCAAGTTTTTGGCGCCGTTGCCGGGGACACAAGGATTTTAAGAAAGCTTAAAATCAACGGCCTAATCAGTTTTTCAAAACCTTTTTAAAACGCGCGCACATTTTTCTACATTTTAGTTTAGTTTTGCATTTACAGTAACTTGAACATGGGCCGTGCTCGCTGAACACGGGGCCGTGCTGCATATTTTCCATAAACACCCAGTAACAGTAGCTTGAACATGGGCCGTGCTCACTGAACACGCCCCGTGCTCAACGAAATCAGTAAATTTAATTAAAACACCCAGATACAGATTCTGTACACGGGGCCGTGTCCATTGAACACGGGGCCGTGTCCAGCCTCTGTTTCCGTTTTTATTTTTGTTTTCTGATCTCGAGACTTGGTTGTGGTCTGCTGAGTGATTCTTATGGATCAATACTCAGGAGGTTACAACTACACCTATGAGGAGGATGATTATAGGAGTAATTATTGCACTAATTGTAGTAACCCACACTCGGTTCAATATTGTCACTCATATCAACCATCCAATTCATACACCTACTATGAGGAACCCAGGTACGAGCCATCAACTTCATACACATCCTATGAAGACCAAAGGTATGAACCTCCTCCCTCATACTCATATTTTGATGAACCAAGGTATGAGCCTCCGTACTCATATTTTGAGGAACCAAGATACGAGCCACCACATTCGTATGCTTATTATGAGGAACCATGGCGTGAAAAACCCACCTCATATGAGTATTATGAAGAACAAAATTACGACCCTTATCCATCATATGCTTACAATGAAGAACAATGGTGCGAACCATCTACTTCACATGAGTATTATGAGGAACAAAGGATCGAACAACCGGATTCAAGCTTTGAAAATCCCGATTCTTTTTCTATAACCGAAGTGACCGATAGGATATTAGAACACCTTAGAGTTATCGATCGCTATATAAAAGAATCTCGCACAAGGGAAGAGGAGTCCCGCGCAAGAGAAGAATTAAATAAAGAAGAGATAACTGAAAGTGTAAAAATGGAAGAACAAATAAGTGAAAAACCGACACATGAGTTAAACAATGAAAAAGGTGAGTCCGACAACGTTGAAATTCAAGAAGAGTCTAATTTTGAAGAAATTAATCTCTTGTCACCTTCTTTTGAAAATCATTGTTTAGTTCCCACTCATGCTAAGTTTTTAAAAGAGTTAAACACTAACACTAAAATTGACGAAACGGTAAGTGTTAAGTTAACTAATGATCAAACCTCGCTAATAAAAGAAGACCCATTTGAAATTAACATTACACCGGTTCCATGTTTCTTTCAAAATTCGTTTATTAGTAATGTCACAATTGATAAGCATCTTTGTGTTAACATAATGCCTAACTACATTTTCGAAAAATTAAGTATTAGTGATTTTTCTCCACTTCAAATACCCATTTTTCTATCTAATCGGAAAGTAATAAAATCAATCGGTATAGTTGAGGATGTCTTGGTTCAAACAAACCAAATGGTAGTTCCCACCGACTTTGTCATCCTCAATGACGCTCCTCTAGTGTTGGGACGACCATTTGTAAGAACTCACGAAGCTTTGAAAAACCGGAAGTACAACAATCTACCTCTTCAATTAGGGGCATTTAAAAGAAGTGTCGATCTTGAGCGGTCAATGAAATATCCATTCGGCAATAATGACCCCCTAATTGAAGATGAAGATGAGCCACCCGATACAAGTGAAAAGATTGACCACTTTGTTGAAGAAGAGGTCGCCATAGAACAAACTTTTAAAGTTCTTGATAAAAATGAGCAACCAAATAAGGAGTCTCCTAAAGATCCACCACTTGAGCTCAAAGAACTTCCAAAAGGTTTGGAATATGCTTTTCTAGACAAAGATGGTAAATTACCTGTAATTATTTCGTCTAAATTAGATAGCTTAGAAAAAGAAAAATTAATTAGTCTTTTGAAAAAACATAAAAATGCGATCGCTTGGAAACTTGTAGACATAAAGGGAATAAGTCCTTCCATGTGCACGCACAAAATTTTAATGAATGATGACTACAAATCGGTAATCCAACCACAACGTCGAGTAAATCCAAATGTTCAAGAAGTGGTTAAAAACGAAGTCATCAAGTTACTTGACGCCGGACTTATTTATCCTATCTCTGATAGCCCTTGGGTAAGTCCCGTCCAAGTAGTCCCAAAGAAAGGAGGTATGACGGTAATAACTAATGAAAAGAATGAATTAATACCAACGAGAACCGTCACAGGATGGAGAGTATGTATAGATTATAGACGATTAAATGAAGCAACAAGAAAAGATCACTTTCCTTTACCCTTCATTGATCAAATGTTAGAAAGATTATCCGGTCATAAATTTTACTGTTTCTTGGATGGTTTTTCAGGTTACTTTCAAATCCCGATAGCACCCGAAGACCAAGAAAAGACAACTTTCACATGTCCCTATGGAACTTTTGCTTATCGACGCATGCCGTTTGGTCTATGTAATGCCCCCGCAACATTCCAACGTTGCATGGTAGCTATCTTCCATGACATGATAGAAAAGACAATGGAAGTCTTCATGGACGACTTTTCTATCTTTGGGGATTCATACGACCAATGCCTCGATAACCTTGAACGAATGCTATCCCGATATGAGGAAACTAACCTTGCCCTTAATTGGGAAAAATGCCATTTCATGGTAACGGAGGGAATAGTACTCGGTCACAAAATCTCAAGTCAAGGAATGGAGGTGGATCGAGCCAAAATAGATACCATTTCTAGACTACCACCTCCATCCTCCGTAAGAGCTATCAGAAGTTTCCTAGGACATGCCGGATTTTATAGGCGGTTTATCAAAGACTTTTCTAAAATCTCAAGGCCTCTAACAAAACTACTTGAAAAAGATGCCCCTTTCATCTTTGACAAGGATTGCAATCAAGCATTTCTAACCCTAAAGGAAATGTTAGTCAATGCACCTATCATGATAGCGCCTGATTGGAAATTTCCTTTCGAAATCATGTGTGATGCTAGTGACTTTGCAGTTGGAGCTGTCCTGGGACAAAGAAAAGAAAAGCATTTTCACCCAATTTATTATGCTAGTAAAACACTTAATGATGCACAAGAAAATTACACAACAACTGAAAAAGAATTACTAGCTGTGGTATTTGCTTTTGATAAATTTCGTTCCTATCTTGTTCTTTCTAAAACTATAGTCTATACAGATCATGCAGCCATTCGATATCTCTTCAAAAAGCAGGACGCAAAACCACGTTTGATTCGGTGGATTCTACTCCTCCAAGAATTTGATATTGAAATCAAAGACAAAAGAGGAGCAGAAAACACCACAGCAGATCATCTTTCACGCTTAGAAGACCCAGCTTTAGAGGCAACTAAGGACGAGCAAATCAATGAAAAATTTCCAACAGAGTCCCTAGAAATGGTGGAATACAAGGAAGAACCATGGTACGCCGACTATGCTAACTACCTAGCTAGCGGTATAGTCGCTAAGGGTTGGCCACATCATCAAAGAAAAAAATTCTTTGCCAATGTGAACCACTATTTTTGGGAAGATCCATATCTTTTCAAAATGTGTGCCGACCAACTCATTCGACGATGCGTCCATGGTAGCGAAGCACGAAGAATTCTCCGCCATTGTCATGAAGGTCCATACGGAGGGCATCATGGTGCCGCTAGTACCGTACGAAAGGTATTTGATTCAGGATTTTATTGGCCGACCATTTACAAAGACGCCCAAAGTCTTGTCAAGACATGTGATGCTTGCCAAAGAACAGGTAATATTTCTTCCAAAAACGAAATGCCACAAAATGGCATTCTTGTTTGTGAATTTTTTGATGTATGGGGACTCGACTTTATGGGACCTTTCCCACCATCAAAAGGAAACAAATATATACTTGTGGCAGTAGACTACTTGTCTAAATGGGCCGAGGACGAGGCACTTCCAACGAATGATGGAAGAGTCGTGGTAAGATTTCTGAAAAAATTATTCTCTCGTTTTGGTACACCTAAAGCATTAATAAGTGATAGAGGTACCCATTTTTGCAACCATCAACTTGAATTTTTTTTAACAAGATATGGGGTCTATCACCGGGTCTCAACGGCATATCACCCTCAAACAAACGGACAAGCCGAAGTGACTAATAGAGGTTCAAAACGAATACTCGAAAAAACCGTAGGGTTAAATAAAAAGGAATGGGCAGATAAATTAGATGATGCTTTATGGGCTTTTCGAACTGCTTATAAAACAACATTAGGTACAACCCCATATAAGCTCGTCTACGGAAAAAAGTTGTCACTTACCAGTAGAAATTGCACACAAAGCCTACTGGGCAATTAAAAATGTAAACTTAGATTTAGAATTTGCTGGTAAAAAACGATTTTGTCAATTAAATGAATTAGACGAACTTAGGAATTATGCATACTCAAACTCCGAAATTTATAAGGAAAGAATGAAAAATTTTCATGACAAACATATTAAACCTAATGAATTTCGAGTAGGAGATCTAGTTCTTTTGTTTAATTCACGACTTCGATTGTTTCCTGGTAAATTAAAGTCTAGGTGGTCAGGACCTTTTTCCATCACCCATATTTTCCCACACGGTGCAGTAGAAATTAAATCTCAGAATAGACCTCCATTCAAAGTCAATGGCCAACGGCTGAAACTCTATCAAGGATTCATTGAGGATGAAGAGGAGGAGATCTCGCTTCAAACGATCGAAGAATGAAAGCATCAACATCATACCTGGTAAGTTACGAACGATGGGAACGACATCTAAGTGGTAAGTTTTCTAACCAAAGTTCATGGGAAACAAGGGCACTCACACGAGCACTAAAAAAAAAAAATTCAAAAACTTTGCCCGGCACGAGGCCGTGTCCGCGCATCTGTCGGGATATATCCCCTTTTTCAAAACAGTTACTTCATTCCACACGCCCCGTTTCCCCGAAAACGCTCTGGTTCCAAGCGATTTTCCGCAAATTTTTGACGTCTCCTATCATCCTAACAACATCAAGGTATGATTCTATCACTATCATTAGTTAGATTTAGCTTTTGCATGTAGTTAAAACATCACAAATTTGGGGAAAAATCTAGGGTTGTTGAACTTCATCCGAATCGAACCTCAAATTTTTGCCTAAATCTGTTTGCATTTAGTTAGATTAGTGTTATGGGAAGTAAATCCACTTGTATTGTTCATAGATTCGCCCGATTTCTCACAAAAACCACAAACCCTTGTTCTTGAACCGAAAAAAAGATAAAATTAATAGGGTAAACGGGTTATTTTGGGAAAAACGACACTTGGGGTTTCATTTTCGGGGGAAACCGCACCTATTGGACAAAAAATTTTCAAGTTTTCGAAACCGGGTTGAAAAATGGAATTTTTGTGTAACAGACGCCTGGGCACGGGGCCGTGTCCGCTGAACACGGGGTCGTGTCCAGCCCACTGTTTGCAGTTTTATCCGAAAATTCTAATGTTTCGTGCTAACTTTTGGTGTATTCTTTCAGATGGCAAGGAAATTCACAAGGTTTAACGCAAATGAGCTCGATGCTAGGGCTAGATACGAAATACTTCAAACAAGGTCGGAAGAATACCCAAGGCAAGCATGCACGGATTTGTTAGCATCAGTAAACCAACTCGACCATTTCAACAACCTTGTCACAGGACCACTAAGAGTCGCTTTAACAACTCGACTCCGTTCCGTCCACGAATGCACTTTGGAATTCTACAGCACCTTCACGTTCAACTCAAGGTGCGACCCATTCGACAACGATAGGGTAGCATTCCGATGTGGCGGAACTAGGTATTCGATCTCTATGGCACAATTTGGGTCAATTGTCGGGTTGTATGCGGAAGAAGATGCAGGTAACGAGGAAAATACTGGAGGGATGCGAGAGATAGTTGAAAACGATCGCCAAGCTGCGTGGGCTCAGATTGGTGAAGGGTATTACAATCCGAGCAGCACTAAGAGTAAGAAGTTGAGGGATCCGCTCTACCGATACATCCATAGGCTCCTCGGCTACTCTCTTAGTCAAAGACACGATAGCGGTGGCGTTGTTGGGTTAAGAGATTTGGTTGTCCTCCACTGCATCCATAACCGCAGGTACCTTGATGTTTCGTTTCTCATGCTCCGAAACATGCATCATAACCGCCTTGCTAATGCACCGACCCCTATCTTCTTTGGGGGATGGGTGTACCGTCTCTTCAAGCACTTCACCAACATACCTAGGTCATTAGGAAGGAGCCCGTGGTCGGGTAGGGTAGATATACACATCTGCCGCTCAATGAACCTAATTTATGAGGTTGAAGACGGGACAATTAGCTTCCAAAGGATGCAAGGGCATGCATGGAACCCGCAAGAAGCACTTGTCCTCCACGCTCCACAACATCATCAGTACCAATACCAGCCCCATGGTGATCCGGGCCAATCCTCCTCCTCAGGAGGCGGTTTCCTAACTTTCAAAGTTTACATGATTTGTTGCAGGAAAACCTCATGTGCACCAGGAACACCTACAATATGGCAAGCAACACGTACCACCGGGTTGGGGCGATCGAGAGAAACATATCCGATATCCAAGATGATATTGGAAATATCCGGGAGTACATGGCCGGGCATGGTGGAGATGATGATGATGAGGACGAGGACATGGATTAGGCGGGAGGAGCGGAGGAAGAAGCGGTTGGTTGGTGATTCCCCAGGTTAACCTTTTTAATCTTGAACAATTTAAGGCCTGCGTGCCAAGTGTTGAACAATTTACTTTCTTTTAATTTTCTGCACTTATTTTCCTTTTTCTTTTAACTTTGTTGACATGGATGTTGAACTTGGTAAAATTAGGATGTTGCTATGGTGTAGTATGGTGTTTATTGATTAAGCAAGTACATATGAGGCTTAGAGTACTAAGCATTAGTACTACTAAAGCCGGGACAGGAAAACCGAAGAAAGAAACCTGTTTTTCAACCTTGCAGATTGTCCACACGGGGTCGTGTCCAGCCGACACGCCCCCGTGCCCACTCCCCCAAACCTGCTGTTTGTTTTATTTCTACAGACATTGACAGACACGGGGTCGTGCCCAGCCAACACGCCCCCGTGTCCACCTTCTGTAAGTTTTCGTTACTGGCACCTGAACACGGGGTCGTGTCCATCGCCCAGTAACACAAATTTTTGCTTTTTCACACCTTTTTACACATTCAACCAACCTAAAAATTTATTTTTGGGACACATTGAGGACAATGTGTAATTTAAGTGTGGGGGGGATGCTAAAACCTTGAATCTTGCAAGTCCTAAATACAAGCCTTACACAAAACTCTATTGGAACCGCTAATCACCCCAAATTTTTTCAAAAATTTTCATTTTTTTTACTTGTCTAGGTTTAATTCGGGAATTTCAAGTTCTAAAAAGGTTATATTTTTAAAATTTACAACCGATAGCGTCGTGATAAAAAGAACCAACATAAGAAAATTATGAAAAGGCATGGCAAACTTAATTAAAATTTGATTATATATACTTGATCACATAAAAACCCATTCCCACAAAAGTGAGTTTTGAGCCTTTATTGAGCATACAAATACATATCTTTAAATTAAATGCTCATTTTTCGTTTCTTGTGTGAATAGCCGCTTGGTTTTTACGACTCTAGAACTTGCCATGACGATACATTCCCGGTCCTTAACAACTTAAACCCGAGTAAGTAAATGATGTAGGCATTAGGACTAACCTTTTTTATTTCTACACCATTATTTTTTTTTTTTTTTTACCACCTACCCAAAATCCCCCTAGTTAGCCCCTTTGAGCCTAAACCTTTTCATTCCATAACCCAAACCAAACACCCTTTCACCCACCAAAACCTTTTTCATTTTTAACCCTTTGTTTTAGTAACTAGCTCGGTTTTTCGTATGACTTTTCAAAAAAAAAAAATGTGTTGATGATGAAGCAAAAGAAAATAAACAAACAAGTTTATCAAAAAAATAACTTTGTTTGAATAATAGCTTCATCAAAATAAAAGTTACAAAAATAAAAAGTCTTACGAAAACCGACGCTTGTTACGCTTTTTCGCCCTTTCTACTAACCACTAACCCAACCACCTACCTTTAACCCAAGCCTAACCCTTCACCCAAAAAGCCCTCTTGATATTTACAAAGGTATATAGTTAAAAAAGAGGAGGATTGATTGCTTGGCAAGCATATGGTAGAAGTAAGTTCCATGCCGCTCTCGAGTGATTCACTAAAATACATTTTCGGCCGAGTGTTGAGTGATCCCCGTGAGGTATGTGAACTTGTATATAAAGAGAATTTTAAAGAGGCATGTTATGCCCTAATAAGTAATTTATCTTATGAAAAGTTTTAAATAAATCATGACGAATAGGATTGTAAATAAATAAAAATAAAACTAAATAAAGAATCTTGGAAATCCCGACACTCTATGACAAGCCCAAAAACCTTCTTTTCTACCCATTCCATTTGGGAGTGTAAAGCCACATTATAAAGAGTTTTGCTTGAGGACAAGCAAAGATTCAAGTGTGGGGGTATTTGATGTGTGCAAAATGCAACATATAAATTACATCAATTGTGGCATAAAACTAACCCTTTTTTAGTACTAACGTTGGAAAAAGTGTGCTTTTGTCTTCCTTTTGTATTTTCAGGATTAAATGAGCTCAAATTAACAAAAGAAGCAAAAAGACAGCAAAATCTAACATAAATACAAGAAAAGGAACAAACGTGACATGCCCGACCCGACGACAACATCTTCCCAAGCAAAACAAGAAGACAGAAGACTGAACACGCCCCGTGCTCAGCCAGCACTGGGGCGTGCCCAAGTGTCAGCAGAAAAGAAAAAGTGGTAGAAGCTTCTATTGCCCACCACGGGGCCATGCTCAGCGGACACGGGGCCGTGGTCAACTATAAGATTCGCAGGATCCAGGCAAATCTTCATAGTACAAATATTCTTCTGCACACGGGGTCGTGCTCAGCGGACACGGGGGCGTGGTCAACTAATAAAGACAAGCTGCATTAAATGAAGAAAGAGAGGATGTGGACACGGGGCCGTGCCCACTGGACACGGGGCCATGCCCACTGGACACGGGGTCGTACCCACTGGACACGCGGCCGTGCCCGAGCTTCTGTTCAGCCTATAAATAGGAGTGCTTGGCTCAAGCTCAAACCATCCCTTGGCACACCACCTCTCTCACACTTCACCCACCACCCACCACCATCATAACACCATCATCCGTTGTCCATCATAGAGTGTGTGAGTCGTCTCGGGATCCAAGATTGATCGTAAGAGTTCTTGACAATCAAGGCCATGTTTGCCTAAGTCTCTTACATCACTTGGTGAAGACAAGTGTCTAGTGTAATACTTTTTATTTTTAATCTTTTCGCACTTTTTACTTGTTTTTGTATTAATGACTTTAATAACTAGTTTCTTATGTTGAAGGTGATTCTTCCTTATCGTTTGTCCGTGGTGTCTTGGCATTATTTTACTGTCTATATAAAATAAAAGATTTTCACCATTCATATCTCCACGGTCTATATGGAGGTATGTTGGCTACCTGGTCGGGGGTTAAGGGAACGGTTTGGTAAGAGTCTTGCCGTTGTTCAACGTTTAGAGATCCTGCAAGGGACCTGGGTCAAATTTAGTAGGACCTCCTTCAATACTTAACGGTATTGGATGGCGGGGGTCCAAACTCTTTGATCCCCTCATAAGTTAAACTACTATTAATACTATAACCCGTGTTGATGCACTACATCTGTTGACTTCGTCTTGTATCGAATCTTAGATTTCATTGTATAGATCAGGGCACGTTGTACGAGAATATGTAAAATTATATAGGTAGTTAGAGATGATATCGCTCATGTGTACAAGAGGGTATCGCTTATGTGTACATGACACATAAGCGAAATCACTAACATGGGGTATCGCTTATGTGGTCTGTCACATAAGCGAAACCATCACCCTATATATATAGGGTCCTCTTGAGCGAAATCAGAGGAAGACTCTTGACAACTACGCCGAAGTGCTGCCGGTGTGAGATTTGAGCTGTAATTGTCATCCAATCAATCAAACAGTGTTTTAAAGCTATTTCTACCTGTGTTTCTTGTAATTCCGCACCTGAAACATAGGAGAACGCCTCTGATCGACTCGTTCGGATCCGAACACGATCCTACAAGTGGTATCAGAGCTCAGGAGGAGGAGTTCTGCTGAAATTAGCTTGTTTTCTTCTGATTTTCATTGGTTTTTCTCACTTCTACACATATTTTTCTTAATTCAGAGGGTTTTCACGGTCAAAATTGGATCAAAATTGTTCAGCACATAGATAATCTTGCATAGACAAACCCTGGAATGTTTGAGACTTAGATTCTAAGTAAAATGGCCTAAATTCTGGTTCGAAGGGGTTTCGCTTTTGAGGTCAAGGTATCGTTCTTGTGTCACAGCGATTTCGCTCTTGTGGTAATTTGAGATTTCGCTCTTGTGGTAATTTGAGATTTCGCTCTTGTGGTAATTTGAGATTTCGCTCTTGTGGTAATTTGAGATTTCGCTCAAACGTACAACTTGGGTTTCGCTCAAACGTACAACTTGGGGTTTCGCTCAAACGTCAATTTAGGGTTTCGCTTTTGTGGCAACTTACAAACTGATTTCGCTTTTAAGACACAGTGTTGAAAAATTTGATACGTCATCATGAGTACTGAATTCTACAACGCATTTGCAACACCGACGGGTTAATCTTCAATTGCTAAAGCTGTGAACTTAGAGAATGAGACGGGAACTACACAGAAACCGCCAAAGCTTATGGGTATTGAGGAATATTATGGTTGGAAAGATAGGTTTGAAAACTGGGTTCAAGCTAATCATTTGAGATCATGGGAGTGCATTTTGAAGAAGTACGTTTTACCAAGAACTGAGCTACAAACAATTAAACAGATTTCAGATTTCAGCAATGAAGAACGAGAGATGTATCGGGCTGAAAAAATGATGATTAGTTTGTTACAACAGGCGATCAAAGAAGACATATTCATACTTCTTCAACATGATAAAACATCAAAATCAATTTGGGATGCGTTGAAAGTAAAAGTTGAAGGAAGTGCAAATATGATTAAGAACAAGAAGTCGTTGCTTAAGAAAGAATTTGATCTGTTTACAAGTCTGCCTGGGGAAGACACAAAGAAGTTGATTGAAAGGTACTGTCACTTGGTGAGAACGATGTCGATGATGGACATTACAAAAGAGAATGAAGAATGGGTCGATAAGCTTGCAGATGCTTTACCACAGAAAGAGTGGGGAACGTATTTGATGATACTGAAGAATACGGGTGTGTATGATGGTTTATCGATATCTCAATTCATTGAAAAGATTGAAAGTCAGGATCTGGAACAGCAAAAGATTGCCAGGATGAATAATCCAAGTGGTCAACATGATGTGAAAATGTATTACAAAGGCAGTGTTCCTACATCAGAAGCTGAAAGAAGTCCTAAGATTCAGACTGCTTACAGTGTGGAGAATTCTACAGAACAAGTTGATCAAAATGCAAACAAAAGCAGTAGTGGTTTTTCATCATACCCAAGTGTTAATCCTAAGACTTCATCAGAAAACACAAAGATGGGAAATGGTTGTGTGATTCAGTGCAATATAGCTCTCAATCTGCCAGAAGGTAAAAGTTTTTCAGAAGACATAGCAAAGAATCACATGGCTCTACTTGGTTCGGTGTTGGTATCCTATGAGGGATTGGTAGCTGGTCGAATTGGAAATCCTATGTTGACAAAGGAGGATTATGATCAGATAGATGCTGAAGAAATGGAACTCATGGATATTAAGTGGGGTCTTGCTAGTGTTCTTCGAAGGGCTGAGAAGTTCAAAACAATCACTGGGAGAAATGATTTTCTTGATGCTTGTGTTTCAAATTTAGGTTTTGATAAATCAAAAGTTACTTGTTTCAGATGCAGACAAAAAGGTCATTTCAAACGGGAGTGCAAAAACAGAGAAGTGATTGGTGCTCAGAATCCGTTTGAAAAAGAAGACTACTACCGGAAAGCCATCTATCAGCAAGTTGGTCAATTACAAGATTCACAAACGGCTCATGGTAGAAAGATTGAAGATTCAAAGAAAGGATGTTTGGTAGATTTCAACTGGAGCAAATACATATCTTCTGAAAACTCAGCATGTTTGGTAGATCAGAATGATGAAGAATTACCTGAAGGATTTAGCTGGGATATGTTTGTGGATGAGAAAGGTGGTTTCAAAGCATTTATTGCAAAAATAGTCAAAGAACCAGATTTGTTTGCTACGTGGATGAGATCTATTGGTGAGACAGTGAATAGTGTGAAAGAAGAATCTGATGAATTTAATGAAAGTTCTGACAGTGATGAAGAAAGTTTGAAAAGTTCTGATGAGAGTGTTCAAAATGATGATAGTTCAGAAAAAGAAGTTGTTTTTGATCAAACACCAGTTGATTCTGGTTGTTCAGATACTGAGTCTGAAAAATCTACACAGTTTGATCAAACTCCAGTTGATAGCAGCAATGATGATGAAGAGGAAAAACATATTAATGTTGCAAAAAGACATTTATCTCCTGAAAGTTTTCATTTTTATTTTGCAGATAGAATGGAAAAGCTGAAAGAAAAAAAAACTGAAAAAGAACAACAACAAGATGTGAAGATTGAAAATGTTGTTGAAGAAGAAAAGGTGACTGAAGTTGAAAAGGAAACTTGTGAAGAAAAAATTATTGAAGTGGTGAAGACTGTAGAGGTTGAAAAGATTGTTGAGGTTGAAAAGCCTTGCACAAAGTGTTCAGAAATTTGCAAGAAGTGTGAAGATAAAGATGTGTTGTTGTTTGACAGAGAAAGATTGATAGAGAAGTTGCTGTCTGACATCAATTATGTGAAAGAATCTTACAGTGTCTTGAACAGAACGGTGACAAGTCTTCAAACAACAAATTCTGAAAGAGAGAAGGCGTTAACCATGACTAATTCGACTTTGATGCAAAAACAAAAAGCAATTAATCATTACATTGAAGAGAATGCAAAACTAAAGCAAGAGTTGGAAAATGAAAAGATCGAGAATGAAAGAATCAGAAGGTTACTTCTTAGTTATTCATGTTCTGACTATGTGATTGATAGAGTTTATCCTACTGTTGCAGGTTTTGAAGCATTTGAAGATGAAAGGAAAAAGAATGAGACTGGTAAGAAATCGACTGTTAAGTATAACAAGTGTCCGCCTCCTATCTGGGAAGGTTATTCTCCTAAGAAACCAAATGAGGAGCAAGTTGAAAAAGCAGTCAATATAAAGTTAAAATCAGAGGAAACTGACGTTTTACCAGATAACATTGATATCACGTTTACCTCGTCTGATACTGATCATGAGTCTGAGTTAATCAAAAAGATGGTCGATCAGGTGTTGGATACTGAAGAGGTGTCTGAGTCAAAGTCTGAGTCTGGGTGTTCAAGTTCGTCAATCAAAAGTTCGAGTTCGTCGGTCACAAATTCCAAATCCTCGGAAAAACGGTCTTATAGTAAAGAATTTTTGTTATCAAAAGCAAATTTGGATGATGAAACATTTAAAGTTGCATATACTTTAAATGGTTCTGACAAATTATATTCTGATGAAGAGTTTCCTATGGATAGTATTAGATTTGACAAGATCAAAAAGGTTTTCAAAATCACAGAAATTAATATTTCTGACACTAAAAATTTAAATCTTACTGAAAAATCTAAAAAATACACTTCAAGAGTTCAACAAAGGTTAAACAAGAAAAAAGGGAAAAAGGATTACAATTTTAGTTCTGGTTTTCAAAAGAAAACAAACCAAAATTGTAATTACAAAAGAAAAGGTTTAGGTTTTATTCAGCAAGAAAGTTACAGAAAGGTAAACAATTCTAAACCAAAAACAAAATTTGTTTCAGGTGGAAGTGTTGAAGATGAACAGAAGAAACCTTTCTGGAAAGAAACAAACCAGGAGTTTCTTGTTGAAAGAAAAAGAACAGGAACTGGAGTTTTTCATTCAAGAGACATTCCAAAAGACACAAGAACTTGTTTTCAATGCCAAGTTGTTGGACACATAGCTCACAATTGTCCAAACAAAGACAACAGAAAACAGGGAGTATCCGATAAACTCAAAGAAAAACTGGTTGAAAAGAATGTTTCACCAACTACAAACTTCAAAATTTTTGAAAATTCAAAAAATGAAGTTGGTGAAAGTTCTAAAAGATTTTACAAAAAGAAGGCTCATTTTGACAATCAAAAGTGGGTTGTTAAAGAATCTGATGTAAAATCTGGCAATGAATCTGATTCCACAAAATCAGATGAGTCACAGGTGGAAAAGAAAAGTTCAGTGGATGATGTGGAAATTCCATCACTGAATGGTAATGTTAAGAAAATTTTCAAGAAAATGATTGAGGGGAAAGTAAAGGGGGTTAAAGATTTTTATGCAAATAAAAAGGCAACATATAACCCTACTGCCCAGGAATTGGAAGCCACCAAGTCTGAGAAGACTTGGGTGGAAGTTTGTTTTCCGTAAGTCTCAGGACTTGCCGGAGATCCCAAGTTTATATCGCGGATCAGGAATCGGCATCTTTCTTGAAAATTGTTTTTGTGAATAGTTAAATTTTGGCAAGTCATATTGCAGGAATTGACGGAGCTTCCAGGTTGGTAAATGTGAAGCAGGAATCGGCATCTTGATTGGTAAAATGGTTTGTGTAGATGGTTTATTCCTACATATGTTTTAAATGTTGGATATTCTTACAAGTGGAAAGAGGTTGCTTAATTGCAAACAGTGAATCAAGGACATTAAGTTGTACTTGATTTACTACAGTTGATAAAACTGACAAGATGATGAACCATATCCCCATACTTAACAAGTGGTAAACCTACAAGTGGTAAATACAAACTCATTTTCCGGAAAAATCATTTTGATTAAAACAAACTTAAGTGTTTTGAAATCTAAATGAGAAAATGGTTTGTGATAAGGGGAGCTCTGATTGTTTATGCATAGTGAATGGCGATTTGATGCGATTCGATGTCAGTTGTCAATTCTATTGTACAGTTTGTTTTCAAATTTCCTAAAATGTGTTTGCATTTTAGGGGGAGTAGAAAATTTCAGAAAATCCAAAAACATTTGAAAATTTGAAAAAGACAAAAACATGATAAAATGAAAAACGAGTTTTGTTGTAAAAAGAGGAAATGATAGTACATCAGTAGACAGTCACAGTATGCTAAAGAAATGTAATGTTTAAATAGAATTAAACGGTCTCACTGATGATATGCCAATAGGTTTTTACACATTTAGTAAGCTTTTTCGGGATATAAACTAAAATTCAAGCTTGCTTATTTTGTGGGGAACACTACTTGGATATATAGGTAACCCCTGAAATTTCGTTTGAAAGGTCCCTTATTCTGAGATATTAGGTCTTTATGCTCAGTGATATCTGGGGTATTATCCCGGGACTTCTGCTGAAAGGAATTTCTGACCTAGTCCCCGGAGAATACTTTCCTCATGCTTGAAATATAGCGCAGCCCTCAGCAAATTGATGAAACAATAAAATTGATAGTCATTGCTGTTGTAATGCAAAAGATCCTCTAAAGGGGATACACCAAAAGTCGAAGCCGTCATCTCTCTGCGTATCGAAAGATCGACCTGAGCTCTCACGGCCCTCGCACTATAATTTATTCCCCTGACAGATATCATCTGTGGTATACTCACCTGTAAGACTGAATATTGGGATCTGGATACGGGAGTATATTCAAGAGGTGGGACACATGAATGAGTTTAAGTTCTTAAAACAACTAACTCATATCCTGAATCAGTTGAAATTTGTGTGAAAATTTAAGTGGATCAGTATATTGGCAATCTAAGTGAATTGTTTAATTCTTAATGTGTAACTAAGCTCAACGGTACTTGTGACTTGTCATAAACTGATATGATCCTCTTACACGAACTCACAAAAATATTGTCTGTAAATATTTCTTTACTGTATTGCATTTCTTTACATTAAAAAATTCCAAAAAGATTTTAGTGTGTTTTAGCATAAGTTTTGAAAAATCCAAAAAGATTTTCGACAACTGATATTGAAAAGCTGATTTTCAAAATTTCAAGTGCTAAACATGATGACATTATTGTAAAGAGGGAGTAAATCTTAAATGAAAAATTTATTTTTGAAATTTTATAATTGGTTCATCAAATGAAAGTGAGATGTGAATTTGAGGGAGAGTTAGTATTAGTGCATATAATTTGTTAAATTTAGAAATTTATATTTGGGTTAAGATTTTTCCAGATATTGACCTGATGCTGATGAACTTAAGGAATCAAGAGATCTGATCAAGAGAATTAGACTTGATTTTGAAAAGCCAGGTTTTGATATCTGAAGTTTTAGAGAAACAGACAGAGATCCTGAAGATTGTGCTGAAGAACAAAGGAATACCAGCAAATCAAGAGGGGGAGTCTGGAGAGAACATCTGAGAAGAAAAGTTCGGAAAAGCCCATAGATAGATCAAGACTGAAGAACTGAAGATACAGTTGGTGCTGGATGCGACTCGTCAACATCTGAGGGGGAGTTTGTTGATGCACTACATCTGTTGACTTCGTCTTGTATCGAATCTTAGATTTCATTGTATAGATCAGGGCACGTTGTACGAGAATATGTAAAATTATATAGGTAGTTAGAGATGATATCGCTCATGTGTACAAGAGGGTATCGCTTATGTGTACATGACACATAAGCGAAATCACTAACATGGGGTATCGCTTATGTGGTCTGTCACATAAGCGAAACCATCACCCTATATATATAGGGTCCTCTTGAGCGAAATCAGAGGAAGACTCTTGACAACTACGCCGAAGTGCTGCCGGTGTGAGATTTGAGCTGTAATTGTCATCCAATCAATCAAACAGTGTTTTAAAGCTATTTCTACCTGTGTTTCTTGTAATTCCGCACCTGAAACATAGGAGAACGCCTCTGATCGACTCGTTCGGATCCGAACACGATCCTACAACCCGGCTATTTAGGACTGTATCCCTGCTGACTCAGACTACTTAGCCGAGGGTAACGTCACCTTCAAAAGAGGGGCCTACCATAATTTGCATTAATAACTTAATTAATTATCTTTCAATAATCCGACCCTTTAGGATTGTATCCTTGCTGACTCAAACTACTGGGTTGAGGGTAACGTCACCTTCAAAAGAGGGGCCTACTACAATAACTAAGATAATCTCTTAAAATAGTGCAAAAGTGCGGAAATAATCAAAGGTTACACTATACACGAGTCGGAACCAAGTGATTCATCTTGTCTATCTGTTTTTATTTTATTTTTATTTTCAGCATTTTAGTTAGTTTTTATTTTTCTTAGTTTAAAAACCTTTTTTCCAACTTTTTTATTTGATTAGACGTTGAGGATAAACCAGTACTAAAAGCTCTTGTGTCCTTGGACGACCTCGGTATCTTACCAACACTATACTACGCTCACGATGGGTGCACTTGCCCATATGTGTGTTTAGTGTTAGTAAATATCGTGTTTTATAAATTTAAAACTTGGCTAAAAAGTGTAAAAGGGCTTAAAATATACTTAAACCTACATATACACCTAACACGCATCATTGCCTGATACCTTAGCAACGATAGTACTATAGTTTGGACTCAGCACCTGTCGTGGACGGGGGTTGCTAAGGGTATTTCTTCACGTGTCACGGTGGTGATATGTGTTGCGCACTCTACAACTCGCAGTCACGTGTGTGCATATTTCATTGTCGATAACCTACTAGCTTCACTTTGCTACATGTTACATGTTGGTTATGCATAAACGATTTCGCTATCTACTATACTATCAAACTTGTATGCTCACCTTTACACTATGTGTATTGACCTCTATTTTAACGTATGTGACAGGTGTTTAGGATGCTTGCTTGTTATTTGCTGGAATCAAGCTAGGATGGAGTCTAGAAACAAATCTAATAAAATATGAGTTGTCAGAACATTTGAATTGTCTTTGAGATACTATGTCTGTAATGATTATTTTGCTGGATATGTTTTGGTATGGGACTTAACGTTAAATATTCGGTAATATTAGTTGTTATGGACTTCTCCTGGACAATCTTTTTTGCTCAGTGCCACGCCCCGTTGTTTCCGCCATCGGTTGGGGTGCGACAGATTGGTATCAGAGCCATAACTATAGGGAATTAGGCAAGACTCGACCTAGTCCGGGTCGATGTCTTAGAAACGACCTAGTCTATAGTCTAGGTACCCACAGACCGCCTTGTGCGAACCCGGTAGGGGTTCCGCATGAGCCTATTTCTACTGTTCGATCGACTCGCAATCATGCTATACTCTATCACTCTACCTTTCCTAAGGCAGTTGCACCACACGCTATTTTCGAGAATGAACGAGTGATTAGATCGAGATTAGGTGTGAAAACCGCAAACTCTCGATTGGATTGCTTGTTCGACGCGCCATTTTTTACTATAAACACGTGAATTTGCATTGAATCAGGAGTGAAATCCATACTTTGACGCAAATTTTCCCTCACTATATCGTGATTCTATCACACAAACAGGAATAAAGTCGTTAAGTCAGGGGTGAAACCCGAACCTCGATGACTTGTACCACTCTCTACTTTGGTTTTACAAAACTCTCACCAAAGTCTCGACGGACTCCAATGACTTGAGTCACGCTGAAACTGGAAGAATGCGTGTCGTTTGCCCAAATCGAGGCTAGAGCACAGTCCAGAAGGCCAAAGTGTGCACTCGAAGTCCTTGTGAATAGTCGAATCACTTTGGTTAGTCAACGTCTCACACCCAGACGCTCCCATCGCTGATTTTATGTGTTTCGATTCTGGATTTCGCCACCGCTAACTCTGAAATTTGTCGATTTTATGGGAAGTTTTATGTGTTTTTATGTGGTTTTGCATGTTTATGTGTTTCGATTTTTGGTGATTTATACGCTTTTCGCTTTCATCTCGATCAACACGCACTTCACATCTATCTCAAAACATCAACAAATCGCATGCTATGTTACCCGCAATCTCGCTAATCGCAATCGCTACTCTCGAACGCACGAACTTTGAATGATAGGTGAATACATGCAATACATGTAGGTGAATACGTGCAAAATATAATGTGATTTATGTGGTTTACGTGCTTCTGTGCTTTAGTGTTTCTGTGTTTTTTGTGCCTACGTGAATATGTGCTTAAGTGAGTGAACGTGTTCTTGTGCTTTAGTTATAAAAGTAGCTCGTGGTGAGATAATAGACTATGCTAGATTAATCGAATTGTGTTTGAGTCCTGTGGCGATGTCTGTTGCAGACAATGTCGTCATTCGGATCTCACACTACTCGCTCCGCCCGTCGCAATCATGAGGACAAACGTATCGCTGCTCTCGTCGCTAAGCAGATGGCGAAAGTTATTCCGCAAATTGTCAGCGAGCTGAATGAAAACGCTAGCAAGTCCTCTGACGAGTCCAGGACTGATTCTCCTCGCGCTCCTTTTAGCTTCAAGCAGTTTAAAGCCTGCGGACCCAAATAATTCACCAGAGAAGATGGACCGACTACCATGTTTCAATGGTTTGATTCTATTGAAGTCACCCTGTGCCAAAGCTGATGTCCTGATAATCTCCGCACTGTTAACGCCACTGGCGTTTTCCAGTTCAGGGCTCTGGACTGCTGGATTGCCGAAAGAAACAAGCGTGGAAATGATGCAGCCTATGGGCTTACGTGAGATGAGTTGAAGGATATCACGATGAAGGAGTTCTGCCCTTCCCACGAGCTTCAGAAGCTGGAGGACGAGTTCTGGCACATCAAGCAAGAGGGTGGCGACAACGCTGGTCTAACTGCCCGCTTCAAGCAGCTGAGTATCATTTGTTCGGGTCAAGTTACTACCCCTGAAATCACCATCAAGAAATACACCCGTGCTCTACCGGATTGTGTGGCTGATTTCGTGCAAGCTGCGAAGACGACAACTATTGAAGAGACCTTCCTGCTCGTTGCCGAGATTAATGACAAGCGATTTCGGGCTGATTACTTTGATAAGGCCTCCAAGAATCTTCACCAAGCCACCGCCGCTCCCACCGCTGAAACCGCCGCCGCACCGCAAGCCTCAAAATCATCCCGCCGCAAGAGAAAAAACAACAACAATAGCAAGAATTGTGCTGTTACCACTGACCCGCTCCAAGCCATCACTGCTCAACCGCAACCTCAAAACTACCAAGTAGCGGCCCCGGTGACCCATGCACCGCCAGCCAAGCGTGCATATACTGGTCCTCACCCGCTTTGCCCTACCTGTACCTATCATCTTCCCGTGGGGATTGCTTGCAGATTCTGTGTTCACTGCAACCTGTACGGCCACTTTACTGCTAACTGCCGTACTGGTCCACGTCAAGCTCCAGCTCCAGCTCAAGGTCAAGCTCCCGCACCACAAGCTCTCCTTCCTGCTCCACAGGGCCAACAAGCCGCTCCTCCACCCGCTGCTCACGCTAGATCTTGCTTCGCATGTGGTGATCCCAACCACTTTTCAAACATGTGCCCCAATAGAGTGGTGAAGCAAGAGCCACAGCAGCAGCCGTAACAACATCAACAGCAACAGCCTCAGTAGCAGCAGCAACCAGCAGCCCGCGGACGTGCTTTCAACATCAACGCCCGCTAGGCTCAAGCAGACAACAATGTGGTTAATGGTACGTTCCTCGTAAATGGTATATATGCTTCGTGTTTGTTTGATACTGGAGCAGATAACTGTTTTGTATCGTTTGAATTCAAAAGCTCCTTAATCGTAACCGCCCCCATATCCCCTCGACGTTCGATGTTGAAGTTGCCACTGGAAGAACCGTCGTTGTCAATTCC
Organism: Helianthus tuberosus; assembly: GCA_030545235.1. NCBI lineage: Eukaryota > Viridiplantae > Streptophyta > Magnoliopsida > Asterales > Asteraceae > Helianthus > Helianthus tuberosus. The sequence continues at coordinate 165,345,701 of CM060396.1, forward strand.
GTTCTACCTGATTGTACTCTTGAGCTCAACAATCACGTCTTCCCTATCGACCTTATTCTGATGCAGCTCGGTAGTTTTGACATCATAGTAGGCATGGATTTTCTTCGCAAAAATCATGCTGAAGTCGTTTGATTTGATAAAATGATTCGTTTCTCACTCGCTAATGGTGATCAATTGTGTGTTTACGGTGAAGTTGCGTCGAAGAAACTCCAACTCATGTCGTGTGTCCAGGCTAGCAAGTATCTCCGCAAGGAATACCAAGCTTACTTGGCTCACATTGTAGTAGCGGAGAAAAAGGAAGTAAGGTAATAGATAAGGTGCCTGTGGTTCGTGATTTTCCTAACGTGTTCCCTGATGATTTACCTGGTTTACCTCTGAGTCGTGATATCGGCTTCCGTATTGATCTCATTCCTGGAGCAAATCCTGTTGCTAAATATCCCTATCGCCTCGCTCCGTCTGAAATGCGTGAACTCTCGAGTCAACTCCAGAAATTGCTTGACAAAGGCTTTATTCTCCCTAGCACCTCTCCTTGGGGCGCACCAGTCCTGTTTGTCAAAAAGAAGGATGGGTCGTTCCGGATGTGCATCGACTATAGGGAGTTGAATAAGCTGACTATCAAGAATCGCTATCCCTTGCCTCGAATCGATGATTTGTTTGACCAATTACAAGGTGCAACGTGTTTCTCGAAGATTGATTTACGCTCAGGCTATCACCAGCTACGCATTCAAGAGGAGAATATACCCAAAACCGCTTTTCGAACTCGATACGACCACTGTGAATTCGTTGTTATGCCCTTTGGTTTAACCAACGCACCGACGCTCTTTATGGATTTGATGAATCGCGTGTGTAAACCCTTTCTCGACCGCTTCGTTATCGTGTTCATCGATGATATCCTGATCTATTCGAAGTCGAAAGCCGAACACACGCAACATCTACGTTTGGTTCTCGAACTACTCCAGGGGAATCGACTCTATGCCAAGTTCTCCAAGTGTGAATTTTTGCTAGAGAAGGTTCAATTCCTCGGTTACATTGTCAATAGTCAAGGTATTCACGTCGACCCCGCGAAGATTGAAGTTGTTAAGAGTTGGATTACACCCAAGAACCCGTCTGAAGTCCGTTCTTTTCTCAGACTAGCGGGCTATTATCGCCGATTTGTCGAAGGATTCTCTAAAATCGTCGTTCCGCTTACTTCTCTCATGCATAAAGACAAGCCTTTTGTTTGGGGAACTGAACAAGAGACTGCCTTTCGAACCCTCAAGCATATGCTCTGCAATGCTCCTATTCTCGCTTTACCCGACGGAAATGATGACTTCGTTGTCTACTGCGATGCCTCGAACCTTGGTCTTGGTTGTGTTCTTATGCAACGGGACAAGGTTATCGCTTACGCATCTCGTCAGCTCAAGATCCACGAGAAGAACTATACAACCCACGATCTCGAGCTTGGTGCAGTTGTTTTTGCGTTGAAGATTTGGCGACACTACCTTTATGGTACCAAGTGTACGGTCTTCACAGACCATAAGAGCCTACAACACATCCTCAGCCAGAAGGAACTGAATATGCGCCAACGCCGATGGGTGAAACTTCTTAATGATTAAGACTGTGAGATTCGTTATCATCCTGGCAAAGCAAATGTCGTTGCCGACGCTTTAAACCGACGAAGCTATTTGCATAGCGTTCGTAATACCCAAGCTCAGCATAATCTCGAAGCTCTTATCCGCGACACTCAACATGCTTGTTTTACCGAACGTACCTTGAAGAGGGAAAGGATTCTCAATAATGGCGAACAGTTGGTGAATAAGTCGAATGGTATATTCCATTATCTAGACCCAATTTGGATCCCCAAGCGTACCCACTTGCGAAAAATTCTGCTGGACGAAGCCTACAAGTCCCGGTATTCTATTCATCCCGGTGCCGACAAAATGTACCAGGACCTTCACTACAAGTACTGGTTTCCTGGAATAAAGAAGGATATCGCTATCTATGTTTCGAAGTGTCTGACTTGTTCCAAAGTCAAGGCCGAACAGCAAAGACCCTCTGGCTTACTCGTCCAACCCGAGATCCCTTTGTGGAAATGGGATAGTATAGCTATGGACTTCATAACGAAACTCCCGCGCACGCTATCAGGTCACGATAGCATCTGGGTTATCGTTGACCGACTTACTAAATCCGCTCATTTTCTGCCGATACGAGAAGACCTTAAGGTAGAAAAATTAGCCCGGATCTACACCGGAAACGTTTCACTTTTTTTAGCCAGAAACTTGATGCGTGTGAAGTGTATATATAAGTTTAAGTATATTTTAAGCCCTTTTACACTTTTTTTAGCCAAGTTTTAAATTTATCAAACACGATATTTACTAACACTAAACACACATATGGGCAAGTGCACCCATCGTGAGCGTAGTATAGTGTTGGTAAGATACCGAGGCCGTCCAAGGACACAAGAGCTTTTAGTACCGGTTTATCCTCAACGTCTAATCAAATCAAAAATTTAGAAAAATGTTTTAAACTAAGAAAAATAAAAACTAACTAAAATGCTGAAAATAAAAACAGATAGACAAGATGAATCACTTGGTTCCAACTTGTGTATAGTGTAACCTTTGATTATTTCCGCACTTTTGCACTATTTAAGAGATTATCTTAGTTATTGTAGTAGGCCCCTCTTTTGGAGGTGACGTTACCCTCAACCCAGTAGTTTGAGTCAGCAAGGATACAATCCTAAAGGGTCGGATTATTGAAAGATAATTAATTAAGTTATTAATGCAAATTATGGTAGGCCCCTCTTTTGAAGGAGACGTTACCCTCGGCTAAGTAGTCTGAGTCAGCAGGGATACAGTCCTAAATAGCCGGGTTATAGTATTAATAGTAGTTTAACTTATGAGGGGATCAAAGAGTTTGGACCCCCGCCATCCAATACTGTTAAGTATTGAAGGAGGTCCTACTAAATTTGACCCAGGTTCCTTGCAGGATCTCTAAACGCTGAACAACGGCAAGACTCTTACCAAACCGTTCCCTTAACCCCCGACCAGGTAGCCAACATACCTCCATATAGACCGTGGAGATATGAATGGTGAAAATCTTTTATATTATATAGACAGTAAAATAATGCCAAGACACCACGGACAAACGATAAGGAAGAATCACCTTCAACATAAGAAACTAGTTATTAAAGTCATTAATACATAACCAATTAAAAAGTGCGAAAAGATTAAAAATAAAAATTATTACACTAGACACTTTGTCTTCACCAAGTGATGTAAGAGACTTAGGCAAACATGGCCTTGATTGTCAAGAACTCTTACGATCAATCTTGGATCCCGAGACGACTCACACACTCTATGATGGACAATGGATGATGGTGGTGGATGATGGTGTTATGGTGGTGGTGGGTGGTGGGTGAAGTGTGAGAGATGTGGTGTGCCAAGGGATGGTTTGAGCTTGAGCCAAGCACTCCTATTTATAGGCTGGACAGAAGCTCGGGCACGGCCGCGTGTCCAGTGGGCACGGCCCCGTGTCCACATCCTTCTCTTTCTTCATTTATTGCAGCTTGTCTTTATTAGTTGACCACGCCCCCGTGTCCGCTGAGCACGACCCCGTGTGTAGAAGCATATCTGTACTATCAAGATTTGCTTGGATTCTGCAAATCTTATAGTTGACCATGGCCCCGTGGTGGGCAATAGAAGCTTCTACCACTTTGTCTTTTATGCTGACACTTGGGCACGCCCCCGTGCTGGCTGAGCACGGGGCGTGTTCAGTCTCCTGTCTTCTTGTTTTGCTTGGGAAGATGCTGTCGTGGGGTCGGGCATGTCACGTTTGTTCCTTTTCTTGCATTTATGTTAGATTTTGCTGTCTTTTTGCTTCTTTTGTTAATTTGAGCTCATTTAATCCTGAAAATACAAAAGGAAGACAAAAGCACACTTTTTCCAACATTAGTACTAAAAAAGGGTTAGTTTTATGCCACAATTGATGCAATTTATATGTTGCATTTTGCACACATCAAATACCCCCACACTTGAATCTTTGCTTGTCCTCAAGCAAAACTCTTTATAATATGGCTTTACACTCCCAAATGGAATGGGTAGAAGAGAAAGTTTTTGGGCTTGTCATAGAGTGTCGGGATTTCCAAGATTCTTTATTAAGTTTTATTTTTATTTATTTACAATCCTATTCGTCATGATTTATTTAAAACTTTTCATAAGATAAATTACTTATTAGGGCATAACATGCCTCTTTAAAATTCCATTTATATACAAGTTCACATACCTTACGGGGATCACTCAACACTCGGTCAAAAATGTATTTTAGTGGATCACTCGAGAGCGGCATGGAATTTACTCCTACCATAGGCTTGCCAAACAATCAATCCTCCTCCTTTTTAACTATATACCTTTGTAAATATCAAGAGGACTTTTGGGTGAAGGGTTAGGCTTGGGTTAAAGGTAGGTGGTTGGGTTAGTGGTTAGTAGAAAATGGCGAAAAACGTAACAAGCGTCGGTTTTCGTAAGACTTTTTATTTTTGTAACTTTTATTTTGATGAAGCTATTATTCAAACAAAGTTATTTTTGATGAACTTGTTTGTTTTTTTTTTCTTTTGCTTCATCATCAATTTTATTTATTTTTTTTTTTTTTGAGAAAGTCATATGAAAACCGAGCTAGTTACTAAAACAAGGGGTTAAAAATGAAAAAGGTTTTGGTGGGTGAAAGGGTGTTTGGTTTGGATTATGAAATGAAAAGGTTTAGGCAAAGGGGCTAACTAGGGGGATTTTGGGTAGGTGGTAAAAAAAATAATAATAATGGTGTAGAAATAAAAAGGGTTAGTCCTAATGCCTCCATCATTTACTTACTCGGGTTTAAGTTGGTAAGGACCAGGAATGTATCGTCATGGCAAGTTCTAGAGTCGTAAGAACCAAGCGGCTATTCACACAAGAAACGAAAAATGAGCATTTAGTTTAATGATATGTAATTGTATGCTCAATAAAGGCTCAAAACTCACTTTTGTGGGAATGGGTTTTTATGTGATCAAGCATATATAATCAAATTTTAACTAAGTTTGCCATGCCTTTTCATAATTTTCTTATGTTGGTTCTTTTTATCACCATGCTATCGGTTGTAAATTTGTAAAAATATAACCTTTTTAGAATTTTGAAATTCCCAAGTTAAACCTAGACAAGTAAAAAAAAATGAAAATTTTTGAAAAAAATTCGGGGTGATTAGCGGTTCCAATAGAGTTTTGTGTAAGGCTTGTATTTAGGACTTGCAAGATTCAAGGTTTTAGCATCCCCCCACACTTAAATTACACATTGTCCTCAATGTATCCCAAAAATAAGTTTTTAGGTTGATTGAATGTGTAAAAAGGTGTGAAAAGCAAAAAAATTGTGTTTCTGGGCGCTGAACACGGCCCCGTGTTCAAGTGTCAGTAACAAAATTAAATCAAGAGAAACAGAAGTCTGGACACGGGGGCGTGTTGGGTGAGCACGACCCGTGTCCAGTTTACCTGAACTGGGTATTTCTGTAGAATGTGCAGCACGGGGCCGTGTTGGGCGGACACGGCCCGTGCCGAACTTACTGTAATGAAGAATTTTTTGTCGGATGGTCCTGTTTTCCTGCATGGGGTGCTGGTTCAAGTTTCCCTTGCATCCTTTGCCATTTCAAGTGTGTTTTATTCCTGAAAATTAAAACTAACTAGAAGACATAAAGATTAATCTAAACTAAACTAAGGATAGTTCTGTGGAATGCCTCCGTGGTGCGCCACGTTTATAAGGGTCCTTGGCTAGACCCAAAGCCTGGTCATATGTTACCCAAGTGGGATGTTTTACATCCCATGCTACACCGTCGGAGAGCGTCATCCAAACTTGAGTCTATGACCTTAATGTAGTTGACTGGGTCTTCGTCCGCTACTCTCTTTCCACATTCAAACTTTACTTCCTTGTCCCCAAACTTTAATGTTAGTGTTCCGTCATTCATGTCCACCACTGCTTGGGCGGTGGCTAGAAATGGCATCCCAAGGATGAGAGGGACATCGGTGTCTTCCTCCATGTCTAGGATGACAAAATCGGTCGGGAAAACGAAATTGTCAACTTTGACCAATAGATTTTCAGCGACACCTTGTGGAAATTTGACGGATCTGTCGGCGAGTTGTATGCTCATCTTTGTAGGGCTCGTTGTTCCTAGGCCGAGTCGTTTGAACATTGATGTGGGCATGAGGTTAAGGCTAGCCCCAAGATCGGCTAATGCATTACGAATGGGGGATTCCCCGATCGAGCAAGGAATCGTGAAGCTTCCGGGATCAATTTTCTTTTGTGGGAGTTTGTTGAGTACTAAGGCGGAGCATTCTTCGCCTAAGTTAACTAATTGCAATGATTCAATTTTCCTTTTGTGAGTGAGGAAGTCCCTCATAAATTTTGCATATTTAGGCATTTGGGCGAGGACCTCAATAAAAGGGATATTAACATGCAATTGTTTTAGTAAATTTTCGAACTTTGCGAATTGCTCATCGGTCTTTTGACGATTTAACCGACCGGGGTATGGAACCGGAGGAGTCTTGGTGGGCTCTTAATTTGGTGGAGAAGCCTTTTCTGGTTGGGGCGCGGGTGAAGTCGTGCTTTGGCCGAGCTGACTTCTTTCAACAGGTGGTAATGGGGCATCCTCGAGACCCACGGTTCGGTTTCTCAATGTGATGAGATGTACTTGCGCCTTTGGGTTGGTTTCGGTATTGCTTGGTAACGCGCCTTGTGGTCTCTCGGAGAAATTTTGAGCTATTTGATTTAATTGTTTTTCAATGTTTTGAATGCTAGCTTGTTGATTTCTAAAATTCGATTCCAATTGCTGAAATCGATCCGAGTTTTTTTTTTCGGTTTCGGAGATGAGGCGATATACAGTATCTTCAAGCCGTTCTCTTCCACCTTGTTGTTGAGAAAAATTTTGTGGTTGTCGAAAGTTAGTTCGTTGGTTACTACTATTGCCGGGATCTCTCCAACCAAGGTTGGGGTGGTTACACCATCCTTGGTTGTAGGTACCCATTGGTGGACCCGACGGCCTAGGTCTATTATCAATGTAGTTTACCGTTTCTGTTTGATCATCTACTTCTTTCATACAACTCCAATTTTCATGTGGTCCACCACACCCCTCACAAGCCATAACCGAGGCCGTTTTTGTCATTTCTAACTTTTTGATTTTCAAAGAAAGGGCATCGATTTGGGCTTGTAAAGAAGTGCTTTCATCAACCTTATGGGCGCCTGGGGCAATAGATTTATTACCTCGGGGAGTGTGCCACTGAAAATTGGTTTGAGCAATTTCCTCAATTTGATTGTATATTTCATTTGGGCGACGATTACTGTCACACCCCAACCGATGGCGGAAACATCGGGATGAGACGAACAAATTGCTCAAAACATCATAACACTATGTGACAATATTTAATTAAACTCGAATTTCATTGCAAGAACTAAATTGTCATACAACATTTAAAAATGGAAGTAACAACATTGTTCAAATTCAAATCAATAAAAGATAAATAGATTAAAGGTGTGTATCTAGTCCACCCTACACTTGTTTCATCAATCATCCATACTTCATTAATCAACCTGCAACATGTATTAAAATAGAGTTTCAATGCAAAGGCAATGAGCGAGTATACAAGTTTGTTTACATAGCATAATAGAATAAAAACTCAAATCCAACATGGTTCATAATATGTGAATTACTAGTATGCAATTTTGGCGTACACTATGATCAAACCCAAGAATCCAACGCATAAAATAGCCTAATCCCAATTGATAGTGGGATGGTAAATGTTTAAACTTAACAATACCCCAAGTTTAACGGGCGGTGCGTAAATCCTATAGCGCTATAATTGTTAAGGTGGGCTAGCAAAGTTAATGAGCATATACGTTCCAAATCGTTCAAATAGAGCATACAAGAATCATAAGTAAAGCACATTAGTTTCATGTTTGTACAAGGATTGAGTATGTTTTAGTTTCTAGTTTCAAAGATTGTTTACATAATGTACATGTTGCATCCCAAATTAAAAGGGGAAAAAGGGATCGAGTATACTCACATTGATTGCGTATAAGAGTTCCTTGAAGTATCGCACGAGTAAAGATGGAAAAAAAATCCAAGAGAGCAAACGAAATAGTTATCCTAGAGATTTGGAAATATAAAAGGGATTTGTTAAAAATTTGTATGCTTAAATATAATTTCCAACATTCAGGTTTTACAATTTGTTTAATTAGATATTCTATTTCTTTTATCTCATTCTAACATAATGAGTTTAACATAAATTAAAGGTTTTCATATAAATGGGTTAGTTAAGGTTGATGGATTGTTTTCGGTTGTTATATTAAAAGGAAAATTGATTGAAAAAAAAATAATGTTCAAAATAGCCCAAAAACCGGCCTGGAACGTGCTAGGGCCGGGGATCGAACCTGCGACCTTTCGTTTGGAATTTGTTGGGTTTCTAATTCATTTAAACATAACTCGTGAGTTGTCTTCCTCATTTTAAAACAAAACCAAACAGTAACAACCCAACTGATTTTATATCTTATATTTATGAACCATTCAACAATTGTAAATTATACTTTTGTTAATAGAAGATATAACTGTTTACGTAAATTCAAGCAAATATCAAATTGATGAGTTTTCAAATCAAAGTTTTCAAGCACAAAGCAAATGTGGTTCTTCAATAGTTCATTGTATATGAAAGGATTTATACGAGAATAAAAAAAAGGTTCGATAAAGAAAGTATACCGAACGATACGTGGCGCGATTCCCGTTGTGACTTCGGACGTCTCCGGCGTGAGTACGGGTCCTCCGGCAATCTTCGGTGAATATGAAGGGGTTCGAATGAGACTGTGGCGATGACGTGATACCGTCGCGAACCTCGGGCGGCTCCGGTGAGCTTCGAAATTTAATATTCTGATTAATGTATTTTGGGACTTGGGATACACGTGATGAGTGTATCCACAATACATCATTGCTTTGTTATTTTCCATTATTCACATCGGCCTTTCAAGCCATGCTTTAATTTCCATTTAGTTAAATAAACCAATTCATCATCACCTTATTAATACACATAGCTTATAATATATTTATATCAAAATGTGATTATATACCAAGAACCTCATAATTTAAATCATCGTAATTTGAAACTTTGTTTTTCACTATGACCACTTCAGGTAATAAACATTTTAAATTCACTAAATTGCAATATCCTAATGTCCTCTATTTATAATGTTACCATATAACACCTTAACTAAAAAAAAATAACTTGACTAACTATACTAACTTGAATCCTAACAAGACTATCTAGATTGTTTTATAAAATAAACAAAACTTTTATTTGTAATCTTAATTAATCTAATTAGTTAAATAAATAAAATAAATAACCATATTTATAAACGGATTAAAATAAGGATAAAAGTCTTTCAACGATTATTTAATTCGCGAAAAGTTTCCGAGTTTCAAGGATTAGGATCCAAAATTCAAAGCGGGTCGGATTTTGGAAACCCACTTTGACGGATGTTACAATTACCTAGAAGTCCCCCGGAGCTAGAATCAAGTGTTTGTCTTGTGTGTGACAACAACCCATTGTAGAAAGTGGATACTTGTTGCCATACCGCAAGACCGTGACGAGGACACTTTCTTAGTAGCTCCTTGAACCTTTCCCAAGTTTCATATAAGGATTCCCCATCCTCTTGTGAATATGTGTTAATTTCAGTCATTAATTTAGCTGTTTTAGCAGGAGGGAAATACTTATATAGGAACTTTTGGGCTAGTTCATCCCAGGTGTTTACCGATCCAACTGGGAGGGTGTTAAGCCAAGCCTTAGCTCGGTCTTTTAGCGAAAATGGAAACATTCAGAGGCAGATGGCGTCATTTGATGCTCCATTGATCCGAAAGGTATCACATATTTCTAAAAAAATAGTAATATGTAGATGGGGATCCTCGTCCGCAAGCCCATGAAGGTCGCGGAGTTTTGAAGCATTTGTATCAAATGCGGTCGAAGTTCGAAGTTATTGACTTCGACATTCGGTGCATTGATAGCGGCGCCGAGATTACCTACGGTGGGTCGTAGGTAATCCATGAGGGTACGTTGGTCCGCCATTGGAAGTGGGTCCCCCGAAACTTTCTCTTGATTTTTAGCTTTTAGTCTTTTTCTGAGAAAGCGTTCGGGTTCTTCTAGAGGTTCTTTTATGTCTCTACTAGAACTGGAGCTCATGCACTACGTAGGAAGTTCAAAAGTGGCGTCGAGGTTCCAATTCCTACAATAAAAACAGAAAAGAATGTTGGTCAGAAGGTTCACCACGGCCCCGTGCTCAGTGAACACGGCCCGTGGTCGGAGTTACAGTGATTGTTTTCCGGATCCCTGTTACTGGGAGTTGGACACGGCCCCGTGTTGCACCGACACGGCCCCGTGCTCAGCTCTCTGTAACTCGGAAAATAAAAACTGCCAGTGATAACGCTGGGCACGGCCCGTGTTCGACCAGGCACGGCCTGTGCTGAGCTCTGCAGAAACTGAAAAACTAAGAAAAATCATAAAAAAATGAAAAATAAGAAAAAACGATTAGGCCGTTGATTCCTAACTTTCTTAAAATCCTTGTGTCCCCGGCAGCGGCGCCAAAAACTTGATGCGTGTGAAGTGTATATATAAGTTTAAGTATATTTTAAGCCCTTTTACACTTTTTTTAGCCAAGTTTTAAATTTATAAAACACGATATTTACTAACACTAAACACACATATGGGCAAGTGCACCCATCGTGAGCGTAGTATAGTGTTGGTAAGATACCGAGGTCGTCCAAGGACACAAGAGCTTTTAGTACCGGTTTATCCTCAACGTCTAATCAAATCAAAAATTTAGAAAAATGTTTTAACCTAAGAAAAATAAAAACTAACTAAAATGCTTAAAATAAAAATAAAAATAAAAACAGATAGACAAGATGAATCACTTGGTTCCGACTCGTGTATAGTGTAACATTTGATTATTTCCGCACTTTTGCACTATTTAAGATATTATCTTAGTTATTGTAGTAGGCCCCTCTTTTGGAGGTAACGTTACCCTCAACCCAGTAGTTTGAGTCAGCAAGGATACAATCCTAAAGGGTCAGATTATTGAAAGATAATTAATTAAGTTATTAATGCAAATTATGGTAGGCCCCTCTTTTGAAGGTGACGTTACCCTCGGCTAAGTAGTCTGAGTAAGCAGGGATACAGTCCTAAATAACCGGGTTATAGTATTAATAGTAGTTTAACTTATGAGGGGATCAAAGAGTTTGGACCCCCGCCATCCAATACTGTTAAGTATTGAAGGAGGTCCTACTAAATTTGACCCAGGTCCCTTGCAGGATCTCTAAACGCTGAACAACGGCAAGACTCTTACCAAACCGTTCCCTTAACCCCCGACCAGGTAGCCAACATACCTCCATATAGACCGTGGAGATATGAATGGTGAAAATCTTTTATTTTATATAGACAGTAAAATAATGCCAAGACACCACGGACAAACGATAAGGAAGAATCACCTTCAACATAAGAAACTAGTTATTAAAGTCATTAATACATAACTAATTAAAAAGTGCGAAAAGATTAAAAATAAAAAAGTATTACACTAGACACTTTGTCTTCACCAAGTGATATAAGAGACTTACACAAACATGGCCTTTATTGTCAAGAACTCTTACGATCAATCTTGGATCCCGAGACGACTCACACACTCTATGATGGACAATGGATGATGGTGGTGGATGATGGTGTTATGGTGGTGGTGGGTGGTGGGTGAAGTGTGAGAGAGGTGGTGTGCCAAGGGATGGTTTGAGCTTGAGCCAAGCACTCCTATTTATAGGCTGAACAGAAGCTCGGGCACGGCCGCGTGTCCAGTGGGCACGGCCCCGTGTCCACATCCTTCTTTTTCTTCATTTATTGCAGCTTGTCTTTATTAGTTGACCACGCCCCCGTGTCCGCTGAGCACGACCCCGTGTGCAGAAGCATATCTGTACTATCAAGATTTGCCTGGATTATGCAAATCTTATAGTTGACCACGGCCCCGTGCCCGCTGAGCACGGCCCCGTGGTGGGCAATAGAAGCTTCTACCACTTTGTCTTTTATGCTGACACTTGGGCACGCCCCCGTGCTGGCTGAGCACGGGGCGTGTTCAGTCTTCTGTCTTCTTGTTTTGCTTGGGAAGATGCTGTCGTGGGGTCGGGCATGTCACGTTTGTTCCTTTTCTTGCATTTATGTTAGATTTTGCTGTCTTTTTGCTTCTTTTGTTAATTTGAGCTCATTTAATCCTGAAAATACAAAAGGAAGAAAAAAGCACACTTTTTCCAACATTAGTACTAAAAAAGGGTTAGTTTTATGCCACAATTGATGTAATTTATATGTTGCATTTTGCACACATCATGGCCTACAGACTCGAACTACCGGAGGAACTTAGCAACGTCCACCCGACTTTCCACGTTTCGAACCTTAGAAAGTGTCTGGCCGAGCAGGATTTACAAGTACCACTTGAGGATCTGCAAGTGGACGAAACATTACACTTCATGGAAAAGGCTGTCGAGATCATGGACCGAGAAACCAAGAAGCTCAGGCGCTCACGCATTCCCATTGTGAAGGTTCGCTGGGAAGGCAAACGCGACGCAGAGTTCACCTGGGAACTCGAAAGTGACATGAAGGCGAAGTACCCACAGCTTTTTGTTACCCCTACGCCTTAATTTCTGGACGAAATTCCCTAAAGAAGGGGAGGCTGCAACACCCCGCGTTTTGAAAGTCAAAGTACAAGTCAAAGTCAAAGGAAGAAAAGATTGCTAATTGCGATCTGTCACTGCTTGCTTAACTATTGATTGTACACCTTGACTTGTAATCGAACTCTATTATTTGTTTGCTTTAGTTGTATTATGTGGAGTATCTATAAGAATCGAGGTTTAATCGCATGTTAATCGCTAATCAATTTATCGCTAATCGCATCGCAATCGCATTCGCAATTTGATTTATAGGTTCTGAGTATTGTTTTACGTGTGTGTGCTACTTATGTGTTACTTACGCATGTTTATTTTATGTTGTGGTGAATAATTGAAACGCAATCGCAATCTAATCGCAAACGCTAAACGCAAGATTATTTATGTGAGTGTTGGTTTGGTTATTTGTAGCTATTGTTTAATACTATCGCATCGATACTCGCTTAAACGCAACGCAACGCTCAACACGCGAAACGAAACGTCGAAACCCACTCGCGGCAAACCTTCGATCGAATGACCATTCGATCGAATGGTCATCCGTACGGATGACCATCCGATCAGTTTGCCATCCGATCCGACACTTGTGCACACCTTTCCTCTTTTGGAAACCTATAAATACCCCCTGTCACATCACAAACATTGATGTGACAGCTCTCTCTTCGAGCAGCACGTTCCTGCCCACTTTTCTCTCGATTTCTCGCGATTATTGTAAGTTTTCAACTCAAATCTTGTACATCTATCATCTACACACACTTCTTCATCATTTTCACCTTTGAATCTTCACTTTTAAATGGGAAATCAACGGATTTGAGGTGTTCTAGGATGATGCCATCATGGGGTTCTTATGAACTTCAAGATTTGGCTTCATTCCACCAAGAACAACTCAGATCTAAAGGATTTCAACATGATTTAACAATGTTTTCGCATAGATCTAAACATTTTCATGGTTAGAAGGATTGAAAGATAGTTTATAACCTTCTTTCAACTCTTTTACACTCGATGCACTCAAAACCGATAGAATCAGAACTCGTACAGGCCTTCTACTCGTTTGCTAGGGAAGTGTCGGTCTGAGATCTGATTCCTATCAAGGAGACAACCGATTTTGGGTTGAACATGAACAACCGTCAAGCACAGTTAACTGGTCGGATTAGGGTGATTCCTGTTCGATCGGATGACTTAGGCCTGATGGAGTTCCCGTTGTTTAACACGTTGTCATACCGTCTCGATCAAACCGCAAACTTTTCAAACTTAGCAAAATATTCAAGTTTTCAAAACGATCAGGTCGTGGAACAGATTGCCGTCCGATCGGATTGCCATCCGATCGAACGACAATCCGATCGGATTGCACTTGGTCTCCAACACTTAAACATTTTTATAATTTTCAAAGATCATCAGTTTCTAACAGATTGTCATCCGATCGGAAGACCATCCGATCGAATGACCATCCTGCTGTGAACTTGTTCTCTGAGAAATACCTTGCCGGACGGATCGCCATCCGATCGAACGACCTGAAAGGTAAAGATACTTCTCTGTTTTCAAAATGCTACAACGAAAACTTCAAAGCCATCATACACAAACACAACCATCCCAAACGAATGACCATCCGTTGGGATTATCATCCGATCGGATGACCATTCGTCACTCAGTCATTCATCACCGTTTAACGCGCAGCTCATCGCTAATGCTATCGTTAACTGTTCAGGCTAATCTCTCAGCACTCCCTTAAATCCAAGAGAGTGTTTATTTATTAAACGCTATCTGTGAGTATAATCGATCCCTTTTTGCTTTACGCACTTTTAGGTGTTACATACGTTACCTATATTCAAATCACAATCGACACACAACGCAAACACTTTTATACGCTAACCGTTACTGCATGTTATACGTGTTACTCGATGAATGCTTGTATGTTATGTTTACACAGTGATTGTTTCCTGACACCTTAGCAACGATAGTACTATAGTTTGGACTCAGCACCCGTCGTGGACCGGGGTTGCTAAGGGTATTTCTTCACGTGTCACGGTGGTGATATGTGTTGCGCACTCTACAACTCGCAGTCACGTCTGTGCATATTTCATTGTCGATAACCTACTAGCTTCACTTTGCTACATGTTACATGCTGGTTATGCGTAAACGATTTCGCTATCTACTATACGATCAAACTTGTATGCTCACCTTTACACTATGTGTATTGACTAGGGATGAGCAAGTGGTATCCAATACCGATCCCATCCCGATCCCGATCCCGAGAATACCATACCGAAGGGGTTTCGGTACCGGTATCGGTATCCACTTTTAGGTATTTGTCGGTATCGGTACGGTATGGTATCGGTATAATACCGCATTTTACCCTCAAAATACCGATACCGTACCGATACCGTACCAAACCGACGTATTTCGGTATCGGTACCCATTTTTCACAAAAATCAGGATCGGGATTTGTCGGTATCGGGACGGTATGGTACCGGGATCGGTATTCGCCCATGCCTAGTATTGACCTCTATTTTAACGTATGTGATAGGTGTTTAGGATGTTTGCTTGTTATTTGCTGGAATCAAGCTAGGATGGAGCCTAGAAACAAATCTAATAAAATCTGAGTTGTCGGAACATTTGAATTGTCTTTGAGATACTATGTCTGTAATGATTATTTTGCTGGATATGTTTTGGTATGGGACTTAACGTTAAATATTCGGTAATTTTAGTTGTTATGGATTTCTCCTGGACAATCTGTTTCGCTCAGTGCCGCGCCCCGATGTTTCCGCCATCGGTTGGGGTGTGACACTTAGTACCACACTGTCCAAAACCCAAAGCATCGAGGACATGTATACACGATGCCCAACGGGCATGGGATTGAGAAAACAAAAATTCACGGGTACATGACTGGTATGCGATTAGGTGACCTGAGACTACATACCCCTTTACCCAAACAATTTCTTTAAAACATATATATGAAAACTTTTAACTTTTTTTATATTCTCTTAGCTATTGTTTAGTAGTGTTTTTCATTCTAGTAGCTTCATTACTTAAAAGATAAATATATATATTTAGATGACATTATTTATCTCAAAATTGTTTACTAATAATATTATAATATATTTATATTTTTAATATAACTATGGGGATGATGATGAGGGGGCCGTTAAAATGAAAACCATCCACAGTTGCGAAAACCGCGAGAACCACTCTCCACCAATGAGATAATGACAATCAAAAGGGTAATATAGTCATTTAATCAAAACCATCAAATCATCTCTTTCTCCTCATTAAAGTCTCTTTTTAAAGTATTTTCAATTTCTCTCTCTTCATATTTCTTTCTCCTTTTTTTGTTATTTTGTAAAAAAAATTTTGTAAAAAAATTTGTAAAAAAATTTTTGTAAAAAAAAGTTAAAACCGTAAAAAAAAATTCGTAAAAAATGTAAAAAAGGTTTTGGTAAAAAAAAAAAGTTAAAACCGTAAAGAAGTTTTCGTATAAATTTTTGTCTTTTGTAAAAAAAGTTTTTATGAAAAAAAAAATGTTTTTGTAAAAAAGTTTTGGTAAAAAAGTTTTTGTAAAAAAAAAGTTTAAAACCGTAAAAAACGCTTTCGTAGAAAAAAACGTAAAAAAGTTAAAAAAATGTGTGTAAAAAAAAGTTTTTGTAAAAAAAAAAAAGTTAAAATCGTAAAAGAATTTTCGTATACATTTTTGTTCTTTATTAAAAAGTTTTTGTAAAAAAAACAATTGTAAAAAAGTTCTTTTTTTGTAAAAAAAAAAGTTTAAAACGGTAAAAAAAGTTTAAAAACATGTGTGTAAAAAAACGGCGCGTAAATACGGGGCGTAAAAAACGATGCGTAAAAAACAGCACGTAAAAAACAGGGTGTAAAAAACGGGGCGTAAAAACGGGGCGTAAAAAACAGCGCGTAAAATCGGGCGTAAAAAAACGGCGCGTAAAACTGAGCATAAAACCGGCTCGTAAAAACGTTTTTTGTAAAAAAAATACTGACAAAAATTGTTTTTTGTAAAAAAAAAATCAGATTTTAAAATGTTTTTTAATTAAAAAAATTCTGATTTTAATAAAAAACAATTAATTTAATAAGAAAAAAAAGTAGTAAAAAACAATATATACAATAAGACAAAAGAAACAAATTTACTAAACTACTCTTTTGACATTAAAATATTAAAAACATAATAAGACAAACAGAATTTAATATTGTTTTTATAACTTTTTTCAAAGATCAATGGTTGGAAAGTGGTTCTCGTGGTTCTCTTAACTGGTGGTGGTTTTCATTTTAGCGGCCCCCTGATGATATATATGTTATTTATCATAGGTTAATATATTGTATAAATTTTAAAAACATACAATTGTAATAAAAAATAAAATATATACATACATAAAAATCTTAAGGAGTATTTTTTAAAACCTAATGGATATATCCTATATAACCTCTAGTATACTCGATATCAAACAAGTAGTAAACTGAACATGAGACAAGATTTTAAAAGCGAGTTGGATATTGAAATTTGCCATACATGACGCATTACCAACCAAACCTTGAAAGATGCAAGTAAAAATATAGCAACTCCTGTAACAAAAACGTGGAACAGACTAAATGGTTCCAAAACATGTACAGCCAAAGAGGCTTCTCCACGTGGATACATGTTATATGAGGTGTCAACCGGTCACTACACCTATTTCACTCAACGTCACCCTCATCGCATGCATCCTAATAAGTCCCATAATTCCACAACAACCAACCGTTGTTATCCGGATGCAATGGGACGTCGCCATCTTCTCTACCTTCTCTACACCTCCTTTGCACGTCCGCCCTCCTCTCCTCCCTACTTCATCCTGCCGCCGCTGCCTCCTCCGCCGCTACTTTTCTGCAAGGTAACCCCGTCACCACCGCCTTTAGTTATAATCACCATCACTTATACACGTAGTAGTGTATAGATCAAATACAGATAGGTCATACAAAATAGTGAAATACCCTTAAGTTAGGGAAAATTTTTTTTCCATAAAATTATGTTGTTTAATTGTAAAATGTAAAAAAAAATCGTGATTTTATAGCGGTAGAAAATTTTTGTAGAGTAATTATAATTACTCAATAATCAGTACAGTAATTATAAGAATTAATTACATGATTAATACATGTGATTTACCGATTTTTGTCATTTTCATACCTGCTTTTAAAAAATTACACTATTGGTACATCACACGTACTAACCATGTAATTAATTCTACAATGTAGTAACGGTGAAACAATTTGTAAATGTTGGTACCAATGGTGTAATTACAAAAAAACAGGTATGAAAATGATAAAATAGGTAATCCACATGTACTAACCGTATAATTTATTCTTATTATAATTACCCTACAAAAATTACATAATTAATCTACTAGTGTATAATCACGATTTTTTTTGGATTATGGGACTAAAATATCTTCTTAATAAGAAGAAAAAAAATTCAAAAAATAAAAAAAAATTCTCTACTTCACTTCTTACTTTTGTAGTTAAGACCCGCTTGTACAATAACTTAACCTATTTTGTCACTCACTCTCATATCAGGAAAAAAATTCAAAAAAAAAAAATTCTCTACTTCACAAAACAGGGTTGGATCCGTCACTCACTTTAATGTCAGGAAAATAACTCAAAATTCCGGTGTTGATGAGAAATTATTTTATGCTAACATCCTATAAAACAAACTGATGATATAATAATGTATTTAATTTGATGTTGGAAGGGAAACTGCCGCGAAACGATCAGCCACGAGAGAGCACCGTCGACGTTAGAGGAGTTCAAAAGGTTGGAGGAAGAAAAGGCGGGTCAACGAGTTGGTAACCGGACGGTGGAGAAGGGAAAAGACGGCGACACAGAGGTTGCGGACACTTCAAAGACAGGAGGGTCTCAAAGCACAAAATGAACAACTTGTTTTTCCTTTCGTGTATCAAATGTTAGTTTTGGGTGAATGACGTGATGCGTGTGAAGTGTGTATATAAGTTTAAGTATATTTTAAGCCCTTTTACACTTTCTTTAGCCAAGTTTTAAATTTATAAAACACGATATTTACTAACACTAAACACACATATGGGCAAGTGCACCCATCGTGAGCGTAGTATAGTGTTGGTAAGATACCGAGGTCGTCCAAGGACACAAGAGCTTTTAGTACCGGTTTATCCTCAACGTTTAATCAAATCAAAAAGTTTAGAAAAAAAGTTTTAAACTAAGAAAAATAAAAACTAACTAAAATGCTGAAAATAAAAATAAAAATAAAAACAGATAGACAAGATGAATCACTTGGCTCCGACTCGTGTATAGTTTAACTTATGAGGGGATCAAAGAGTTTGGACCCCATACCGTTAAGTATTGAAGGAGGTCCTACTAAATTTGACCCAGGTCCCTTGCAGGATCTCTAAACGCTGAACAACGACAAGACTCTTACCAAACCGTTCCCTTAACCCCCGACCAGGTAGCCAACATACCTCCACATAGACCGTGGAGATATGAATGGTGAAAATCTTTTATTTTATATAGACAGTAAAATAATGCCATGACACCACGGACAAACGATAAGGAAGAATCACCTTCAACATAAGAAACTAGTTATTAAAGTCATTAATACATAACCAAGTAAAAAGTGCGAAAAGATTAAAACTAAAAAGTATTACACTAGACACTTTGTCTTCACCAAGTGATGTAAGAGACTTAGGCAAAAATGGCCTTGATTGTCAAGAACTCTTACGATCAATCTTGGATCCCGAGACGACTCACACACTCTATGATGGACAATGGATGATGGTGGTGGATGATGGTGTTATGGTGGTGGTGTGTTAAGATCGGAGGCTCTCATGATTGTGTTAGTTTGTATGATTTGAACTATGAATGAATATGAAACAATGTAAAGTGCAGCGGAAATGAATAACAAACTTTGTAAACACAATCAAAAAGAGAATTAGTTAAGATAAACACATGCTTCACTATAAATCGAAAGATTTACAATACAAATCAAAAGATTACAAGCATGCTTACAAACTAAACTCCCCCTCAGCCTGATACTCCATGGTTGGTTGCACAAGATGAAAGGATTGAATTGAGGAGAAGAACTCACTCAAGACGATCAAATGTAACAGTACAGAGTACTGTTCCATTTATAGACAATCCAAACCACTGAGACATCTCAGCTGACGTCACCATGAAAGCGACGTCTAACAGCCTAACAACCTGTATCTACTGTTCTTATACAAACACTGCTAATCTTAACCACTGACCATACATAAAACAGATGACATACTAAACTACTGCTCTCTCTTTACATCAGTGCTTTCCTCAAGGTTGATCAGTCCTTGATTGGGCAGTGCTTTGTCATCAGTAGATTGTACCAGCAGTGCTTAGTTCTCAGCAGTCTTCTGGGCTTCATCAGTAGTTTTGAAGAACAACAACACTTGTATCCGGGCAGTGGATATAAGACCATCAGCTGTTGTAATCACTTTCAATGGAGAAGACTTAGTGTAAACAGCTGCTTATTATGAATCCACTGTTGTGAACCAGTTTTGGCTTTCATTATCTGTTCCTCTGATAGGGTTCAATCCCAACAATCTCCCCCTGGAACAGATAATGCCAAAACACTTCATTATTTAGGATCTTTATTCCTCATCAGAAGTTCCCTTGCTTGTCTTTTAAATTCTTCTTCAAATTCTTTGGAACTTGTGTCATCCTCATCCCTGCACAATGAAAGTTCAAGGAGATCCTGCAAATCTTCAACACTAAGGCCTCGTGCTTCTTTTCTTGATAGGTACTTCATTTCACCATTGGATATGACCAGGGTCAATACATGGGTCTTTTGATCAGAGAGCCACTTTAGTACTTTTGAACCCAATGGGTTTCTTGGGAGAGATTTATTTTCTGATGAGCTTGGAGATTTTGGCCTTGAGAAAAATTGTAACGCAGTATCCTGAACTTCAGACATTCGTTTAAAAGCCTCTTCTATGACTTCATTTGCTGCAGCTATGTCTTCTGCAGCTTCTTGTTCAATCAGCTCTTGCCTTTTTCTTTGTTCAAGTTCAGTGTCTGAGATATCTGCTGCAGGTTTGGTTAATACCTTTTTGAAAAGGTTTTGAAGGCTCACTGAACTCTCTTCTTTTAGATCCATTTTCTTGATGGCCTCTGTGAAGTACTCAGCTTCCTTTTCTTTTTCTTCTTCACTGGTCAGCAGTTTTCCTTTTTCTTGGTTTTCCACAAGGGTAGGGTTATCTGCTGATGTGAGCAGTGTTTTAAGAGCATCCAGCTGTTGTTCCATCTTGTTATAGTCTGGCTTGTTAGAAGTGTCTGAGACTGTTATCCTTCTTTTCTTCAGCCTTTCATAAGCCTCATCGGTATACTGCTTTGTCCATTTTGTTATGGCTTCAGCAGTATCCACTTTAGCATCTACCAGTTCCTGTTTTTTCTTTTTGTACTCAGAAGTAAGATCAGCAATTAGCTTTTTGTATTTGTTCCAATTTGGAGCTGTCTTCTTCTTTCTTGGATCATTTTTAATCCTTTCAATCCTGTTTGCTTCATGCTTCAAAGCGACTATTGGCCATTCTTCAAATTGTTTTTCTTCAGCTGGATAGATTTTTTCTTTCATGATATATGCAATATATTCTTTTCTCATCTCTTTTCGTTGATCTGCCTTTTCTTTGCTCAGATCTCGTGCATAATCTTCCATCAGCTTGACTTTTGTGAGTAAAAATTCCAATTTTTCAGAAATGGCTTTATCACCTTGATCTTTGCATTCGAGTTTAGCTCGAATCTTTGCTTGCCTTGCTTTCATCTCGAGATATTCATCCATGTCTTCTGGAACTATGAAGCCTATGAGAGAAGGAAATCTTCTTTTTGAAGGATCATCCTTGGTGTAAAATTGTCTCATCTCATTTTTTACAGCATCTAGTTCCAGTGGATATTTTGCAGCAACAGGATCATATTTTTCATCAGTTGCCTGAGTTGTTTCTCTTTTTCTTTTGTGAAGCTTTATGGGTGGAGGGAATTTTGGTTGTGATGTAGGAATGATGAGAGCAGTGGTGGATGGTTGATAAACAGTTGTTGAAACAACTGGTGTTTCATCCTCTGTTGTCATTACAACTACTGATTTGTCAGTAGATGTCTTCTGCTTTTGAGCAATGGTTGAAGGTGGTGAGGTAGTTTTTGATGGTGGTGGTGAATCATCAGGTATGAAAATCCTTCTCCTTTTTATTGTAGGAGAGGCTGATGATGTCTTGGGTGGATCAGTGGTTTGAGTTTGAGTGGCAGTGGTTTGTGGTTGACTAACAGCTGTTGAAACAACTGGTGCTTCAACCACTGTTGTCTTTACAGCAGATGTTGTAACATCTGCTGTCTTCTGCTTTATGGCAGGAGGTAATGATGATGATGTGATTTCAGATGATGATGGTGGTAGGGCCGTGGTTTTGGTGGTGTGTGATGAAGTTGTGTGTGTTGATGAGATGACAACTATTTGGCTAGCAGTTTTTGAAGTCACTGTTGTATCAGTTGTTTGGATGGAAATATGAGATTTTGTGGTTTGAGGTTTGGAACCTTCTGGAAATGGTTTAGATGTCTGTTTTTCTTGTTCTGGTTCAATATACAGGCCATCTTCTATTCCCTTCTTCTTCAACTTGATTTTCTCCCCCTTTTTGGCATTATCTGGAAGAGGTTTATCCATGAAGAGTATAGTGGAAGGAACCTTTCCAGTAGTGCTTTGGATATGAGCCTTGATAGCTTTGATGTCTGCTTGAGTATCTTTAAATGTTGACTCCACCATGTTTGTCAGCATTTTTACATGTATTTCATGCTGCTGATCAGCCATTTGTTTTTGTTTTTCAAGCAGGGGTTGAAAAAGATTCCAGAGCTCATTTGCAGCAAGTGCTTGTGGTTGAGCAGGTGCTTGAGGTGGAACAGCAGTGGATTGTGCTTTTTGAGCTTTTAACAGCTGTTACACCATATCCTTTATTTCAGTAACTGATGTTTCAAGTTTTTCAACTCTGCCCGTCAATTCCTGATATTTTGAATCATCACCCAAATTAATGGGATCACCTGAATCCCCACCAGCAGTGGTTGTATCAATGTGTGACTAAGGAACTGAGTCCCAAAAATCACCCATTGATGCCCCTTATTCTCGGTACTGGGGACTTCTTTCTTCAGCACTTGAGAACCCTTTGATGTTGCCAGTGGTTAGAAAAAACTCACTGGTGATTACCGAAGGTGCTATAGAAGAAATTGCCTTCAAGGGAGTCTTATTAGTGAAACAACTGTCCAAATGCAGATCTGTTGATCCATCACTTGTAGTTGCTGCTCCACTTGAACTACCACCAAGAGTTACTTGTAACTCAGGGGGTGTAACCTCCTCAGTTGTTGCTGGGATAGCAGGGGTAGTAGCATCAGACCCAGTCACTTGTGGGAGTATACTCTCAGTGATAGGTGATAGAGAGGAACTGGTTTGTGTCTGAGCTATAGCAACTGCATGCAACAAGGGCATTATTGATTGTGGTAATGTGATTGGTGAGGGTATGGGTGTTGAAAGAGACATGTCCTTGGGATCAGGACTGAGGAAGATGGATCCGATTGGGTCCAGAGCTTCATATTGTGGGGTCCCTGTGCTTACAACCTGATCCTTTTGTGAGGATGCAGGAGGAGTTTGAGATAAGGGTGGAGATCTTTCTACCAACTGCTGTGAGGAAGTAGCAGCAGTGGTTTTTGGTGACATTTGTGTTGTCACTGGCAGTTGCTCTGGGATCTCATCTTCCAGAGTTGCATTTTTCTTGGGTTTGGTGGGCTTTTTGTAAGACTTCTTTTTGGTCTTTTTGGTGATGTCAGGTGTGGGTTTCAAAGCAGTGGTTGTGCTGCTATGATCACCTGGAGCAGTGGGCTCAGCAGCAGATGTCTGAGGAGCAGTGGTAACTGCTGAAATCTGCTCAGGCACCTCTGCTTTTGTTTTTATTGGTGCCATCATTCTAGAAAATGTTTCAGTTGTTAACCCTTTTATTTGAAAATAGACACCCTGTTTGAGCAAATTTTCATTTTCTTTTTCAAATTTTTGTTTAAAATAGTAGCTTAAAAATCTTGGAAAAAGTAAAAATGATTTGCTATCAATATTTTTTACCAAGTCATTAAAGATTTCCTAGGAATAGTTGTAATTTTCATTCTTTAAAATAGCATAACCCAGACATTGAATCTTCAAAGGTATTTCGTTAAACGCTGTTGTTTTATTTGAAACACACATCAAAAGTGTATGAAATAAAAACCTTGGTGCAGAAGGGAAGAAACCTTTTTGTAAGGTATCTACCTTTGATTGTTCTGCATACCCTCTTTTCAGAAAATCAGCTTTCATCTCGTTTTTGGGAAAAGAAATTTTACCTTTCTGATCATCGAGCTTAAAAACTTCTGAAATTGATTGTGGAGTAATTTGAATCGCTTTACCCTGTATCGAGGAGTTGATGGCTATGACTTTATCGTCTTGTTTTTCAAGCGTCGCCTTTTTCCAAAAATCTCTCTGGGTTTGCAGGTAAATGGGAGCATCTGCTATCAACAAAGTTTTGTACTTTGATTCAGATAATGTGTCGATGATGGAATCAAAGGAGTGGTTGTTTGTGGGTTTTGTGAGTAGACCCAAGTAGTTGTGAGGAGATTTGTACGGTATTTCAATGGATTCAGCGGCCGTTTGAGCGACCTCTTTGGAGGATGATGGTGATTTTGGTTTTGATTTAGATTTTGATTTCGATTTCGTCATTTTGCGAAGAAGAACTAAGAATGATTTGGGATGGAGAGTTAGAAACTGCTTTGAGAAGAGAATTTTGGAATTCAATTCGACAGTGCAAAGCCCTGTCTGAGGGTTTTGATCAGGGTTTTATTAAGGGGAAAAAAAATGATCGCTGATGTAGCAGCGGTTATTAAGATCTGATGGCTAAAAACTGACCACGTGCCAACCTCTGATGATATGGATGAAGAGTGGAGGACAGTTGTTTTAAGAGCCACTGATGAAACAAGCATCAGTGGTTACAACGGTAATAATGTGATAACAGTGGATGATTTTTTACTATCAGTGGATAGCATATCAGTGGATAAGACACTGATTTTGAGTATCAGTGCTTGCCAAGCAAAATGAAGGATCTTTGGCTGACTTTCATCAGTGGACCGTATTTAGGAAACAGATGTTTATACAAAACAGTGGTTAGGGTTAAAGTAATGGCAATGGTTTGAAAGTTCATTGTCAGCAACTTTTTAAAGGAATTTTCATTCAAGGTTTTGCCACATGTCAATTTCATTTTGAAGTTCTTACGAATTCCTGACAGTGGTTTAGTACCCCAGATGATGTACACTTTTTACTAAGGCAACTCATTTTTGTTAAAATATTTAAATTAAAACATGAGTACCCAAGTATTCTAAGATCTGTTAACAATCAATCTTTTGCTTAGTGTAAAAACAAACTTGAGTTTGACATGACTTTGACCTATATACCACTTCCTTTTGATCCATTTTGACCTATTACTTATGAATGGATCAAAAGGAAGTGGTATATAGGTTAAAGTGGATCAAAAGTCTCAATCTCTTTTCTTCTGACTTCAAAAGTTTTGAGATAAACACACTTCTGAGTTTTTGTGAATTTTCTTCTTCCCTTTTTACCCTTCCCATTCATAAGTAATGAAATACTTACTGGGAGGTCTTTATTGAAGGAATACTCAATCCAGAATCATTTTGCAGTAATGCTTTAAGAGGATTGGCCATATTTGTACAAATTTTTGACCAATCTCACATTACATATGATATGGACTATCCTGTTTTCTTAATGTATTTTAACAGAGTTGATTTGTTCCTTTTGAGAATCTCAACCTGTTTTCAACACATAAGTTCTTATGACTAAAGTTTTAATTTTCCTCTTTTTATGTTAGCAAAAACACTAATGTTTTTATGAACATAGGCTTTTTTTAATCTGAGGTTCATACTTTAGCATCTAATATAGTGACAACACAAGTTTCATAACAACAGTTGAAATCAATTTTGAAAATAAGAAATAATCCCATAGTTTAACAGATATGTTTTCAGATCTAAAAACCATGAGTGTCTTGTGCATGATATCACTTGTTGTGTGAGATTTGTGTGTCTTATGACATCTTGGTTCTTTTACAGAGTATTTGAACAGCAACTTTAAGCGTTATCACTCGTTACTCTGTTTTTCAACTAAATACAACCAACCTTTGTATCAATGAATTTTGAGCCGAACTATTATGTCAAATTGATTGTTAGATCGAATTTGACTGTCCAGGCTCTGATACCAATTGTTAAGATCGGAGGCTCTCATGATTGTGTTAGTTTGTATGATTTGAACTATGAATGAATATGAAACAATGTAAAGTGCAGCAGAAATGAATAACAAACTTTGTAAACACAATAAAAAAGAGAATTAGTTAAGATAAACACATGCTTCACTATAAGTCGAAAGATTTACAATACAAATCAAAAGATTACAAGCATGCTTACAAACTAAACTCCCCCTCAGCCTGATACTCCATGGTTGGTTGCACAAGATGAAAGGATTGAATTGAGGAGAAGAACTCACTCAAGACGATCAAATGTAACAGTACAGAGTACTGTTCCATTTATAGACAATCCAAACCACTGAGACATCTCAGCTGACGTCACCATGAAAGCGACGTCTAACAGCCTAACAACCTGTATCTACTGTTCTTATACAAACACTGCTAATCTTAACCACTGACCATACATAAAACAGATGACATACTAAACTACTACTCTCTCTTTACATCAGTGCTTTCCTCAAGGTTGATCAGTCCTTGATTGGGCAGTGCTTTGTCATCAGTAGATTGTACCAGCAGTGCTTAGTTCTCAGCAGTCTTCTGGGCTTCATCAGTAGTTTTGAAGAACAACAACACTTGTATCCGGGCAGTGGATATAAGACCATCAGCTGTTATAATCACTTTCAAGGGAGAAGACTTAGTGTAAACAGCTGCTTATTATGAATCCACTGTTGTGAACCAGTTTTGGCTTTCATTATCTGTTCCTCTGATAGGGTTCAATCCCAACAATCTCCCCCTGGAACAGATAATGCCAAAACACTTCATTATTTAGGATCTTTATTCCTCATCAGAAGTTCCCTTGCTTGTCTTTTAAATTCTTCTTCAAATTCTTTGGAACTTGTGTCATCCTCATCCCTGCACAATGAAAGTTCAAGGAGATCCTGCAAATCTTCAACACTAAGGCCTCGTGCTTCTTTTCTTGATAGGTACTTCATTTCACCATTGGATCTGACCAGGGTCAATACATGGGTCTTTTGATCAGAGAACCACTTTAGTACTTTTGAACCCAATGGGTTTCTTGGGAGAGATTTATTTTCTGATGAGCTTGGAGATTTTGGCCTTGAGAAAAATTGTAACGCAGTATCCTGAACTTCAGACATTCGTTTAAAAGCCTCTTCTATGACTTCATTCGCTGCAGCTATGTCTTCTGCAGCTTCTTGTTCAATCAGCTCTTGCCTTTTTCTTTGTTCAAGTTCAGTGTCTGAGATATCTGCTGCAGGTTTGGTTAATACCTTTTTGAAAAGGTTTTGAAGGCTCACTGAACTCTCTTCTTTTAGATCCATTTTCTTGATGGCTTCTGTGAAGTACTCAGCTTCCTTTTCTTTTTCTTCTTCACTGGTCAGCAGTTTTCCTTTTTCTTGGTTTTCCATAAGGGTAGGGTTATCTGCTGATGTGAGCAGTGTTTTAAGAGCATCCAGCTGTTGTTCCATCTTGTTATAGTCTGGCTTGTTAGAAGTGTCTGAGACTGTTATCCTTCTTTTCTTCAACCTTTCATAAGCCTCATCGGTATACTGCTTTGTCCATTTTGCTATGGCTTCAGCAGTATCCACTTTAGCATCTACCAGTTCCTGTTTTTTTCTTTTTGTACTCAGAAGTAAGATCATCAATTAGCTTTTTGTATTTGTTCCAATTTGGAGCTGTCTTCTTCTTTCTTGGATCATTTTTAATCCTTTCAATCCTGTTTGCTTCATGCTTCAAAGCGACTATTGGCCATTCTTCAAATTGTTTTTCTTCAGCTGGATAGAATTTTTCTTTCATGATATATGCAATATATTCTTTTCTCATCTCTTTTCGTTGATCTGCCTTTTCTTTGCTCAGATCTCGTGCATAATCTTCCATCAGCTTGACTTTTGTGAGTAAAAATTCCAATTTTTCAGAAATGGCTTTATCACCTTGATCTTTGCATTCGAGTTTAGCTAGAATCTTTGCTTGCCTTGCTTTCATCTCGAGATATTCATCCATGTCTTCTGGAACTATGAAGCCTATTAGAGAAGGAAATCTTCTTTTTGAAGGATCATCCTTGGTGTAAAATTGTCTCATCTCATCCTTGGTGTAAAATTGTCTCATCTCATTTTTTAACTAAGCTTGTCATACCGTTTCATAATTTTCTTATGTTGGTTCTTTTTATCACGACGCTATCGGTTGTAAATTTGTAAAAATATAATCTTTTTAGAATTTGAATTTCCCGAGTAAAACCTAGACAAGTAAAAAAAATAATTTTTTTTTGAAAAAAATTGGGGTGGTTAGCGGTTCCAATAGAGTTTTGTGTAAGGTGATGTGTGCAAAATGCAACATATAAATTACATCAATTGTGGCATAAAACTAACCCTTTTTAGTACTAATGTTGGAAAAAGTGTGCTTTTGTCTTCCTTTTGTATTTTCAGGATTAAATGAGCTCAAATTAACAAAAGAAGCAAAAAGACATCAAAATCTAACATAAATACAAGAAAAGGAACAAACGTGACATGCCTGACCCCACGACAGCACCTTCCCAAGCAAAACAAGAATACAGAAGACTGAACACGCCCCGTGCTCAGCCAGCACGGGGGCGTGCCCAAGTGTCAGCAGAAAAGACAAAGTGGTAGAAGCTTCTATTGCCCACCACGGGGCCGTGCTCAGCGGACACGGGGCCGTGGTCAACTATAAGATTCGCAGAATCCAGGCAAATCTTCATAGTACAGATATACTTCTGCACACGGGGTCGTGCTCAGCGGACACGGGGGCGTGGTCAACTAATAAAGACAAGCTGCATTAAATGAAGAAAGAGAGGATGTGGACACGGGGCCGTGCCCGAGGTTCTGTTCAACCTATAAATAGGAGTGCTTGGCTCAAGCTCAAACCATCCCTTGGCACACCACCTCTCTCACACTTCACCCACCACCCACCACCACCATAACACCATCATCCACCACCATCATCCATTGTCCATCATAGAGTGTGTGAGTCGTCTCGGGATCCAAGATTGATCGTAAGAGTTCTTGACAATCAAGGCCATGTTTCCCTAAGTCTCTTACATCACTTGGTGAAGACAAAGTGTCTAGTGTAATACTTTTTATTTTTAATCTTTTCGCACTTTTTAATTGGTTTTGTATTAATGACTTTAATAACTAGTTTCTTATGTTGAAGGTGATTCTTCCTTATCGTTTGTCCGTGGTGTCATGACATTATTTTACTGTCTATATAAAATAAAAGATTTTCACCATTCATATCTCCACGGTCTATATGGAGGTATGTTGGCTACCTGGTCGGGGGTTAAGGGAACGGTTTTGTAAGAGTCTTGCCGTTGTTCAGCGTTTAGAGATCCTGCAAGGGACCTGGGTCAAATTTAGTAGGACCTCCTTCAATACTTAACGGTATGGGGTCCAAACTCTTTGATCCCCTCATAAGTTAAACTACTATTAATACTATAACTCGGCTATTTAGGACTGTATCCCTGCTGACTCAGACTACTTAGCCGAGGGTAACGTCACCTTCAAAAGAGGGGCCTACCATGATTTGCATTAATAACTTAATTAATTATCTTTCAATAATCCGACCCTTTAGGATTGTATCCTTGCTGACTCAAACTACTGGGTTGAGGGTAACGTCACCTCCAAAAGAGGGGCCTACTACAATAACTATGATAATCGCTTAAATAAGTGCAAAAGTGCGGAAATAATCAAAGGTTACACTATACACGAGTCGGAACCAAGTGATTCATCTTGTCTATCTATTTTTATTTTTATTTTTATTTTCAGCATTTTAGTTAGTTTTTATTTTTCTTAGTTTAAAACCTTTTTCTAAACTTTTGATTTGATTAGACGTTGAGGATAAACCGATACTAAAAGCTCTTGTGTCCTTGGACGACCTCGGTATCTTGCCAACACTATACTACGCTCACGATGGGTGCACTTGCCCATATGTGTGTTTAGTGTTAGTAAATATCGTGTTTTATAAATTTAAAACTTGGCTAAAAAAAAGTGTAAAAGGGCTTAAAATAAACATTAAAACCATAACACACTTCACGCACATCAAAGGCTTGTAGTTAGGACTTGCAAGATTCAAGGTTTTAGCATCCCCCCCCCCCCACACTTAAATTACACATTGTCCTCAATGTGTCCCAAAAATAAGTTTTTAGGTTGATTGAATGTGTAAAAAGGTGTGAAAAAGCAAAAATTTGTGTTACTGGGCGCTGGACACGGCCCCATGTCTGATGGACACGACCCCGTGTTCATGTGCCAGTAACGAAAACTTACAGAAGGTGGACACGGGGGCATGTCCAATGGGCACGACCCCGTGTCTGTCGTAAATTTGCAGATTTAGACAAACAGCAAGTCTGGGGTAGTGGGTATGGGGGCGTGTCGGCTGGACACGACCCCGTGTAGACAATCTGCAAGGTTGAAAAACAGGTTTCTGGCTCTAGTTTTCCTGTCCCGGCTTTAGTAGCACTAAGGTTTAGTGATCTAAGCCTCGTATGTACCTGTTTTAGCAATAAACACTACACCAAAACATAGCAAACATCCTAAATTACCAACGTTCAACATCCCATCCATCACAAAGTTAGAAAGAAAAACAAATGCAGAAAATAAAAAGAGTTAAAGGAAAGTAAATTGTTCGAAACACGACACGCAGGCCGGAAATTGTTCAAGATAAAAGGGGTTAACCTGTGGGATCACCAACCAACCATTTCTGCCTCTGTTCCTCCCGCCTAGTCCATGTCCTCGTTCTCATCATCATCATCTCCACCGTGCCCCGCAATGTGTTCCCGGATATTCCTAATATCATCTTGGATATCGGATATGTTTCTCTCGATTGCTCCAACCCGGTTGTACGTGTTGCTCGCCATATTATAGGTGTTCCTGGTGCACATGAGGTTTTCCTGCAATAAATCATGTAAACTTTGGAAGTTAGGAAAACCGCCTCCTGAGGAGGATTGGCCCGGATCACCGTGGGGCTGGTACTGGTACTAATGATGTTGTGGAGTGTGAAGGACAAGTGCCTCTTGCGGGTTCCATGCATGCCCCTGCATCCTTTGGAAGCTAACCGTCCTGTCTTCAGCCTCATAAATTAGGTTCATTGAGCGGCAAATGTGTATGTCTACCCTCCCCGACCATGGGCTCCTTTCAAATGACCTAGGTATGTTGGTGAAGTGCTTGAAGAGACGGTATACCCATCCTCTAAAGAAGATAGGGGTTGGTGAAGTAGCAAGTCGGTTCAAATGCATGTTTCGGAGCAGGAGGAATGGAACATCAAGGTGTCTGCGGTTATGGATGCAGTGGAGGACAACCAAATCTCTCAACCCAACAACGCCACCGCTATCATGCCTTTGGCTAAGAGAGTAGCTGAGGAGCCTATGGATGTATCGGTAGAGCGGGTCCCTCAACTTAGTGCTCTTAGTACTGCTCGGATTGTAGTGCCCTTCACCAATCTGAGCCCACGCGGCTTGGCGATCGTTCTCATAGATCTCTCGCATCCCTCCGGTATTCTCCTCGTTACCCGCATCTTCCTCCGCATACAGCCCGACAATCGACCCAAATTGTGCCATTGAAATCGAGTACCTAGTTCCACCACATCGGAATGCTACCCCATCATTGTCAAATGGGTCGCACCTTGAATTGAACGTGAAGGTGCTATAGAATTCCAAAGTGCACTCGTGGACGGAACGAAGTCGAGTTGTTAAGGCGACTCTTAGTGGGCCGGTGACAAGGTTGTTGAAGCGATCAAGTTGGTTCACCAATGCTAACAAATCCATGCATGCTTGTCTTGGGTATTCTTCCGGTCTTGTTTGAAGTACTTCGTATCTAGCCCTAGCATCGAGCTCATTTGCGTTAAACCTTGTGAACTTCCTTTCCATCTGAAAGAATACACCAAAAGTTAGCACGAAATATTAGAACTTTCGGACAAAACTGCAAACAGTGTGCTGGACACGACCCCGTGTTCAGCGGACACGGCCCCGTGTCCAGGCGTCTGTTACACCAAAATTCCATTTTTCGTCCTGGTTTCGAAAACTTGAAAATTTTTGGTCCCTTAGGTGCGGTTTCCCCCGAAAATGAAACCCCAAGTGCCGTTTTTCCCAAAATAACCCGTTTACCCATTCAATTTTATCTTTTTCGGTTTAAAAACAAGGGTTTGGGGTTTTTGTGAGAAATCGGGCGAATCTATGAACAATACAAGTGGATTTACTTCCTAAAACATTAATCTAACTAAATGCTAACAGATTTAGGCAAAAATTTTGAGTTCAATCCGGATGGAGTTCATGAACCCTAGATTTTTACCCAAATTTTGAAGTTTTAACTACATGCAAGTGCTAAATCTAACTACTAATGATGATAGAATCAAACCTTGATGTTGTTAGAACTAGAGGAGACGTTGAAAATCTACGGAAAATCGCCTTGAACCAGAGCGTTTTTAGGGAATCGGGGCGTGTGGAATGGTGTAACTGTTATGAAAAAGGGGATATATCCCGACAGTTGCGCGGACACGGCCTCGTGCCGAGCAAAGTTTTGAAATTTTTTTTTTAGTGCTCGTGTGAATGCCCTGTTTCCCAAAAATTTTGGTTAGAAGACTTACCGATTTAGATGTCGTCCCAATTGTTCGTAACTTACCAGGTATGATGTTGATGCTTTCATTCGTCGACCGTCTGAAGCGAGATCTCCTCCTCTTCATCTTCAATGAATCCTTGATAGAGTTTCAGCTGTTGGCCATTGACTTTGAATGGAATTCCATTCCGAGATTTAATTTCTATTGCACCGTGTGGGAAAATATGGGTGATGGAAAAAGGTCCTGACCACCTAGACTTTAATTTACCAGGAAACAATCGAAGTCGTGAATTAAACAAAAGAACTTGATCTCCCACTCGAAATTCATTAGGTTTAATATGTTTGTCATGCAAGTTTTTCATTCTTTCCTTATAAATTTCAGAGTTTGAGTATGCATAATTCCTAAGCTCGTC
This sequence comes from Helianthus tuberosus, assembly GCA_030545235.1. Taxonomy (NCBI): domain Eukaryota; kingdom Viridiplantae; phylum Streptophyta; class Magnoliopsida; order Asterales; family Asteraceae; genus Helianthus; species Helianthus tuberosus. The sequence continues at coordinate 165,378,677 of CM060396.1, forward strand.
TAATTCATTTAATTGACAAAATCGATTTTTACCAGCAAATTCTAAATCTAAGTTTACATTTTTAATTGCCCAGTAGGCTTTGTGTGCAATTTCTACTGGCAAGTGACAACTTTTTCCATAGACTAGCTTATATGGGGTTGTACCTATTGTTGTTTTATAAGCAGTTCGAAAAGCCCATAAAGCATCATCTAATTTATCTGCCCATTCCTTTTTATTTAACCCTACGGTTTTTTCAAGTATTCGTTTTAAACCTCTATTAGTCACTTCGGCTTGTCCGTTAGTTTGAGGGTGATATTGTCACACCCCAACCGATGGCGGAATCATCGGGGCATGGCACTGAGCGAAACAGATTGTCCAGAAGTTTCCATAACAACTATCATTACCATTCAATTTAAATTAACATGTCCCATACCATGTCTCAAATAGTAAACAAATTATTACAGATAACATCTAGGCAAATATACTGTTCCGACAACTCAGATTCAAACAAAATAGTTTATTTATTGGTTTCTAGGACCTCCGTTCCTAGCTTCAATTTCATCACGGCACAGAGAGCATCCTAGACCTTTCCTAGCCTCAAGTTCACATCATGCTAAACATGTAAACTTCCTAAGCACCTGTCACATACGTTAAAATAAAGTCAATACATATAATGTAAAGGTGAGCATACAAGTTTGATAATAGCATATAGAGTTCGAATTTGTTTACGCATAACCAGCACGTACACATAGTGAAATGAAGCACGTTAGTTATCGACATAGATCCATCGATACCAATGACTGCGGGTTGACTGCCCGAGGCAGTTCACAATACATGATTACCACCGTAATCCATGCAAGTAAAAGATCCTTAACAACCCCCGTGTGAATGGGTGCTGAGTCCAAACTATAGTACTATCGTTTCTAAGGCAGGTAGACAGCATTCCATGTGTAAACATAACAAACAAGCATTCATAAGCCACGTATAACATGCATTAACGGTTAACGTTCAAATAGTTTCAGTAGTGTGATAGTTGTAGTTTGAATATTCGTAACGTATGTAACACCCAAAAGTGCTAAAAGCAAAAAGGGATCGAGTATACTCACAGCGATTAATGGATTGAAGGGAGCGCTTTTAGCGAGTACGGTTAGCCTGAATAGATTCGGTAATGTAGCGATAAGTGGCGCGTTAAACAATACAGGGTGAGAGTGGGCAGGATAGCTGATCGTTCGGATGGTCATCCGTGCGGACAGCAATCCGTGTGGATGGTAATCCGTCCGGTTAGTCATCCGTGCGGACAGTTTGTCCGTGCGGATAACTATTCGAGTGGATTGTTTCTTCCTATGCTAAGGATGTGTTTGTGTATGATGGCTTGTCCTTTGGATTTTTCGTCGTAGTATTTAGAAAACATTTAAGTATCTCTACCCTTCAAGTCGGTCGTGCGGACGACAATCCGTCCGGATGGTAGTCCGTGCGGACAACGACTGTAATGGTGAGTCACTTGGTGAAATTGGTGAAATCCGTCCGGATGGTAGTCCGTGCGGACAACGACAATCCGTCCGGATGGTAGTCCGGTCGGATGAACATGTTGGAAATTGTTTAAGGTCTTAGTATCTCATGATCCGAAGAGTAATCCATTCAGAGGGTCGTCCGCGCGGATTATTCATTCGTCGATACTCAAACCTTGTTTGAATATGGGTCCCAAGTGTAGTCCGTCCGGATGGCAACCCGTCCGGATAGCCTGTTCGTGCGGACATCAGTCCGTGCGGACGGCATCTCGTTCTGGTTGTTCCATTCGTCTACCCTTGGTTGCTTTTGTCGTTCTATCGAGACGTTCTGATTACGTGTCAACCAATTGGAATTGTATTCTTACCCGTATGACTAAGCCGGCTAGGAATCACCCCAGCTTGTCCGGTCGGCGGCTCAGAACGGTCATTCTGGTCTAACCCCGAAATCAGGTTTCTCGCGGGCAGAATCCGGATTTAGGACTAGTGCATTACTAACATTGAGTAGAAGACTAGAACTGATCCGATTCTTATCGTTTTTGAGTGTAAAAGAAGGAGAAAACTTGTGTTTATTTATTTCAACTCTTTTATCCTTTGAAAAGTTCAGATTTATGCGAAGTCATTGTGAAATCTTGTGGAAACCGTTCAGATCCGAGTTATTCTTGGTGGAATGAGGACAAACTTGAAGTTCATGGGAACTTCATGATGACGTCATCCTAGAATACCTCAAATCTTGATGATTTCACGGTTAAAAGTTAATATTTAGAAGATAGAAAGGTGTAGAAGTGCGTGTAGGTCAAGAAAGTACAAGATTTAGGGCGAGATCTTACCTGGATTGAGAGAAATCGAAGGAAAGGTGAAGAGAGCGTGCTGGTCGGACGTCACTTGCCAAAAGTGGAAAGTTTGGAGAGTGACCCGTGTATTTATAGGATGCCAAAAGAGGAAAGTGTCATCCGTCCGGATTGCACATCGCCCGGATGGTCATCCGTGCGGATAGCAATCCTGGTCGGATGCACTTAACACTTCCCCAGGCGGCTATCCGTGCGGATGGCCTGTCCGTGCGGACATCAGTCCGTCCGAATTGGTGCCTGGGTGGTGTGTTTGGTGCGACGATCTTTGACGTTTCGGTTCCGATTGCGAGCGATTCGATAGGGTTTCCTAGTCAAATTACTTTTAGTCCCAACTACTTCGTATCTTGCGTAATCTATTTTCCACTATCTATCCTAGTTCGATCGTGATTCGAGTTCGAGTTTGATTACATTCGAATTAGATTTCGAGTTTCGATTGAGTTCGCTTGATTACACAACACAACATAAATAAACATGCACAGGTAACACGTAAGGCACACACATACGTATAATAACAAGTAAAAATACGTAGCTCGAGTTGCGAATTGATGTCGATTCGATTAACATAGCTTGATTATTAGTCGATTAACTTTATCGCATTGTTACTTCCTATAGTTCACAGTCGTAGATCGATCGAATAACGATTAACACACATCGATTATTGCAATGAACGACACTTACTCCACATAATACAAATAAAATAAGGACATTTCTACAAGTCAAGTTGCGCGGAATCGGTCGTTGACTTTGACCTTGACTTTGACTTTCACTTATGAAAACACGGGGTGTTACAGATATGCTGTTGAGACCCGGTGATAGACCCCATATCTTGTTAAAAAAAATTCAAGTTGATGGTTGCAAAAATGGGTACCTCTATCACTTATTAATGCTTTAGGTGTGCCAAAACGAGAGAATAGTTTTTTCAGAAATCTTACCACTACTCTTCCATCATTTGTTGGAAGTGCCTTGGCCTCGGCCCATTTAGACAAGTAATCTACTGTCACAAGTTTATATTTGTTTCCTTTTGACGGTGGGAAAGGTCCCATAAAGTCGAGTCCCCACACATCAAAAATTTCACAAACAAGAATGCCATTTTGTGGCATTTCGTTTTTGGAAGAAATATTACCTGTTCTTTGGCAAGCATCGCAAGTCTTGACAAGACTTTGGGCGTCTTTGTAAATGGTTGGCCAATAAAATCCTGAATCAAATACCTTTCGTGCGGTACTCGCGGCACCATGATGTCCTCCGTATGGACCTTCGTGACAATGGCGGAGAATTCTTCGTGCTTCGCTGCCATGTACGCATCGTCGGATGAGTTGGTCGGCACACATTTTGAAAAGATATGGATCTTCCCAAAAATAATGTTTCACATTGGCAAAGAATTTTTTTCTTTGATGATGTGGCCAACCTTTTGCGACTATACCGCTAGCTAGGTAGTTAGCATAGTCGGCGTACCATGGTTCTTCCTTGTATTCCACCATTTCTAGGGACTCCGTTGGAAATTTTTCGTTGATTTGCTCGTCCCTGGTTGCCTCCAAAGCTGGGTCTTCTAAGCGCGAAAGATGATCTGTCGCGGTATTTTCTGCTCCTCTTTTGTCTTTGATTTCAATATCAAATTCTTGGAGGAGTAGAATCCACCGAATCAAACGTGGTTTTGCGTCCTGCTTTTTGAAGAGATATCGAATGGTTGCATGATCTGTATATACTATAGTTTGAGAAAGAACAAGATAAGAACGAAATTTATAAAAAGCAAATACCACAGCTAGTAATTCTTTTTCAGTTGTTGTGTAATTTTCTTGTGCATCGTTTAGTGTTTTACTAGCATAATAAATTGGGTGGAAATGATTTTCTTTTCTTTGTCCCAAGACAGCTACAACTGCAAAGTCACTTGCGTCACACATGATTTCGAAAGGAAATTTCCAATTAGGTGATATAATGATAGGTGCATTGACTAGCATTTCCTTTAGGGTCAGGAATGCTTGATTGCAATCCTTGTTAAAGATGAAAGGGGCATCTTTTTCAAGTAATTTTGTTAGAGGCCTTGAGATTTTAGAAAAGTCTTTGATAAACCACCTATAAAATCCGACATGTCCTAGGAAACTCCTGATAGCTCTAACGGAGGATGGGGGTGGTAGTCGAGAAATGGTATCTATTTTGGCTCGATCCACCTCCATTCCTTCGCTTGAGATTTTGTGACCGAGTACTATTCCCTCCGTTACCATGAAATGGCATTTTTCCCAGTTAAGGGCGAGGTTAGTTTCCTCACATCGGGATAGCATTCGTTCAAGGTTATCGAGGCATTGGTTGTATGAATCCCCAAAGATAGAAAAGTCGTCCATGAAGACTTCCATTGTCTTTTCTATCACGTCGTGGAAGATGGCTATCATGCAACGTTGGAATGTTGCGGGGGCATTACATAGACCAAACGGCATGCGTCGATAAGCAAAAGTTCCATATGGACATGTGAAGGTTGTCTTTTCTTGGTGTTCGGGTGCTATCGGGATATGAAAGTAACCTGGAAAACCATCCAAGAAACAATAAAATTTATGACCGGATAATCTTTCTAACATTTGATCAATGAAGGGCAAAGGAAAGTGATATTTCCTTGTTGCTTCATTTAATCGTCTATAATCTATACATACTCTCCATCCTGTGACGGTTCTCGTTGGTATTAATTCATTCTTTTCGTTAGTTATTACCGTCATACCTCCTTTCTTTGGAACTACTTGGACGGGACTTACCCAAGGACTATCGGAGATAGGGTAAATAAGTCCGGTGTCAAGCAATTTGATGACTTCGTTTTTAACCACTTCTTGAACATTTGGATTTACTCGACGTTGTGGTTGTATTACCGATTTGTACTCATCATTCATTAAAATTTTGTGCGTGCATATGGAAGGACTTATTCCTTTAATGTCTACAAGTTTCCAAGCGATCGCATTTTTGTGTTTTTTCAAAAGGTTAATTAATTTTTCTTTTTCTAAACTATCTAATTTAGATTAAATAATTACAGGTAATTTACAATCTTTGTCTAGAAAAGCATATTCCAAACCTTTTGGAAGTTCTTTGAGCTCAAGAGGTGGGTCTTTAGGAGACTCCTTATTTGGTTGCTCATTTTGATCAAGAACTTTAAAAGTTTGTTCTATGGCGACCTCTTCTTCAACAAAGTGGTCAAACTTTTCACTTGTATCGGGTGGTTCATCCTCATCTTTAATTTGGGGGTCATTATTGCCGAATGGATATTTCATTGACCGCTCAAGATCGACACTCTTTTTAAATGCCCCTAATTGAATAGGTAGATTGTTGTACTTCCGGTTTTTCAAAGCTTCGTGAGTTTTTACAAATGGCCGTCCCAACACTAGAGGAGCGTCATCGAGGATGACAAAGTCGGTGGGGACTACCATTTGATTTGCTTGAACCAAGACATCCTCAACTACACCGATTGATTTTATTACCTTCCGATTGGATAAGAAAATGGGTATTTGAAGTGGAGAAAAATCACTAATACTTAATTTTTCGAAAAGGTAGTTAGGCATTATGTTAACACAAAGATCTTTATCGATTGTGACATTACTAATAAATGAATTTTGAAAGAAACATGGAACCGGTGTAATGTTAATTTCAAATGGGTCTTCTTTTATTAGCGAGGTTTGATCATTAGTTAACTTAACACTTACCGTTTCGTCAATTTTAGTGTTAGTGTTTAATTCTTTTAAAAACTTAGCATGAGTTGGAACTAAACAATGATTTTCAAAAGAAGGTGACAAGAGATTATTTTTTTCTAAATTAGACTCTTCTTGAAGTTTAACGTTGTTGGACTCACCTTTTTCGTTGTTTAACTCATGTGTCGGTTTTTCACTTATTTGTTCTTCCATTTTCACACTTTCAGTTATCTCTTCTTTATTTATTTGTTCTCTTGCGCGAGACTCCTCTTCCCTTGTGCGAGATTCTTTTATATAGCGATCGATAACTCTAAGGTGTTCTAATATCCTATCGGTCACTTCGGTTATAGAAAAAGGATCGGGATTTTCAGAGCTTGAATCCGGTTGTTCGATCCTTTGTTCCTCATAATACCCATATGAAGTAGATGGTTCACACCATTGTTCTTCATTGTAAGCATATGATGGATAAGGGTCGTAATTTTGTTCTTCATAATACTCATATGAGGTGGGTTGTTCTCGCCATGGTTCCTCATAATAAGCATATGAAGGTGGTGGCTCATATCTTGGTTCCTCAAAGTATGAGTAAGAAGGCTCATACCTTGGTTTATCAAAATATGAGTATGAGGGAGGAGGTTCATACCTTTGGTCTTCATAGGATGTGTATGAAGTTGATGGCTCGTACCTGGGTTCCTCATAGTAGGTGTATGAAGTGGACAGTTGATATAAGTTACAATATTGAACCGAGTGCGGGTCACCACAATTAGTGCAATAGTTACTCCTATAATCATCCTCCTCATAGGTGTAGTTGTAACCTCCTGAGTATTGATCCATAAGAATCACTCAGCAGACCACAACCAAGTCTCGAGATCAGAAAACAAAAATAAAAACGGAAACAGAGGCTGGACACGGCCCCGTGTTCAGTGGACACGGCCCCGTGTACAGAATCTGTATCTGGGTGTTTTAATTAAAGTTACTGATTTCGTTGAGCACGGGGCGTGTTCAGCGAGCACGGCCCGTGTTCAAGCTACCGTATCTGGGTGTTTTATGAAAATTATGCAGCACGGCCCCGTGTTCAGCGAGCACGGCCCGTGTTCAGGTTACTTTAAATGCAAAACTAAACTAAAATGCAGAAAAATGTGCGCGCGTTTTAAAAAGGTTTTGAAAAACTGATTAGGCCGCTGATTTTAAGCTTTCTTAAAATCCTTGTGTCCCCGGCAACGGCGCCAAAAACTTGATGCGTGTGAAGTGTGTATATAAGTTTAAGTATATTTTAAGCCCTTTTACACTTTCTTTAGCCAAGTTTTAAATTTATAAAACACGATATTTACTAACACTAAACACACATATGGGCAAGTGCACCCATCGTGAGCGTAGTATAGTGTTGGTAAGATACCGAGGTCGTCCAAGGACACAAGAGCTTTTAGTACCGGTTTATCCTCAACGTCTAATCAAATCAAAAAGTTTAGAAAAAAGGTTTTAAACTAAGAAAAATAAAAACTAACTAAAATGCTGAAAATAAAAATAAAAACAGATAGACAAGATGGGACTTGGCTCCGACTCGTGTATAGTGTAACCTTTGATTATTTCCACACGTTTGCACTTTTTAAGAGATTATCTTAGTTATTGTAGTAGGCCCCTCTTTTGAAGGCGACGTTACCCTCAACCCAGTAGTTTGAGTCAGCAAGGATACAATCCTAAAGGGTCGGATTATTGAAAGATAATTAATTAAGTTATTAATGCATATTATGGTAGGCCCCTCTTTTGAAGGTGACGTTACCCTCGGCTAAGTAGTCTGAGTAAGCAGGGATACAGTCCTAAGTAGCCGGATTAAAGTATTAATAGTAGCTTACATATGAGGGGATCAAAGAGTTTGGACCCCCGCCATCCAATACCGTTAAGTATTGAAGGAGGTCCTACTAAATTTGACCCAGGTCCTTGCAGGATCTATACACTGAACAAGGCAAGACTTTTACCAAACCGTTCCCTTAACCCCCGACCAGGTAGCCAACATACCTCCATATAGACCGTGGAGATATGAATGATGAAAATCTTTTATTTTATATAGACAGTAAAATAATGCCAAGACACCACGGACAAATGATAAGTAAAAATCACCTTCAACATAAGAAACTAGTTATTAAAGTCATTAATACATAACCAAGTAAAAAGTGCGAAAAAATAAAAAGTATTACACTAGACACTTTCTCTTCACCAAGTGATGTAAGAGACTTAGGCAAACATGGCCTTGATTGTCAAGAACTCTTACGATCAATCTTGGATCCCGAGACGACTCACACACTCTATGATGGACAATGGATGATGGTGGTGGATGATGGTGTTATGGTGGTGGTGGGTGGTGGGTGAAGTGTGAGAGAGGTGGTGTGCCAAGGGATGGTTTGAGCTTGAGCCAAGCACTCCTATTTATAGGTTGAACAGAAGCTCAGGCACGGCCCCGTGTCCACATCCTTCTCTGTCTTAATTAATTGCTCTTGTCTGTATTAGTTGACCACGGCCCCTAGTCCGCTGGGCACGACCCCGTGTGCAGAAGCATATCTGTACTATCAAGATTTGCATGGATTCTGCGAATCTTATAGTTGACCACGGCCCCGTGTCCGCTGAGCACGGCCCCGTGGTGGGCGATGGAAGCTTCTACAACTTTGTCTTTTATGCTGACACTTGGGCACGCCCCCGTGCTCATTGAGCACGGGGCGTGTTCAGCCTTCTGTTCTCTTGTTTTGCTTGGGAAGATGCTGTCGTGGGGTCGGGCATGTCACGTTTGTTCCTTTTCTTGTATTTATGTTAGATTTAGCTGCCTTTTTGCTTCTTTTGTTAATTTGAGCTCATTTAATCCTGAAAATACAAAAGGAAGACAAAAGCACACTTTTTCCAACATTAGTACTAAAAAAGGGTTAGTTTTATGCCACAATTGATGTAATTTATATGTTGCATTTTGCACACATTATGACGAATGTATATATTTTATTTTTGTTTGGTTTGGTTTGTTGGATGAAGTATAATAATAGATCTTAATGATAATATTTTGTGGATTATAAATACTAGCAGGTATGCTCCCTCACGCTACTCGATGGAATAATGTATTTTTTTACAAAGTGTTTGTTGATAAATAGATGTGAAAAAGAACACCCGTTTAACAATGATATATTTGGAAAGTATGAAAAGCTACGTTATTCTAAAAAGAGTAAACTGTCATTTTGGTCTCTGTGGTTTGGACACTTTTGTCATTTTAGTACAAATCTCAAACTTTTTAAATCTGGGTCCCTGTGGTTTCACTTTTATTGCCATTTTAGTCCAAAAGTGAAATTTGACCAGAATCCCCAAATTAAACCCTCTGTTTTGTCCTTTTGCTCAGGGGTATTTTTGTCATTTTAAACACTAATATATATATATATAAATAAAATAGACAATCCCACAAAACAACCAAGAGCCCCAAATTCAACTTCTTCTCTTACAAACCCTCAATTCACACACCACAAAAACTTTCCGATCATCCTCCACACCACCATGTGCTACGGCTCCCAACGCCTACCACCGTTCCACGACGACAACAACACCAGGTCTCCGCCGCTGACCGACGTCAACACAGAGGCCGTCGAAAACCTCCGATTACGGCTAGCGGAAACGGAAGCACGGCTTCAACGAGCTGGGGCACGAGAAGCGGAACTCAGCAAAAAGCTTGTTGAGATGAAACGGTCCGTATCGGTTATGGAGATTCTTGAAAGTTATCTTAAACGAAGGTTTTTTGATCAACAACAACAGCTTGCTCATCTTGTTGTTAAATCTTGGGTACCGAAATGATGTTTTTTTTGTTAGGTTTTTTGGTTATATGAAAAATGTCCCCATCCCACATTGGTGCAAGGATGAAAGCTTGGGAGGACTCCAAGCTTATAAAAGAAGTCCAAGGCTTTGGTTTCAAAGTGCCCCAACCAAAAATACACTTGAAGTGTTTGGCTCTTTCTTTCTTTTCTAGTTCTCTTGTTTTAGAGTGTAGAAAGGTTTTAGTTAAACGCTTCGGAGAGTGTGGTTGTAATTGGGCGGGGGGAGGCTTGAGAGATTAGTCTATGTGATTGTAAAAATTTGTCGCATAGTGGATCTTTCTCTCTGGAGGCCCGTGGTTTTTCTCCGATTTGGAGTTTCCACGTATATTCTTGTGTTCAGATATATTTCTCTATTGTTAGCTTTGGGAGGGTTGTTGGGAATCCTGAGACCGTTTGTTTCCCAACAAGTGGTATCAGAGCTCCAGGTTTTGGGGGAGGTCTCGGTTTAGAAGGTTCGTAGTATGCTCTGTGGTTGCAGCTTAGTCTGATCTTCCACATCAGAAACGAATTTTCTTGGAGGGTGTCTTGGTATTTTGAAGGTTCGTAGTATGCTTTGTGGTTGCAGCTTAGTCTGATCTTCCACATCAGAAACGAGGATTCGGTTAACTATTTTGTATACGATAGAATTATACACGAGCTGGATATACGCATTTTATCCTGGGAAGGTTCTGGCTAGGAAAGACTTGGTACTTAAGTGTGTCCATTGTGACCCACCTCTCTTTCCTGGGAATCCTTTGTTGGGTGTACTGCTTATAGGCTTGGTGCATATTTTCTAGTATACAATACTGTTTTTGAAGATACGGATACGATGTCAAAATACAGTCCCATGAGGTTCGACGTAGAGAAATATGATGGAAGAATCAACTTTGGTTTGTGGCAAGTTTAAGTCAAGGATGTGTTGATTCAATCTGGGTTACACAAGGCGTTGAGGGGGAAACCGACCCCTGTTTCAAGCAAGGATTCAAGCGGAACCAGTAAAGACGATGATGAAGAATGGGAAGATTTGGATTTGAGAGCGGCAAGTGCGATTCGTTTGTGTCTAGCAAAGAATGGTCTTGCAAATGTGCATGGGATATCAACTGCAAAGGATTTGTGGTAGAAACTTGAGCAGTTGTATCAAGGCAAAGGCATCTCAAATCAGTTGTATCTCAAGGAACAGTTTCATACCCTTCGTATGGATGGAAATACAAAAATTTTTCAGATCATCTAAGTGTTCTTAATAATATCGTGTCAGAACTGGAGGCTATTGGAGTGAAGGTTGAAGATGAGGATAAAGCATTGAGGCTCATATTATCTTTGACATCTTCCTATGAACATATGAAGCCCATTCTGATGTATGGGAAAGAGACTCTGAAGTATGCGGATGTTACTGAGAAGCTATTGTCTGAAGAGAAAAGACTGGGTAGTAGCGGTCATACTTCGTCAGAAGGAACGGTTTTAATATGCGGGAACGGGAAGAAGAAGCACTCACAGAAGATTCTTGTATGCTGGAAGTGTGGACAGTCTGGGCATGTCAAGAGAAATTGTCCAGGTGGAGCAGATTCGGCAAGCAGCTCCAAGACAGCTAACAATGTCGCCGTTGTTGACGGTGATGATTTCTTTTGAAGTTATGTCATCCCTATGGTATGCCCACGCTACCATGAAAGGGGATGCAATTTTTTTAGCGGGTTCACGGATTTACACATGGGCATTGGGTTGGCATAGATGCAAGATGTGTGGTGAAAAATTGATGTTGATGGCTGATGAACTTCCGGGTATGCCAAGCGGGGAAGTTGCACCATAAATTTTCAGCAGGTTTTTCAACATGTGCCGAGAAGAAATTCTTAGAATGGTCTATTCTAAGTGGAGATACTCTTTTATGGTGGAGTATGATTGTCGGTTGAAGACGGTGTTCCTTTAATGTGGTTGTTTTTTTTTATATATAACCAAGGTGGAGATTTGTTAGGTTTTTTAGCTATATGAAAAATGTCCCCATCCCACATTGGTGCAAGGATGAAAGCTTGGGAGGACTCCAAGCTTATAAAAGAAGTCCAAGGCTTTGGTTTCAAAGTGCCCCAACCAAAAATACACTTGAAGTGTTTGGTTCTTTCTTTCTTTTCTAGTTCTCTTGTTTTAGAGTGTAGAAAGGTTTTAGTTAAACGCTTCGGAGAGTGTGGTTGTAATTGGGCGGGGGGAGGCTTGAGAGATTAGTCTATGTGATTGTAAAAATTTGTCGCATAGTGGATCTTTCTCTATGGAGGCCCGTGGTTTTTCTCCGATTTGGAGTTTCCACGTATATTCTTGTGTTCAGATATATTTCTCTATTGTTAGCTTTGGGAGGGTTGTTGGGAATCCTGAGACCGCTTGTTTCCCAACATTTTTGGTTTGAATAAGATGCAGGTGTTTGTGGTTTTTAAGTTTTTGAAGGTTAGTGAATGAATTTTTCTTCAAAGAAGGTCAAAGATGCTCATACTTCAAGTCAAAGATGCTATTTTCATGGGTATGGGTAAGCAGTAATCGAAACTAAACTGAAAATCAATGAAATCATACAAGAGAAAAAAAGTGGTGGTTGTGGTGGCATGTGGTGATGTTTAGGGTGAGAAAGAAAGAAGAAGATGGGTGGTGTTGCTGGGTGAAAAAGATGCAGATGTTGGGATGGTGATGATGTTGGGATGGTGATGATGTTGGGATGGCGATGATGATAACTATATATAATCAAATTGAGTTTTGAGGATTTTCTATTTTATTTATATATATTAGTGTTTAAAATGAAAAAAATACCCCTGAGCAAAAGGACAAAACAAGGGGTTTAATTTGGAGATTCTGGTCAAATTTCACTTTTGGACTAAAATGGCAATAAAAGTGAAACCACAGGGACCCAGATTCAAAAAGTTTGAGATTTGGACTAAAATGACAAAAGTGCTCAAACCACAGGGATCAAAATGACAGTTTATTCTTCTAAAAATAACGTAGATTAAGAAAAACAAATAAAAGAATTTTAAATTACTATAGGAAAAATTACACTTTTCGTCCTTTATGTTTATAGCTAGTTGCAATGGATGACCTTTACCTTTAATAATTACAGTCACAGTCCTTTATTTGGAAAACTTAGTACGTCTTTCGTCCTTTAGCACTAACTTGGTTAAAATTTTCAGTTAAATTTATTTAACTAAGGGCAATTTAGTCTTTCTACTTAATTTATTCATAAATCATCTAGAACTGTAAAGACCTAAAACCTATGAACATAAACGAAACACCATCATAAACATACAAACATATAACATAAATTTGCCACAGAAATCCCCTAAAAACTCATTCATAGATATGAGGTATTGGTTTCCATCAAAGAAAGAGAAAACAAGCGACGGTTTCGGGTTCTTTAGACAACACAAACTCATAACTTGAATGCTGAAACATAATAGAATCGATCTGCATTCCAACATAAACTTAAATCTTGAAACTAACAAAAACAGAGCATCATTTTGAAAGAAATAAGCTTCAATCCCAAATTTCAATTCTTGAAATCAATCTCCCCAAACACTACCTAAATGCAGATTTTAAAAACTCCTATATACAAGATTAACTAAGCATCAAATTCATCTCAAAACAACATTTAATAGTTCAACCTGTCTTCCGGACACCCCGTCGCCGCCATCGGATCTATTCATCCATCACAGGTGACCTGCAACCTTTTGCTTCTTCTGCACATCATAATCAAATTCAAGAAATTAAAAAACCATGTGCAGCCACCACAATCTTCTCAACCACCACGCCGGAAACCCACCAAGTTCTAGGGTTTTGGGGTTGTTGCGAGGACTTGCTGCCGCTCTCTATCTCCGACTACCACCAGTCACCACCTCCTCTCTCTGCAACCAAACCCCACCCTATCACCACCAAATCCGCCACTGCCACCACCAGGAGGGGACAATCACAGATGCAGGGAGTACAAGAGATCGAAGAAGTGGGTTTCAAATCAAAACCCCCTTTGAGCTTCCAATAAAGAGCTAGCCCAGATACACACAATGCTACTGCCAAAATGACCCGACAACACCAGAAACAAGACCCAGATCGTCTTGTTATCTTGATTTATCTATGCGATGTCTCTGTGTAGATCATGATTTGTCACGGCCGGAGTGGTCGTCAGTGGCCGGAGTGGCGGCGGCGGTTGTGAGGAGGAGGAAACTGCTGGGTGAAGATGATGTAGATACAGACTCAAAATAGGGTTTGTGATCGTGTATTTATAAGTTTTTTATTTTGTTTTTTGTTTTATTTATAATATATTTTAATTGGATTGCTAAAAAGACCAAATTGCCCTTAGTTAAATAAATTTAACTGAAAATTTTAACCAAGTTAGTGCTAAAGGACGAAAGACGTACTAAGTTTTCCAAATAAAGGACTGTGACTGTAATTATTAAAGGTAAAGGTCATCCATTGCAACTAGCTATAAACATAAAGGACGAAAAGTGTAATTTATCCATTACTATATATAACAAATGAGGTAGGTTCCTAGGAACAGTAACTCATTTGTCATGTAGTGATTTTAAATTTTTAAGTGATTTTTTAGGCTTTTTTTTAAGTTGTCTGTTTTTTTTATTGTTTTTTATTATTATTTTTGTCTTGTACTAAAAGTGGTTCACATTTTTTCTCCCTCAAGTTTTTATATTTTACTTTTGGCTCTTTAATATCTTTTAGAGTTAAATGCCATTTTAGTCCCTGTGGTTTGGGCCATTTTACCAGTTTAGTCCAAAAGTTTCATTTTTAACTTGTGGGTCCAAAAAGGTTTCACAGTTGCCATTTTAGTCCACTTGGTTGACTTCATCCATTTTTTCTGTTAACGATAAGACCAATTCGGTCATTTTATATGGCTAAATTGCCCTTTCAGTTAACAGAATTACATACAAAATGACCGAATTGGCATTCTCGTTAACAGAAAAAATGGATGAAGTTAACCAAGTGGACTAAAATGGCAACTGTGAAACCTTTTTGGACCCACAGGTTAAAAATGAAACCTTTGGATTAAACTGACAAAATGGCCAAAACCACAGGGACTAAAATGGCATTTAACTCTATCTTTTATAAGTTAAAACATTTTTGTTATAATATAAAGTTCATCTACGTTTTACAATAGCTTGCGGTATGTATTTTCGTTTGTCTTTACCTACAATTTTATGTCACGTTAACGTTTTTGTTTTTTCTGGCTTTGATCGTCTTTTCTTACACTACTTAGCACGGTTTAATTTACGACCCCCGCACCCGCAACGCGGGGGTTACACACTAGTTATGTTATAAATGAAGTTTATGTCATCAAAAACGGATTAATAAATAAAAAAGTAAATAAAACTTATGTCATTACATACGGGTTAATAAATATAGAAATATTTAAGTTCTTTTTAAAGAGTAAATTACAAAAATCGTCCTTTATGTATGTCACTTATTGCAAACTGTGTCCTTTATCTTCAATAACTACAGAAAACGTACTCGATGTTTGCAAACCCTTGCAAGTTATGTCCTTTAGCCCTAACTCAGTTATTTTTTTTTGTGATTAAATCTGACCAAATGGACCCCACATGAGGGTATTTTGGTCATTTTACTCTCATGTGGGGTCCATAAGGGCTGGCAATTGGGTACATGTTAAGACACGATTAGACTTGTTTGACTGAAAAATACACCCTTTGACTTTTTTAATTTTTAAAATAATTAAAATTACAATGTTAGGATCTATCATTTATTCATCTTTGTACATAAAACATAAAACTGTTTTATAAACATGAGGTAGAAAGTAGTTAAACGAGTCGTAATCGTGTTTGAAACTTATGTTGTGCGCGCCGTCAGAAACCTGTTAAACCTGTTAAGACACGATTTGTCAGCCTTAAGTCCATTTGGTCAGATTTAACCACAAAAATACCCTCATGTGGGGTCCATTTGGTCAGATTTAACCACAAAAATTAACTGAGTTAGGGCTAAAGGACATAACTTGCAAGGGTTTGCAAACATCGAGTACGTTTTCTGTAATTACTAAAGACAAAGGATACAGTTTGCAATAACTGACATAAATAAAGAACAATTTTTGTAATTTACTCTTTTTTAAATGTAAATCGTGGTAAAGTAGTGGGATAAAATTGTAAGTTGTTTATGTATCAACTAAGGTTTGTATCAAATTGATAATATTTTTCTTAAGTGTTTTAAAAATGGATTGAAATTACATTAATATTGTTTCAAAAGGATGTATCATATAGTATAGTAGTATAGATTATTTAATTTCTATTCTATGAAGTTTTCATTTTATTTTGAGTAAAATGTTAAAATCGTACATGAGGTCTGAGCATTTTTACATGTCACATCCATTTTATTTTATTTTTAATTTTTTGTAACTCGACCCCTAATGTTTCACTTTTGTTACATTTCCAACCAAATCACTAACTAAGTTAAAGTGTATCGTGACGATTTTGGAAATTTCGTTAACTCATGGACGATTTTGGCAATTTACACATTTATTATTATCTTTACATAAAAAACAATAAAAATAATTATATATATGAGTGGGGATCCTACGGAAAGTGTGTTTTTCCTAAAAAGTGTAAAAAGTCATAAAACACAATAATTTCAGGCATAAAACACACCTAAAACTCACAAATAATAGAATGAATATTACTAAAACACCATATTCAAACTCTAATAGTCCATAAAAACTTCAAACACACCATCGTAGAACTATGAATATAAAACACACAATGCTAAACAACATAAAACATAATAATATTTGTCATTCCACAATCAGAGCCTTAACATCTAAAACACAATACAAAACCCACATACATGATGTTTTAGTAATCTTCATCATATTATTTGTGGGTTTTTGGTGTGTTTTATGATTGACATATGGTGTTTTATGACTTTTTACACTTTTTAGGAAATTTGGACTTTCTGGCCAACTCCTATCCTATATATATAATAGATATACATACGTAATACACACACTTATTATTTTTTAATTTTTTTGCCTTTAAGTAATAACAAAATAATAAATTAATGATGTTTGGTACGGCGGGAGAGACGGGTGGTACTGATATTTGGTACGACGGGTCGACGAGGGAAGATTACGACGGAAGAAATGAGTGGTATTGACGGGTCGACGAGGGAAGATGAGGTACAAGTGTCGACATAAACGGTGTGGTTGTGATGGCGGTGGTGGTGGTGGAGGTGGAGAAGAGAGAGTGTGTGTTTATGGTTTGTGTATATATATAAAATGATTAGTGTGTGTATATATATATATATTTTAATTAATTTATTATTATTTTTATTTAAAGGTAAAATAAAAGTAAGTGTGTTTATATAAATGTGATATGCGTGTGTATGTCACATCCCGATTTTCGATGGGCCCGGACGGTGAGTTTATATGTGACGATTGATAACAGTTTTACAATTGGCAACGAAAGATATGATGATAAAATATTAAATATAAAAGCATGAAATATATTAAAAACGAAGACGACCAAAATAAAAGAAAATCAAGAAACGAAGACGATTCAAGCCCTATCTATGTTTTTAATCTATGTTCTTTTATCTATGACTTCTAGTTTCCTAGGATTTAACAAAATTATGTATGCACTTTGATGTAATCTTGTTTAATTATTAGGTTTCTAATGATAATTGAAGTATTTTACTTATATCCTCATGTTTACACACTCAAATATGGTTATATTTAACAAAAAAGTACTAAAAGTTGGAAAAAAAAACCCACAAAAATCGTTGCTATCTTTCTGTTTGTTTTTCGTGAACCGGGTTTTTTGAATGCCCGGTCAGGATTTTTCCCTACCTGATGCATACCCAAACCCGGAAATAGGGTATTATAATACCCCGGGTATTAGAAAACCCGACCCGGACCCTACCCGAACCCAGGTATATAGGGTATACATTTTTTGTATAAAACCCGGACCCAGACCCAACCTGGGTATTCTCAAAACCCGATTTTGTAGAACCCGATCGTACCCGAACCCGGTTCCATACCCGGAACTGGATTTTTGTGCACCACTAGCTCCAACTTCCAAGCCACAACTTTTCAAATTCATTAATCTTTAGTTGCATTATCATCCATGTTCAGCAGTTCCCTGATCTGTGAGATAACATGTTCATTTTCATTCCTTCTAAGTTGTAATCGTATGAATGATGAAAAACCAACCAAAATGTTTTATTCAAGAAATTCCCAATTAAAATCCTTCTAGTTTCCTCCTCTTCTTTTGGATAACGATTAACCGTTGAAACCACATATTTTTTTTTTATTAAAAATGGTAAACGAAACCATACGGTACGGTTTGAATATATCCAAACCGATCGGCCAAAAAATTTACTAGTAATGCTGCTACTAACCCATTGGCCTATACTAATTGAATTGTTGTCACCAATATGTTATAATTGAATTGTTGTGTGTGTTTTTAGCTTTTTATTCAACATGATTTGTTTGTAGTTTATTCCAATCAGCCAAAATATTCAGTTTACATATCTTTGTTTTTTCCTTGTATAAAATTCTAATAAACAATGTATTAGAGTATATACATAGAGTTAGTTAGTTAGTTAGTTAGTTCAGTTTGTTACCAGTTTTGTTATGTTTGTTCCATCCCCTTCTTCTATATATATGAGGGGTTTGCATTGTACGATTACTAGTTGATGATATGAGATAAGATTAGTTTGAGCATGATACTTACCTTTATGGTATCAGAGCATCATAACTAGGGTTCTGGCGATTCTCCGTTCACTCTCCGGCAACCCTCTGTTCTCTGATCTGAATATGTACATGTTTGTTGTATGTGTAATAAATGAGAAGGATAGGGGGTTAATATGCAAATAATAGAAAGTAGAGGGATCAATAGTGTTGATTGTTAGTTGATCAGTTAGTTCGGTAATTAGGGTTAAATACTGTTGTAACCAATTGTATTGATCAGTTTTGAAATGAATTGAGCTTATTTCCTCTCTTACGATTCTTGTTCGATTCTACTTCTAACATTGGTATCAGAGCTACCGATTCTCGGAGCTCGATTGATTCAATTTGATTCGTGGTTCACTACAAATTCGTTCGATTCGTTCATTGAAGAATTGATCATTTGTTCGATTAATTCTGGTTCGTTTTTTTTTCTAATTGGAATCAATCATCGTTCGATTGATTCCTATCAGGCGTATCTGTTCGATTGATCCGATTGTGTATGTTGACAAGGCATCAAACGATGGAAAGATTGGAAAAGTTCTGTCAAGAACACGCGACCACAATTGGAACTCAACAAGCAGTTTTAGAGCAGAATTCACAAGCTATTTTGCTGTTACAAACGAGTATGACGAATCTGGTAACACAAATGGCGGAGATCAATGAGAAGATCGATCGTATTGCTACCAAAAGAGGAGGTCATCATGATCAAAGGTTGGTTCGTACTGGAAGGTTGGATTTCCCTAAGTTCAATGGGGAGGAAGTTGAAGGATGGATTATCCGTTGCAATCATTTCTTCGCTGTGGACAGAACTCCAGATGTAGCAAAGGTCCATTTTGCGATCATCAACCTAGAGGGTGCAGCATTAGAATGGCATCAAGGGTATTTTGACAGTCAAGATCGTGACATTGAAGATATAACATGGGAAGAATATTGCAGATCCATCGAAAACAGATTTTCAGAAAGGTTGTCACAAGATCCTATGGAGGAGTTGAAGAACCTTCATCAAACAGGTACCCTCCAAGAATACACTAGAGATTTTGATACACTATTGAATAGGGTAAAATTGACAGATGAGTATGCTGCAAGTTTGTTTGTGGGGGGGGGGGGTTTAAAACCGGAGGTTAGATGCTTGGTTAAGATCTTTAAACCTAAATGTATGAGGGATGCTATAGCCATGGCAAAACAGCAGTCAGTGGTCTATTCTACCTTATTTGGGGATAAGGACACTAAGAAAAGTAATTGGGGTGGGAGCAGTAATAACACAACAGTCAAAAGTAATAGCATGGCTTCTACTAGTGGTACTAAATCAGTGGTAAATCCTGTGAACACTTTAGCCTTATTGCCTACACCACCTGCAAGTAAAATGTGGAAAATGTTAAGAAAGTTCCTGCAAGGGTGGCTGAGGAAAAGAGAGCCAGGGGTGAATGTTTTTGGTGTAGTGAGAATACACTCCTACTCACAACTGCAAGTACAAACAGTTGTATGTGTTGGAACTATTTGATGATGGAGAAGAAGAAGAAAAGATTGAGGAGTCACATGAGGAAATTCAGGAGTTGAAACTAGATGCTCAACTCTCTATTCATGCACTATTGGGGGTTACTTCTTTTTCAACAATGAGGGTAGTTGGAACAATTGGAACTAGGCAAATGCAAATTCTAATCGACTCAGGGTCTACTCATAATTTTGTTGATTTGAAATTAGCAACAAAGTTACAATGTCATACTAAGGAACTACCACTCATGAAGGTGAAAGTAGCTAATGGTAAGGCCTTGGAATGTAATCAGTTATGCAAGGACTTTCAATGGTTGATGCAGGGAATTTGGTTTAAAACTGATGTTTTCTTATTACCCTTGGACAATTATGACATGGTTCTTGGAGTACAGTGGTTGCAATCATTAAATGATATTGTATGGAACTTCAAAGAGCTAACTATGCAGTTTTTGGTGGGGTCAAAAACAATTAAGTTGAAAGGGGTGACTCAAGATGGGGCAGCATTATGTTCATTGGAAAAACTGTCAAGTTTACTAATGCAGCCTGGTGATCATATGAAAGTGCAAGTGTTTAGTATGCAAATGGAAGGGACTGATACATTCCATCACCAAGCTAAAGTGCAAGACATGATGTCCGAATTACTGAGTTGTTGCAAGAGTATCAAGATGTGTTTCAAATACCTAAGTCTTTACCACCTGATAGACAGTTTAATCACAGAATTCAGTTAAAGGATGAAGCAGTTACCATTAATCAAAAGGCTTACCGATATCCTATGGGACTAGAAAAACATAATTGAAAAGATGGTACAAGAGATGCTAGATATGGGCATAATCAGACAAAGTGTTAGTGCTTTTGCTTCTCCAGTAGTCCTTGTGAAAAAAAAAACGATGGAAGTTGGAGACTCTGTGTGGACTATCGGAAATTAAATGATCATACGGTTAAAAATCGCTTTCCCATTCCATTAATTAAAGAGTTATTAGAAGAGTTGGGGGGAGCTGAGTTTTATTCGAAATTGGACCTACGCTCAGGGTATCATCAAGTGAGGATGTTCGAAGGGGACATCCACAAGACAGCTTTCAGAACCCACCAGGGATTATTTGAGTTTTTGGTCCTTCCCTTTGGGCTAACTAATGCCCCTGCCACGTTCCAGGCTTTGATGAATTCGGTGTTTAAAAAGTTGCTCAGGAAATCAGTACTAATTTTCTTTGATGATGTTCTCATTTACAGCAAATCTATGGAGCAGCATTTGTCTGATCTTAAAGAGGTACTACAGATTTTCAGAGATCAACAGTTATATGCTAAAATGTCTAAATGTACTTTTGGTGGAAAACAAGTTGAATACCTGGGTCATATTATCTCTAAGAAGGGAGTTTCAACTGACCCTTCTAAAATTGAAGCAATACAGATGTAACACCCCAACTCGGAAGGGCTGACGTGTCACAATAACAGTGATATCATAAACAAAAGTCATAATTCCATTTATTTATTTAACAAGGATACAAACATACAACAACTGAACTTAAGGTTAATATACAAGCGGAGACATAATTGACTTGATTAACTAACATCTTCAGATTTATTCCTAGGCTTTATTCTTCTCTCTTTTCCCCGCCCAAAGTAACCTGTGGACCTGTATATACAAAAATTTACGGAATGAGCCGACTGCTCAGTACGGAATAATAGGCTCAAATAACAATTAACGCTTTATGCGAAAATGATACGATGCAAGAACATAATTTCATAATCATATCTTACGGATGTACCCATGAGCAAACTTAAAACGTGACAATACACAGGTAGCTACTCCTGTATAATTATCACACGAGATGGCGAATTGGCATACCCGTTATCCACCTCCTTATACTTAAATCCTAGGATCGATCCATACGCCTCCTAATAGCTTATATGTACCACACTTGTACTTAAGAGACGCCGTGAACTGATCTCTCCGTCACGGATAGAGCACATGCTGTCGATGCCGCAACAACATGCTCGTGGGACACTCCACGAGAAGCGATACTCAGGGTAACAGAGTACAAATGGTCTTATTCACATAACTTATCAAACTTATTTTCATAACAAAATGGAACATATATTGGAACATGCGATAATGAGTACAACTAACATAATACTATCGCATGACATGAAAGCTTAAATCAAATGATTAGAATAGAATTCGAACGGACTGTCAAATGAATCGATACTCAAAGACGTGAGGAGTTTTAAAATATATAGTAATTTAGTGGTTTATAACAATTTGAACATGAAGCAACCAGGAGTGGGGTAAGGATCCGTACCTTAAAAATTCCAAAGTGATGCTACCTTATGATAATATTTCAGATTTATACGGGCAGAGTTTAGACTACTGATTAGTCTTTTAACCTAATTTAATAACATGCACACAACTAGGTTAGTAACTTAATACAGCATTTACGATAACTCACGAGATCAACCCTCACAACGAATGACAAAGTGCTATGCTTAAACATCCATTGGATTCACAACGAAGGACAGAGTATTCCCCGAATTCGGGTGGCACTCAACATCCAGTCGGAATCACAATTAATGACAAAGCATCACCCTAATGTGGGCAGCACTTAAACATCCATTGAGTACATTGATCGATCGGACAATGAATCGTAATAGCGATCGAGTTAATACCCTGTTCTGCAGCACCCCGCTATACTTAATTAGTGTTTCCTGTGTGTTAATTGAGTAATTGGACGATATTTCAGAGTGTATTCTGAGTTTCTTCGTCGTTTTTGTGCCCAGAATCAAGTCCCAACATCCTCTATTTATAGGTGAATTTTGAACTTGTCGCGGCCCGCGTGACATATAACCTATCCTTACGCGGGCCGCGTGGCAACTTATTTTATGCATAGGGTTGCCACGTGTGGGACTAGCCTAGCTGAGTCGACATATTTTTAATTTTCAACTTCATCCGCAAGTTATTAAGATAACCGTCAAGTAGGTAATACCCCCCTGAGTTTTAGGGGCCCTAATCCTGATTCTGAAAATTCTGAAAATTCTAGGGTTTGTACAGAATTACTTGGGTGTCTTAATTTGGGTTTTCTAGTGGGAAATTTATAAATTATTATTATTCTTTTTATTTCTAGAATAATGATTTTAAATTTATGGGCATTACAACTATTACCCCCTTAAAAGAAATTTCGTCCTCGAAATTTTTCAAATAAGAATATAACCTATCACATAAGTAACAGAAACGGAACTTTCTTTGCAGAGTTACTAAATTATATAACCAGAATCTCCTAAACATACATGTGTATCTGAAATTCATAATTACGTTCATGACCATAATTGTCAATTACCTTACATATGTGCCCTAATGGTCCTCCTATAACGCATATTAATAAAATATCTTAACGTAAGAAAAGTCAATGAGACTTACAGATACTAGAGTGACTATTGGTACTGATATTTTCTACATAGATATGCTTAATCATAGCTAAGATATCTTCACATAAGGTAAAGCATATATAACCGTAGACAGAAACAATTGAACATACATCAAAGAACAAGATTTACCGTTACTTCGACTAAAATTCTATTTCTAGAATAGATTAGGGTATAGAGAGCGAATAGATTCTTCAGATTCCCATGTTGCTTCGCGTTCAGAGTGATTTTTCCAGAGGACTTTAATAAACGGAATTACTTTCCTACGCAAAACCCTTTCTTGTCGATCTAAGATGGCTTCTGGCTCCTCTTCGTAGGACAAATCCTCGTAAATTGTAAGTAATGGATAACTAATGACATGGAGTGGATGATAATTATATCCTCTTAATGAGGAGACATGAAAAACGTTATGAACGTGAGAGAGTTGAGGCGGTAAAGCCAGTCGATATGACACTTCTCCAATTCTTTCAAGGATTTCAAACGGACCGATGAAACGGGGACTAAGCTTCCCTTTAATTCCAAATCTACGAACGCCACGCCAAGGTGATACCTTTAAGAAAACGTGGTCACCAATTTTAAATTCGAGTGGTCGTCTATCTTGATCTGCATAGCTCTTTTGTCTGCTCTGAGCTTCTTTCAGTTTTTCTCGTGCCATAGTGACTTTTTCGTTTGTAATCTGAACTAGTTTTGGCCCTTCAATAATCTTTTCTCCAACTTCATCCCAGCAATTTGGTGCTCGACATTTCCGACCGTACAAAAGCTCAAAAGGTGCCATGCCAATACTTGCTTGCCAACTATTGTTGTAAGCGAACTCAACAAGATATAGATATTCATCCCAGTTTCCAGACCATTCAAGTGCACATGCTCGGAGCATGTCTTCCAAGGTCTGAATCGTGCGTTCTGACTGCCCATCTGTTTGTGGATGGAAAGTCGTACTAAATTTTAGTCGTGTACCCCAAGCTGCCTGAAAACCTTTCCAAAATCGTGAGGTGAAACGTGGGTCTCTATCGGAAACAATGGAAGATGGTGTGCCATGGAGTCTAATAATTTCTTGAAGAAATATTTCGGATAACTTATTAACCGAAAATCCTTGCTGAATCGGTAGAAAATGTGCTGACTTTGACAATCTATCGACAACAACCCATATAACATCATTCTTCTTGAAAGTCTTAGGCAAACCGGTAACAAAATCCATTGTGATCTCATCCCACTTCCATATGGGAATATCTAATGGCTGCAACAGACCGCTTGCTCGTTTGTGTTCAATTTTCACTTGTTGGCAAGTGAGGCATTTACTTACAAAGCGAGCAACGTCTTCCTTCATGCCATTCCACCAGAAGTTCTGTCTTAAATTTCTATACATCTTGGTAGATCCTGGGTGAATTGAAAATGGTGAGCTGTGAGCTTCGGCTAACAATGACTCACGAAGGGTGGAGTCATCGGGTACACAAAATCTTTTACCGCACCAAATCACCCCATGATGGTCTATACGAAATTCAGATTGCTTACCCACCTCAAGATTTTGCACAATTGCCCAGAGTTCTCCATCTTGCTTTTGTGCATCTTTGATCCGTGATATGAGGTCGGGTTCAATCTGCATTCTAGCTAGATATCCATCAGATTTACTAACCTGAAGCCAAATGTTCATTCTTTCGAGATCCCTCCTAATACGAGGCTGAATTTGTAAGCAAGATATAGTCCCAGAATTCTTTCGGCTCAACGCGTCAGCTACAACATTGGCTTTGCCTGGATGGTATTGAATATTTGCGTCGTAATCTTTTAAAAGTTCTAACCACCTTCTTTGCCTCATATTCAGCTCTTTCTGGGTGAATATGTACTTGAGGCTCTTATGGTCGGTAAAAATGTCACAACTTTCACCATACAGATAGTGTCGCCAAATCTTAAGTGCAAAGACGACTGCGGCTAGTTCTAAATCATGTGTAGGGTAGTTAACTTCATAAGGCTTTAACTGACGGGAGGCATAAGCGATAACCATACCATGTTACATTAGCACACAACCTAATCCTTTCTTTGAGGCATCACTATAGACTTGGTAACCTCCTGATCCAGAAGGAAGAGCAAGTATCGGGGAGGATACGAGTCGTTTCTTCAATTCTTCAAAGCTTTTCTCTTGTTCCTCATTCCATGAGTACTTTACCCCTTTCCTTAGGAGTTTTGTGAGTGGTAAAGCAATTACTGAGAATCTTTCAACAAATCTTCGGTAATAGCCAGCAAGACCCAAGAAACTTCGTATTTCGATAACAGAAGTGGGTCTTGGCCATTTTGTAATAGCTTCAACCTTTGTTGGGTCTACCATAATTCCCTCTGCTGATATGATATGACCTAAAAATGCCACTTGGCTAAGCCAAAAGTCACATTTGGAAAACTTCGCGTACAACTTCTCATGCCGCAAGGTTCCAAGTACTGCATGTAGATGTGCTTCATGCTCTTCGTGACTCTTAGAATACACCAGAATGTCATCGATAAAGACAATAACGAATTTGTCTAGGAATTTGTGAAATACGCGATTCATCAAATCCATGAAGACTGCGGGTGCATTAGTTAGCCCAAAGGGCATAACCAAAAATTCGTAATGACCATATCGAGTACGAAAGGCGGTCTTGGGAACATCATCATTCTTGATCTTTAGCTGATGGTACCCGGACCTCAGGTCGATTTTTGAGAAGAACTGAGCCCCCTGAAGTTGATCAAAGAGATCATCAATGCGAGGTAGAGGATACTGATTACGAATAGTAATCTTGTTCAGCTCTCGGTAGTCAATACATAAACGCATACTACCGTCTTTCTTCTTCACAAATAAGACCGGAGCACCCCAAGGTGAAACACTGGGTCTTATGAATCCTAGATCTAACAATTCTTGCAATTGTTCCTTCAACTCCTTCAGTTCCATTGGAGCCATACGGTATGGAGCTTTAGAAATAGGTTCGGCGCCAGGAATCAAGTCTATCGTGAATTCTACCTGACGGTCAGGTGGTAATCCTGGTAGTTCATCCGGAAATACATCAGGATATTCACGAACAACGGAGTGGTTATCAATACTCTTAACACTAGCAGAAGTATCCTTAATCGATGCTAGGAATCCAACACAACCGTTTGATAAGAATTTTCGAACCTTAAGCGCAGAGATAATCTTAAGAGATTTATGAGCTTGAGTTCCCTGATATATAATATCAGGATGATGAAGATCACCGAAAATAACACGGCGAGAATGACAATCTATAGTTACACGATGTCTAGACAACCAATCTATTCCTAGAATAGCATCAAAATCACACATATGTATTGGAAATAGATCGGCCTTACACACAATAGATTTAATACGGATCGGACAATCTTTATATACGTAAGTGATTACGAATGAATTTTCCATGGGGGTAGAAATGGTTAAGGTATGATTTAAGAGAGTTGGTCTTATCGGAAGGTACTTAGTAAACGAGTGGGATACTAAAGAATGGGTCGCTCCTGTATCGAATAACACATAGATACTATGTTTACCAAGCTGAAGGGTTCCCGACACAGTACCTGGGGCATTAGCAGCATCAGTAGCAGAAAGTGCGAAAACTCTTCCTCCAACATTGGGTGGATTATTCTTCTTAGTATCTTTCTTAGGACATTCCTTGATCATGTGTCCAGTTTGGCCACATCTAAAGCATGCTCCTGTACTTCGGTGACATACGCCCTGATGTCGCTTACCACAAGTATTACATAGAGGATATGTAATTTGATTTGGGTTTACATGTTGATTCAGTGGTTGAGCTTTAATAGGTTCTGCATACAACTGAATCTGGTTTTGAGCAGGCCTCGGGTTTTGCAGTCTAGGTTGCCATGGACGTGCCTGATTTCCAGAGTTTTGATTTCCTTGCACTTTGCGATCTTGATGCTGTGGAGTAGTGGATGATTGGCCGTTTTCCTGCTTAAATTGTCCTTCCCTAGTTCTCTTCTTATTATCCCCAGTTCGAGATAAGAATTCTTTCCTTTCGAATTCAAAAGTTTTGATTGCATCAGCAACTTCGGTGATATCCTTAAATTTCATGTACATGATCGATTTTCGAATTCGATCATTGACTGCCCACTTGCATTTTTCTGCCTGGACTTCTGCTGATCCTACAACTTCTCCTACAATACTAGCCAACCTTGAAAATCTAGTAATGAACTCAGAGGCTGGTTCATCACTCCCCTGTCGAATCACTGCATACTCCCTAATATAAGCTTCTTTATCAGCGGTCGAAAAATACTTGTCGTAAAAGATATTACGAAAGTCGACCCATGAAAGATTAGCGTCAAAATCATCCCCTCCTTTGACTTGCTTATATCCTTCCCACCAAGTTTGTGCGTCATCTTCAAATTTGTAGGTAGCCAATCTAACTTTGTATTGCTCCGGAACTCCAAGAACTCCGAAGATCTTTTCAATATGAGCTATCCAGTGTCTTGCTTCGACTGGATTAGTAGCGTGACTAAAGGATTTCGGCTTTTGTTTTTGGAATTTACTAATCCATATGTCTATACTATAGGTAGTATGGTTTGTGGTATTCTCACGAGTTTCTTTACCAGAGGTTGGATTCGTGTTATTACGTTCTGGATGACGAGTTTGTTGAATAACGGCCTCAGCTGTTTGAGCAACAAGGTTTGGAAGCAACCCGGCAACAGCCTGGTTGATGGCATTAATTACGTTTGGATCAACTGGAGTCTCATTCGAAGAAGTGTTGTTACGCGCATGGTTAGTACGAGTACTCCTACGTAGCGGACGACGAGGAGGCATATCTATACGAATAAACATAGGAATTAAACCAAATAAGAGATCAAATTGGATCCTATCATAGATATCTACCCATTCCTCACAGGTTTTAATTACTATCTTCAAGTTTTCTACAGGAAAGAGCCTTTGCTCTGATACCAT
This sequence comes from Helianthus tuberosus, assembly GCA_030545235.1. Taxonomy (NCBI): domain Eukaryota; kingdom Viridiplantae; phylum Streptophyta; class Magnoliopsida; order Asterales; family Asteraceae; genus Helianthus; species Helianthus tuberosus. The sequence goes on from CM060396.1 coordinate 165,407,007, forward strand.
AGCTGTAACACCCCAACCCGGAAGGGCTGACGTGTCACAATAACAGTGATATCATAAACAAAAGTCATAATTCCATTTATTTATTTAACAAGGATACAAACATACAACAACTGAACTTAAGGTTAATATACAAGCGGAGACATAATTGACTTGATTAACTAACATCTTCAGATTTATTCCTAGGCTTTATTCTTCTCTCTTTTCCCCGCCCAAAGTAACCTGTGGACCTGTATATACAAAAATTTACGGAATGAGCCGAATGCTCAGTACGGAATAATAGGCTCAAATAACAATTAACGCTTTATGCGAAAATGATACGATGCAAGAACATAATTTCATAATCATATCTTACGGATGTACCCATGAGTAAACTTAAAACGTGACAATACACAGGTAGCTACTCCTGTATAATTATCACACGAGATGGCGAATTGGCATACCCGTTATCCACCTCCTTATACTTAAATCCTAGGATCGATCCATACGCCTCCTAATAGCTTATATGTACCACACTTGTACTTAAGAGACGTCGTGAACTGATCTCTCCGTCACGGATAGAGCACATGCTGTCGATGCCGCAACAACATGCTCGTGGGACACTCCACGAGAAGCGATACTCAGGGTAACAGAGTACAAATGGTCTTATTCACATAACTTATCAAACTTATTTTCATAACAAAATGGAACATATATTGGAACATGCGATAATGAGTACAACTAACATAATACTATCGCATGACATGAAAGCTTAAATCAAATGATTAGAATAGAATTCGAACGGACTGTCAAATGAATCGATACTCAAAGACGTGAGGAGTTTTAAAATATATAGTAATTTAGTGGTTTATAACAATTTGAACATGAAGCAACCAGGAGTGGGGTAAGGATCCGTACCTTAAAAATTCCAAAGTGATGCTACCTTATGATAATATTTCAGATTTATACGGGCAGAGTTTAGACTACTGATTAGTCTTTTAACCTAATTTAATAACATGCACACAACTAGGTTAGTAACTTAATACAGCATTTACGATAACTCACGAGATCAACCCTCACAACGAATGACAAAGTGCTATGCTTAAACATCCATTGGATTCACAACGAAGGACAGAGTATTCCCCGAATTCGGGTGGCACTCAACATCCAGTCGGAATCACAATTAATGACAAAGCATCACCCTAATGTGGGCAGCACTTAAACATCCATTGAGTACATTGATCGATCGGACAATGAATCGTAATAGCGATCGAGTTAATACCCTGTTCTGCAGCACCCCGCTATACTTAATTAGTGTTTCCTGTGTGTTAATTGAGTAATTGGACGATATTTCAGAGTGTATTCTGAGTTTCTTCGTCGTTTTTGTGCCCAGAATCAAGTCCCAACATCCTCTATTTATAGGTGAATTTTGAACTTGTCGCGGCCCGCGTGACATATAACCTATCCTTACGCGGGCCGCGTGGCAACTTATTTTATGCATAGGGTTGCCACGTGTGGGACTAGCCTAGCTGAGTCGACATATTTTTAATTTTCAACTTCATCCGCAAGTTATTAAGATAATCGTCAAGTAGGTAATACCCCCCTGAGTTTTAGGGGCCCTAATCCTGATTCTGAAAATTCTGAAAATTCTAGGGTTTGTACAGAATTACTTGGGTGTCTTAATTTGGGTTTTCTAGTGGGAAATTTATAAATTATTATTATTCTTTTTATTTCTAGAATAATGATTTTAAATTTATGGGCATTACAACAGAATTGGCCACCACCCACTAATGTAAAGCAGTTGAGGGGGTTCCTCGGATTATCTGGTTATTACAGGCGCTTCATAGCCTCTTATGGTAGTCTAGCTAAACCCTTGACAGCATTGTTACAGAAAGATGCTTTCTTTTGGACTGCTGAGTCTCAGCATGCATTTGATACATTGAAACAGGCACTCAGCAATGCACCTGTATTGGCTCTCCCTGATTGGTCCCAAGAGTTCGTGGTAGAAACGGATGCAAGTTCAAAGGGATTGGGTGCTGTTCTCATGCAGAATAATCATCCTATTGCGTTTGTAAGTAAAGCTTTATCTGCTCGTCAATGTACATTATCTGTCTACGAAAAAGAGCTTCTAGCCATTCTGTTAGCAGTCAAGCAGTGGCACCAGTACTTGATTATGCAACACTTTGTTATCAAAACTGACCAGAAAAGCTTGAAACATCTTTTAGAACAGAAGATCACTACTCCATTACAGCATGCATGGCTTAGCAAACTGATGGGCTACGATTATCATATTATATACAAGAAAGGGTCTGAGAACAAAGCTGCAGATGCATTATCTCGTGTTCATGGGGCTACTCTATTTTCACTTGCTGTTTCCTCTTATGACCCACTGTTATTACAAAAGATAAAAAAAACATTGGGAAGAAGATTTGGTAGCTCAAAACATAATTCAGCAATTACAGCAGGGTATAGAAATTAAACACATGAAATGGGATGGGTCTGTTCTCACAAGAAAAAATAAGTTGTGGATTGGGGATGCTGCTGAGTTAAAAAAAAGCTTATTATGGATGTATGT